>CM022400.1:77598316-78198316 GCA_011833715.1 Carcinoscorpius rotundicauda | reverse complement strand
AATATTAAATTTAGACACTACATATCAAATGACGAACCTCTTTTCAGGGCTGTGATCTATAGATCCTATAAAACTGATCTTTTGCCGTGGGGGGAAACGGGAGTACCTTTAGAAAACCCACTTTCACGACCAGGGCGCCGAATGTAGACACTAGTCGTGCCCGAAAGAAAGCTGTAGGGAAAGAGATTACACAGCTTAGTAACAATTGACATACAGTAACAGTTAAAATTACCAAGGAAATGACACTAATAACAAACACAGAAGTAACAGCTTGGATGCAATTTTGAACTAAATTGGTGACTGTTCATAAAGGCATGACAGCCAATCTAAGTCGTCGTCTGAGTCGGGTCTTCGGGAGAGGCGTTCTCAGAAACTTTTCCTTGAGATGGAGTCTATTCAGTATAGGCTTGCTGGATGCTCTCGTGATGCGATTATTTTCAGGATATTGGGTAAATTGATTAATCGTGTCTGTTTTAGTTTGAGAAACCGCGACAGCAGTTTGGATATTGTCAGTCAAGGCAGATGATTCGAAGGTTTTTGATTTTTCATTGATGGTTTGGGTGCCCTGGGATATTTTGTTAACGATATCGGTTTGGTACACTTTTCTGATGATTGGCTTTCGGCTAGCGGGGTGGCTGTGGGCATAGTGGATAACTCGCTAGGCTGTGGTACCTGTGTGGGTTGCTTGGGAGTTTGGGGTTTAGTAGAACGGCGGCGGGGGCGTTCGACACTATAATGTAATATGTGGTTATAGCAGCCATTTAGCAGATGGGTTTACTGGTTGTTACAATCTTTATGAAGTTGGTGGCTTGACGGGAGGATTTTGTGTAAATCCTGTGAACGGCGTCAACGTCTGATTGGGTCTGGTTTTCTACAGCGCACTTAATTTTATTCGGGTGAATGGAAAGGTTTACTCCTTTGAGGAAAACTGTGAATAGGCTAGTTGGGCTTTTCGCGGGAGCACAACTAATTTTCAGCAGTAAAATTCGAGTCCTTGACGGGTCAATGGAAGCGCCGGGCTTAGCATGCGCAGTGAAAGTGGCAACTTGAAGAGGCGAAAGGTGAAGATCAGCACAGCAGGACATGGAAATGACAGCATCATTATGGTACAGCAGGAGAAATGTAGAAACACGTCTGACTAGCACGAAGTCCAACCTGTGAGTCTGTTATGTTGGGCGTGTACATACTCATATATACATGTTACCAGCAGTAGGGTGATGACTTTTTAATTAGGCCTTTACATTCACGCTCAACATAACAGACAGTGAAAGGAATCAAAGTAAGAAGAGTATTTATGAAGCTTCTAATATTCAACTTTTCCATTAGGTCAAAAAAATTGCCATACAGATATAATTCTGAGAATGCACTGATTGACTAAAACTTTAAAAACTTCAGATAAAAAGATGTGCAAAAACACCATTCTCAATTACAATATAAAATTTATCTCAAATCAAATCAATATCAACACATTAAAAATAAAATTCAATTATTTCTGAAATTATCCTTCATTATATTTATTGGTTTGTGAGTAACCTAACACTAAATACTTATTGAAAAAAGACATTTATAATAACTAACAGAACGTCTCCATATTTTAACCCTTCTGTCCTAGTAAGTGATTGTCGAAATTGAACAGAAACCTTTCCGAAACTCCACACCCAGCAACCTGATTTTCAGTTGTTCACAACAAGTTTAATGTTTTCAAAAATTCATACCCATCTTAATGCTGTTCAACACTTAACAATCAACTGAATAAGTCTGTCTTCTTCACTATAATCAAAACTGAAAGTTCTTTAAAAAAGTTTTTCGTTTCAAACTCAAGTAGGTTTTTCATAGTTGGTGCTCAGTGAATATTTCACCAATGCTTCATACTTAATTGAACGCTTTTCAACAATTGAATTCAAACCGTGCCTGAAAGCGCAAGAGACTGAATTCAGTATATTGGATGGGATACGAAAATGTGTCAACTTCAATAATTTAAAAAAAAAAATGTATTTATATTCTCGGAATTAACTCGGTATTTTCACCTCACAAATCATTATTTTAAACCGAAAGTGTTCAGCCACGTAGATGCGAAGCTTACAGCTCAAAGCAGAAGTACACATGTTCAAACAGTTAATACACTTATCTGTTAGAAACAGTACACATGTTCCAACAGTTATTACACTTATCTGTTAGCAGAAGTTCACATGTTAAAACAGTTAATACACTTATCTGTTAGCAGAAGTACACATTTTCAAACAGTTAATGCTCTGATCTGTTTTTAGAAGTACACATGTTGAAACAGGTAAAACAATTATCTGTTAGCAGAAGCACACATATTTAAACAGTTAATACACTTATCTGTCAGGAAAAGTACACGTTAAAACAGTTAAAACATTTATCTGTTACCAGAAGTACACATGTTCAAACAGTTAATACAAGTACCTGTTAGCAGAAGTACATATGTTCAAACAGTTAATACACTTTTCTGTTAGCAGAAGTACACATGTTCAAACAGTTAATACACTTATCTGTGAGCAGAAGTACACACACTTAGTCAGTTGTGTTATGTATATGTGTAAATATTTTGTAAACGACAACATGTCGTGTTGTGTTTAAATTTTCATTTCTATTATTCATTTTTCTATTTATATTATTGTTTCGAAGTTTAAACTAATATTTTGTTATTCATTTAGGGTAACATTTAGAATTTTCTTGAATTAAGTAGACCAATCATATGTTTGTGAATGAAGTGCTGGTGACTACATGTGTAGTCTCGTGCAAGAACGGACATGCGTGGATTGCTCTGGAGACCTGTAGAATTTTCGCGGTCTTTCGGGGGTTTAGGCCTACAATATATAAACAGACGAAGATGCGAGAGATAGGAGAGAGATTCAGACGTCAGTTTTTAGTTGAAGAAAAAGAAAAGAGTTATTTGAGAAAGATAAAGTGTTTGCTGTGATTATTCAACTTGGATTTGTGACTGAAGTTAGATCTACGGAAGCTGTGATTTTATTTCGTCAATCTCTACGATTCATCTGAATTACTGCTTGTGCTGAGAGTCGGCGAATTTATTGAACTGTGAACCGTTTTTGAACTACTTCATTTAAGCTTCGAAATTTCTTCATTGGACCAAATTCACACCCTAGACTGGAATTTGAGACTTTCATTTTAGATCATTATATTAGATACAGGCCAGTACCATTTTGTATTGTGATTAATTTTGAAGTTTGAAACTAGTATTATTTTGTTTTGTAATTAATTTCGAATGTTGTAACTTAATATCTGTCACTGTTATTATATAATATGTTATATCTGTTATATTTGTTAATAGATTAGCATAATAAATTATACAAGCTGTTATCTGTGTTTTCTGTTACGTTTAGTCTACGAAGAACATAAAACATTAAAAAATACGTTACAGTTGAAACACTGATCTGTTAGCAGAAGTACACATATTCAATCAGTTGAAACACTGATCTGTTAGCAGAAGAACGCACGTTGAAACAGTTAATACACTTATTTCTTTCATCAAAGAAAGATATCTTCCTCGACCTTTCTTTGTCATATTTCACCTACAAATTTCACAATGACCATGGAATTAACGAACTAAGAGATTTGAAGACGACTTTTGTAATGCGCATTATATTATTTTTCATTATTAGTTGGTAACTTTAATTTAGTTGGAAACTATCGTACAGTTAAAAGGAATGGCTATTAGTAATACAGACCAATAAGAAACAGGATTTTGTTTCTATCAGTGTAAGAAGTGTAAAATGAAAGATTTATTTCTGTACGAAGTGATAATAACAAACACTATACCAACTTATATATCTGGGTTAAAATTTAATTATTACATATTATTTGTTACAGTACTATTGTGTGTGTTTATGTAGGTTTAGTTGTTGTATGAGAGAATCTTTGTAAAGTCATATGTTTCCAGAATAAACCTGTATGACTGTTCAGTTTCTCCTGGAAAGGTTATTGTCTAATTACAATTACAAAGAATTAGTTTTTTACTTCTTTCCACACTAAGTAAAGTAGATAGTTGTGGAAATTTTTATTGGAATAAAAGAGAAACTAAGTTTATTCTATCATATATAATACTGTTTTTGTAATTATAATTTAACTCATAGTAGCTCTGGTATATATAAAAATAAATATTAGAGCTATAACCAAATCATAATAACACTGTAATATTGTAGTATAGTTTGATAATTGACTTCTTCTATCATTGAAGTAAAAGTCATGAGTTAATGTTAAAAAGAAAGGTGAACTTTGTTTTCCCAGTTTATCCTGTCTTAGTTAAATATTAGGCAGAAAGTACAGTCCATTGTATTCTGCAGGTATGCCTACTCGTAATTTTTATTTTGTCTGAATGAAATGTTACTTATTTATTTATAACATGTGAGGCCAACCTATAGACACATCAAAAGTAACACAAAGTAACTCTCACACAAAATCTCTCCAATTGTTTCGTAGACGCTGTTTTCAAGAATTGTACACATTTTAAACTGAAATTACCATATTTTTCTGACACAATACTAAGTGGTAACATTGAAAAGAGGACATGAAATATAATCATAAAAGACTGGAGTGTAGCTTGAAATCGTCTTTAATCCGAAACTGTTCAAATAATATTAAGGACTGTGTTACTTTGAAATAACAATAAGAATAATCATTGAAAGTTTATATTATTCAATGGTTCCAATTACACACGTGTTATTTTAATACAAAAGATCTAACTTCATATAGCCGTTCATAACTTAACTGCCATCCTAAATTTTAAGCTAACTGATTAGAAAATAGACAAATCAGGAACACCAACAAATATATTTTTTGAATAATTGTGGGATATCGTCTTCCTTGTTGTACTTCATTTACAAATATAAAGGTCGTTCTGGAAAAACGAATCTCCTGATTCAGTGTTGTCACAGTAATCACGTGATGCACGAGGCCTAAAATTTCGTCTAGAATACTTTAATGATTTCTTTGTTTTTCATTTTTGTAAAAAATCCTTCATAATGAACTAATGGATTCGAGACCAGGGTTAACAACTCACCATCCTATCTTTGTGACTACTGTTGTGTGATTGAACAGTAGGTTATTACTGTCACCTCTGTAATGCACCTGTATTCATAAAATGTGTAACACATGTTCCACATTAGAGGGTCACAAACCACAAAATCTTGGAATTTTTGGTTTAGTTTCATTTAATTCACCTCACTAGTTTTATTTCATACAAGAACCATATATTTTCAACTAAATTCTAAAGATATTATTTAATGTTTGAAATCTACATTTGCGAAGTAATTGTTGAGCTGTTAGGGTGAAGTACTAAAGATTGCAGATAGCAAAATTTGCCCAGTGATAGTTAGAGACAAATAAACAAAGGCATAGTATGATGTTAAATCTTAATATATTTTACTGAGTCATCATTTAAGAGAAATAATATCTATTTTATCTAAATTATTTTAAGGTTATGTTTAAACTATACGATATTGACTTATTATTGTTGTATTTGAGATTTATTGTTGTAATTTTACTCACTTTATTTGTATTGGAGACAATAATAAATTATTGGATTTTATTTTTAATGTGCTTATATTGATTTGATTACAGGTAAAATTTATATTGTAATTAAGAATAGTGCTTTTGCACATCTTTTAATCTTAAGTTTTTAAAGTTTTAGTCAATCAGTGCAATATTTTGTGTGGCATTTTTTTTGACGTAATGAAAATTTGAATATCAGAAGCTTCATAAACACTGTTCTTACTTTGATTCCTTTTATTGTCTGTTATGTTGGGCGTATATGTACACATATATACATAATAACAGCAATAGGGTAATTTCTCTTCACTTGGGCCATTGCATAAAATCACAAAACTTTAGTGATATATTTTTATTTCTTGTTTTTCTTGTAGATGTAAATTTTTCAAGTTTTACTAAAGTGCTGAAAATTTCATCTTTTTGTTTTTCTCATTAGGGAACTTTATAGCATAAAACTGATCAATAGCACATCTTGCATAGAGAGAAATTTTAACATTTTATGAATTGGTTTAAACGCTAAATATTCTATGTAGTCTTTCAGAATTTTCCGGTGAAGGCAATCGATGGAAAATAATGTAGAGCTGATGGCTTAAAGGCCATGGTATTGATGTACTTTTCTATTCTTGGACTTTTGTATGCTGGAAGAATAGTTTTTAATGTCACCTTTGTACTTTCTCAGTAAATGTGTAGCACATTTTTCGCATTAGAAGGTCACAAACCACAAAATCTGGGAATTATTCTAAACACCCCAGAACTATGACTAATGCGGCCTCGTATTTTGACTTTTGGTTTTAATTTTTGGTTTAGTTTTGTTTATTTCTCCTCACTAGTTAAATCTGAGTCGAGAACTATATATTTCTAATTAGTTTAAATTCTAAAATATTATTTAATGTTTGAATATAACCTCGATTTGCAAAGTATTTGTTGAATTCATAAGGTCGAGTACTAAAAATTACAAATAGCGAAAATATGCCCAGTCATAAAGACAAATAAACAAGGGCGTGGTATGATGTTAAATCTTCATATATTTTGCTGAGTCATCATTTAATGGAGAAATACTCTTCATTTAATCTAAATTATCATAAGGTGATGTTTAAACTATGCGATATTGACTTATAATTGTTGTATTTTAGAAATTTTACTCACTTGATTTGTATTGGAGACAATAATAAATGTTTAGGTTATTGTATAATTTAGCATAACTTTATGCGTATAGAATAAGAGTATGGTAATTTTAAAGGATTGAGTCGATGAAGGGTTTCTCACTGTATATATAAACATTCACAATAGATACGTAGTTCGCAGATGAAAATAAAATAAAGTTAACACTGTTAAGATTTAGAAGTTAGTTTTAGAAGAGAAATAATAATAAAACATAATTTACAAACATTTATTTTAAATTTATTACTTGTTTGATTTCTGATATCTTGTTCATTTAAAGAAAGGTATGTCACTGGATTAAAATTATTTTTGGTTTGTTGTTGAAAACATAGTAATATGACACACTTTTTGTGGCGTGTTTACCTTTTTGGTGCAGTTTGCATTTCATTAAAATAAAATTATTTAAAGAAAGTTGTCGTTATTGTTGAAAATGTAAGTTAAATACCAAAGTTTGCAGCGGATATGAACTTACCTAGTCATTCTTCCGGGTAAAAAGAGAAGGTAATAGAATTTGCTGTATAAAATCTCATTGCTTTGATCTGAAGCATCGTCGATGGCCGGGCTACAGAAGAGGAACATAACATGTCCCACCATCATTTTTCATTCTTTATTTTGAAAATAAATCATGCATACAAATTTTACATTCTTTTAACATATGAAATACAATATCTTATATAATAAATATTCTTTTTATAAAAGAATAAAATAATACATATATATCACGAGGATTCGAAGATCTCTAACAAAGGACGTACCTTTTAGTAAAACGGTAAGTTGCAAAAAGAGTATTACAAGACTTAAATGTGTTGACAGTGATAATAGTGCAGGATATGTGAATCAACATGTGAAAATAAAAAAAATGTTTTACTCAATGTTGAATCACACACAAATAGGTAAAATGCATTTGAGTAAATTCTATACACTCTATACTTTTTTGAAACCTTTTTGAACAATTTTGAACAATTTACTTTTATTCAATAGTCCGAAGCTGATCCTGAAGCAAATTGGTTATGAGATGTTGAAAAATAATTTCCGAAAAGAAACTTGAAATTAAGAAAGCTTAAAATAGAAATAAGTAAAAAAATAAAAAAATATAATTTCAAATTTGAATATAAAATATAAATAGATATAGAGTTAATGTTTGGAAATAATAAAACGTCAAGGAACGACTTGGATATTAATTTATATAATCTCTTAAAAGCACACAAATATTTGTAGAAATAGACTAGAAACAATTATATTTCACTAGATTGTTTCAACAAATAAAATAGCTCCCAGCTAGTAAAGCGTTTCATTTACAGATTATAAAATACACTTTCGTCATAAAATACCAAAGCATTAAGTGTTTCTTTATTTTTAGTAGCTGTTACGTCCACAAGAATCCTGATTACTTAAAGAGTTCTAAATGGTTAGCTAACAGCCGTTCATAATTCAGCTAACATTCTAAATAAAATGTTATAGGAAGGACAAATCACAAACACCAACAAACTTTGTTTTAAAATATAGTGAATGACAGTTTTTCGCAACTTCTGTTTGACAACATAACATTCACAGTACTAAGGGCGTCATCTATAGTGAACGATTCACTATAAAGGGCACGAGGTAGATGCCATGGTGCCACCCACTGTTTATTTGTGAAGTTTATTTTTGAAACCCAGGGAATCTGAACATACATTGTTCACGATACTTGAGTACAGATTATATTTCATATGTTGATAACAGGAGTGTAAGCCTACTTTGCTGGGCCTGATAACTTTTAGCTATATATTACATTTTTTATATATATAGGCCAATATATATTTATTTATGACTAAAAAATAAGACCAACACCTCAATGTGTCATTCTAAAATTTGCTAGAAAGGTTGTCTCAGAATGCATAATTCAAGGTTTTCTTTTACGTTTTTATTAAAAAATTTACCTGGGAGGACATGCCACACGATTTCCCTAGCATGGCTTCACACCTGCGGCGCTTGCGTCAAGTAATCAAACTAACCCTCCTCAATGGCCATTTCTCACTATGCCCCTTCCCAGAGATATGTCTCATTGATTTGCATTCTGTGTTACAATTTAATTGTTCAAACAATTCTCCTTGTTTTAAACCATTAAGAAGCATTCAGTTGAGAGAGTAACTTATGAGTTGAGTGTGAATTCATGCAATGTATTGAGATGAATATCAGTTACCGAAAACTTTTATTTTATTGTAAATTTTCTAAACACCATTCAACTGGGTGAGAAGTATTGATAAGGTTTCTGTTGACTTTCAAGTTTGTAGTTATATGTGTCTTTATTAAATCTTAAGTTACTAATTAAACTTTAGAGATAATTTCAAAATAACTGGATTTTATTTTTAATATAAAAATATTGATTTAATTACAGGTGAATATTATATTGCAATTAAGAATGGTGCTTTTCCACATCTTTTAATTTTAAGTTTGAAAGTCTGTGTGAATCAGTGTATTTTTAGAATCATATACACTGCTGGCCAAAATCTTAATGTCATGAACATAAAAAAATATTTGGATTTGTGTTGTCAGACTCTACTACTTATTTCAGCGGAGCTTCGAAATATTAAAATAAGAAAAGGGACAATGAAAAAAAAAATTTAGAAATTAAGAGGGAAATGTTAACACTATGAAAATAGCCTAAATTCTAGCTGTTCAAAAGTTTAAGACCGTACCAAAAGGAACTCCTAAACAGGGTAGGAAATGCTGAAGAAGAGGTCTCAATAAGAGTTTGCAGAAGGCTGGCTGGAATGTTATTCCAAGATGGCTTCACGAAGATCATGCACTGTTTTGAATTGATATCTATTTCAATAGACTTCTAATGCCATCTATCCCCAAACGTTTTCAGAGGTGTTCAATTTGGGCGAACACGCTGGACGGTCCAAAAGAATCACGTTTTTCGTCATGTGAAAGTCCTTTGTCCTGCGGTCATTGTTGATTGCAGCTTTGTCGTGCTGAAAGATCCAATCATTCTCATAAAAGTGACGGCCTTCAGTCAATAAGGATGCTCTCTCCAACATACCCATGCAGCCAGCTGCTGTTGGACACTTCTGTATAGCCTGAATCTCCATTGTTCCATGAAAGGAGAAAACACCCCAGATCATGATGGAACCTCCTTATCGTGCCAGTTACATTGAAAGCCATGTGGACTGTCGAGGTTGAATATTTTCTCATCAGAGAACTAAACCTTCGTCCACTTTTCTACGTCTCCTGTTTGATGTTTCTCAGCAAAGTTTAACCAAATCGTTTTGTGTTGTGCAAGGAGGCGTGGTTTTTGAAAACGTTTACGTTTTTTAAACTTTTCTCTCGTAGATTCCGTCTTGTTGTTCTTGAGCTGCAGTTTACGTGCGTAAGGGTCTTAATGTGGTTCGACTTTCGCCTGGTAACTTGCCGGGCAATCCATCGAATATTCCTGCTCAACTCCGGCTAAATATCCTTGGGCCGACTTCTCGAAATTTCCAATAACTCAAAGTGTTTTAAGAAATTTGCAACAGCATTTCTACTGCACCGAATCTCACAAGCGATAGCACTTTTAGAGAAAGAGAAACCTTGCTCTTGCAGCTCGACAGTTCTGCCACGTTCACATTCTTTCAGCGTTTTAGCCTTTCCCATGTTTTTACTCAATGTAACACAGAACATGTCAGTGAATGATGTTGACAACGCTAATGCTTGAAAAAAATATCTAGATTTGGTTACATGTTTACCGATTAACGCTTCGTTTCAGTATGGTTTTAAACTTTTGACCAGCTAATATTTAAAGAATTTCATGGTGTTCACATTTTTTTATTAAATGTTGAAAACGTTTTTTATTTTTATATTATCTATTCTTATTTTCATCTTTCGAAGCTCCACTCAAATAAGTAGTTGAGTCTAACAACGCAAAATGGATATTTTTCTTTATGTTTATTGGCCTTAAGATTTTGGCCAGCAGTGTGTATATACCATATTTGTTTCTTTGTTTAATGTAATGGAAAAATTGAATATTAAAAGTTTTGTTAAAACTGTTTTTAATTTGATTCCTTTTATTTAATCTGGGCATACGAAAACTATGTTAAATGCGACCTTATTTGATGACTGTTACGAAGTTTTTAGTTTAGTTTTATTTATTTCACCTTACTTGTCAAATCCGAGACAAAAGACATTCACTAGCTTATATCCTAAAAATATTATTTATTGTTTGAAATATGTTCCAGATTTGCAAAGTCATTGTTGAATTGATAGGGTCAAGTACTAAAGATTGCAGATAAAGAAAATTTGCCTCGTCATAGTAAGAGACAACTAATCAAGGGCGTGAAATCTTTATATATTTTTCTGAGTCATCATTTAATATAGAAATACTTAAATGTTAATCTGAATAATGAAAAGGCAATGGTTAAACTATAGGATATCGACTTAGGATTGTGGTATTTATGATTTATTGTAGTGGTTTTAGTCACTTGATTTGAAATAGAGAGAATAGTAAATTTTCATGTTGTTATATAATTTATTATAATTTTATGTGCAGAGAATAAAATTACGGTACTTTTAAATGACTTGAGCTAATTTGGAGCGTGTTAATATATCTAAAAAAATCACTACATATTCGTAATATTACTGTCTGAACTGCAAGATAATGGTCTATCATATTTGTGAAACTCGAGAATGTAGCATCTGGTATTCAAAACAAATTAGAACTATTGTGTTTCTGTGCTGTTATTTTTTAACAGACTGATTCTTAAACAAATTGGTTTTTAAACGTGGAATAATAATTTCGCGAAATTGTTCTATTGGTGATATCGAGAAAACCCACTTGTGGAGAAAAATATACATGTAAAAAGACTCGTGTGGGTTGAGAAAATTGTTTACGTAAAGGAGCCTTACGAATAAAATATTCTGAACCCAAACGAGCCGTTTTTACATTTAAATTGTTTATGTGTTTGTTTTCTGATTTCAAGCCAAGAACACAAAGGTTACATGCGCCAGCCGTTCCTAATTTAGCAGTGTATGACTAGAGGGAAGGCAGCTGGTCTTGAAATATAAAAGTGAAATAGAAATTAACTTTGTTAAGTGACTTGGATTTTAATTTATATAACTTGTTAAACAAATAGGAACACATTTATATATACAGACTAGACTACATTTTTATTTTACTTGTGTGTTTCAAGAAGTAAAGTAACTTAATAAATGAAACAAGCTAATGTGACTTCGTAATTCACGAATTAGACACATCAGTGTTTCATCATTGATGGAATTGTTTGAGTATTTTGATCGATCTTTATTCAGTAATAACGTTCGGCCATTGTTAAAGTATTCCAGACATTCTGATATATTTTTAAAGCGATAATTTTCACGATCTTGTGCGAACATTCACTTTTGGAATTCAGCCAGTGACACAGTTTTGAAATACAAAAAACAAATTACATATTTCTTTTCCTTTTAATACACAATGAGTCATGGAAAGACATCCGAAATTTTAACTTTGACGAGTGAATAGTTTGTTTGTTTTTTAGTTTTGCGCAAAGCTGCCCAAGAGCTATCTGAGCTTGAATGAATTCAAATGTTAATACAATTTCTTTCGGTAAAGTGTAATATATACAAAAATATTTTTCTACTTTTAATACCGAACGATAACTTTTCCGTGTTAAGGCAATAAACCTTGTGTTTGGATACTTGTGATGAGAAAACCGTAAATACACCATAATGTAATTTTGTGTTTCAGAAGAAAAAGACAAATGTTGAGTAATGTTACAGGAATTAATGTCTCATAGTTTATAAACATTTTAATACCTTGTGCAGAGAATAAAATTACGGTACTTTTAAATCACTTGAGCTGATTTGGAGCGTGTTAATATATCTAAAAAAATCACTACATATTCGTGATATTACTGTCTGAACTGCAAGATAATTGTCTATCATATTTGTGAAACTCGAGAATGTAGCATCTGGTATATCGACCTTTCGAAAGCGAATGTTTAAAGTTATTCGTAATGATGGCTGGGCAACTCACCACTAAGACATTTTCTTAGGCATTTCCTCCCCTTTTTAAGAGCTCTTTTTGGTAGGGTCTTAAACTTTCAACGACTAAAATTAACCTAATTTCAAAGATCTGAAATTTTCCCTTTTAAATGCTGAAAAAGTTTTTTTTATTTTTATTTTCCCAATTTTTATTTTAATATTTCTAGGCTCCACTGAAATAAGTGGTTGAGTCTAACAGCGCAAATACACATTTTTTCTTTATGTTCATTAGCCTTAAGATTTTGGCCAGCAGTGTATGTCATTCTAAGAAAGCACTGATTGACACAGGCTTTCAAACTTAAAATTAAAAGATCTGCAAAAGCACCATTCTTAATTGCAATATATGATATTCACCTGTAATTAAATCAATATTATCATATTAAAAATAAAATTCAGTTTTTTTATATTATCTCTAAAGTTTAATGAGTAACTTAAGACTTCTATAAGACATTTATAACTACAAACTAGAAAGTGAAAAGAAACCTTTTCAATACACCTCATCCAGTTGAATGGTGTTTAGAAATTCACAATAAATTAAAAGTTTTCGGTAACTGACATTCATCTCCATACTTTCAAATAATTCACACCCAACTCATAAGTTACTCTCTCAACTGAATGCTTCTTAATGGCTAAAAACAAGGCGAATTGTTTCAACAATTAAATTATAATGCAAATCAATAAGACTTATCTTTGGACATTGAGGAGAGTTAGTTTAAATGCTTTACACAGGCGCTGCAGGCGTGAAGCCATGCTACGGGGGTATTTTGGCATGTCCTCCCAGGGAAATATTTAAATAGAAATGTAAAAGAAAACCCTGAATTATGCATTTTCAGAGAATATTTTTAGCAAATTTCAGAATGGCATACTAGAATGTTTGTCTTATATTTTTAATCATAAATAAATATACATCCCTATAAATTTATATAATATATAACTTAAAGTTTTCTGGTGCAGCAAAGTAGGCCTACACTCCTGTCATCAACATATAAAATATATTTTAATTCAGGAGAGTGCATATATATGAATAATCTACATTTAAATATCGCGGACAGGTTTTCAGGAATTAACTTCACAAATAAAGAGTGGGTGGCACCGTGGCGACCTTGCAGCACTATGGCACTGACGGGGTGCCTTCTATAGTGAACCGTTCTCTACAGAATGCGCCAATAGTAGGGTGAATGTAATGTTGACAAACAGAAGTTGCGATAAACAATCATTCACTACATTTTAAAACAAAGTTTGCTGGTGTTTGTGATTTGTCCTTCCTATAATATATTATTTAGAATGTTAACTAAATTGTGAACGGCTGTTAGCTTACCATTTAGTCCTCTTTAAGTAATCACGTTTCTTGTGAACGTAACAGCTACTAAAAATAAAGAAACACTAAATGCTTTGGTATTTTATTACAACTGTTCATTTTATAATTAACAAGACCAATGTTACAAAAATTACAGAGTATATGGAATTTGTTCAGACATATTTTACTTATTTGTGATTAAACATCGGTGGGTGTACCTACTTTGTGAATTATGATTTTGCTTTCGCTTATTTAATTTACAAACTCTTTTTATTCGCGTTTAGAATGTTTTTTTTTTAAAAGCAAAGTCTTCGGGCTATTTGCTGAGCCTTCCGAGGGGAATCTAACACCTGATTTTAGTGTTGAAAATCTGTAAAGGTAACGCTTTACTAGCTGGAAGCTATTTTATTTGTTGAAATAATCTAGTTAAATATAATTGTTTTTAGTCTATTTCTACAATTATGTGTGTTTTAAGAAATTATATAAATTAATATCGAAGTCGTTCCTTGACGTTTTATTATTTCCAAACATTAACTTTATATCTGTTTATATTTTATATTTAAATTTGAAATTATATTTTCTAATTTTTTTACTTATTTCTATTTTCAGCTTCCTTGGTGTCAAGTTACTTTTCGGAAATTATTTTTCAACATCTCATTATCAATTTGCCTAAAAATCACTATATAAAACAATAACAGCTTCGGACCATTGAAAAAAAAAAGTTCAAAATTGTTGCTAATATGTAGTCGCCACATTCTGGACTTTTACAAATTTACTGAACTATGATATTTTATATTCAGACAACATCGTCATATTTCTATACTGATATTTATTTTCATTTAATTTAATGGTACCAACCATCTCAAGTGATACAAATGTACCATAAGTTCTTCCTATACGATTAAAGTTACCATGAATTGAGCGATAATCTAAAAATTTATTATTCCCTCTGTTATGTAAATATCATGTAAATGTTGTCGAGAGTGTTATGTAAATGTTATGTAAACGACAACCATGTCGAGTGTAAATGTCATGTAAATATCACGCATATGTTATGTAAATATAATGTAACGTCGTATTTGAATTCCCATATTTATTATTTATAATTCTATATTTATATTATTGTTTCGAGGTTTAAATCAGTGAAATTTAAAATAACATTTTAGAATTAATGAAAATTCATTTAGAAGTTTTTAAAACTAACTAGATTGATCACTTGTATTGGCCTGGTGTTTGTACTGTGGAATAATGGGAAGTTACGCGATATAGTATATAAACAGACGGCGATGCGAGGAAAATCATCCACTTTTACTCGGGTCAAGAAGTAAGTCATCCATTTTATTCGGATCAGGAAGTTTGTCTTGTTTGAGAAAGTTTAAACTGAATTTGTGAATAGAGCTAGATCGACTAAAGCGGTGAAATTTTTATTCCGTCAATCTTTACAATTCAGTCGGATTACGGATTATATCGAAAGTCAATAGGAATTAGACTGTGAACTTTTGTTTGAAATTACCCATTCAAACTTCGAAAATTTCTCCGTGGGAATGAATTCAACGCCTAGATTAGAACTTTGGATTTCGGATTTGGACACTTATCCTGGATAATATTATTAAGCACAGGCCAGTACTTTTTGTATTGTAAGTTGTTTTCATGGTTGAAATTGGATCTGTTATTGCCATTGGATAATTTATTTTGTGTCTATCACATAAGTAGATAATTATAATAAATTAAACAAGCTGCTATCTGTGTCTTTCTGTTGCGTTCAGTCCACATAAAAAAACGTATCACCCTCTATTTCAAATCAAGTTAAAAAAGGACCTAATAAACAACAATCAGTTTATAGTTTAAACATTACCTTTTAATGATTTATATTAACTATAAAGTATTTGTCCAGTAAATGGTGACTCAGCTAAATGTATGAAGATTTAATTTCACATCTCTGTTTATTTATCTCTAACTTTGACAAATCAGATTTTCTTTATCTCCAATTTTAGTACTTAATGACTTTGCAAATCTAAAATATATTTATGACATTTCTGCATGGCCAAGCGTGTTAAGGCGTGCGACTCGTAATCTTAGGGACGCTGGT
This sequence comes from Carcinoscorpius rotundicauda, assembly GCA_011833715.1. Lineage (NCBI taxonomy): Eukaryota > Metazoa > Arthropoda > Merostomata > Xiphosura > Limulidae > Carcinoscorpius > Carcinoscorpius rotundicauda. The sequence continues at coordinate 78,182,240 of CM022400.1, read as the reverse complement.
TCGCATCCAGGTGGCGCCAACTATGCGTACCCTTTCAGCCGTGATGGCGTTATAATGTTACGGTCAATCCCACTATTTATTGGTAAAAGAGTAGCTGAGAGTTGGCGGTAGGTGGTAATGACTCGCTGCCTTCCCTCTAGCTTTACACTGCCTAATTACGGACGGCTAAAACTGATAACTTTGTGCGAAATTCCAAAAAACTAACAAAAAATAGAGATATCAAATAACACGCGTGTAATTAGAACCCCTGAATGATATAAACTTTCTTTGATTATTCTTGGTCTTATTTCAACATAACATAGTTCTGAATATTATTTGAACAGTTTCGGATGAATGACGATTTCAAGCTTCACTCCAGTCTTTTGTGATTTTATTTTATGTCCAAATTTCAATGTTACCACTTATTATTCTGTTAGGAAAATATGGTAATTTCAGTTAAATCTGTACAATCCATGAAAAGTACTCCTGGGAAACAATACGAGAGATTTTGTGAGAGAGACTTTGTATGGCTTTTGACGAGTTTACAGGCTGGCCACACAAGTTATAAATAAATAAGTAATATTTCATTCAGACAAAAGAAAAATTCCGAGAAGGCATACCCGCAGAACACAATGGACATTGTTTCTGGCTGATATTTAACTGAGGCAGGATAAACTGGGTAATATAGCGTACATCTTTCTATTTAGCATTACCTCATGACTTTCATTTCGATGATAAAAGTAGTCAATTATCAAACTATACCACAACATTACAGTGTCATTATGATTTGGGTAGAGCTCTAATATTTATTTTTAAATTTACCAGAGCTACTATGAGTTAAATAATAATTACAAAAACAATATTATGTAAAATGTTAGAATAACCTTAGTGTCTCTTTTATTCCAATAAAAACATAAAAATTTCCACCACTATCTACTTTACTCAGTATGGAAAAAAGTAAAAAAAAAAATTTTGGTAGTTTAATTAGAAAATAACCTTTCCAGGAGACACTGAACACCCAGCAGGTTTATTCTGGAAACATATGACTTTACAAAGATTCTACCATACAACAACTAAACCTACATGTACATACACAATAGTACTGAAACAAACAACATATAATAATTAAAGTTTAATCTAGATATGTAAGTTAGTATTATTTTTGTTATTATCACTTCATACACAAATAAATCTTTCATTTTACATTTCTTACACTCATAGAAACAAAATCATGTTTTCTATTGGTCTGTATTACTTATATCCATTCCTTGAAGTTAGTACAGAAACAAAACTGGGATACAGACGCCTTACAAATATTACGTTAAATGACTTAATCACTCAAGCTGCAAATTGAAAAAAAATTCAAATGCGCCACAATCACGTTCAATTACAAAACAAACTATAATCAATATTATGACATCAAAAGTTTATGGTCAAAATTACCATAAATCATGTTTTAAACATAAATTTCAAGGTTCCTGAATAAACATATTTATTAATCAAAACAGAATGGTTTCGTTACTCTTTCTACTAATCACAATAATTGATATTCGACATACAACTGAAAGTTTTCATCACTCCACACCATATAATGTTTCTCAGGAGTTCACAAGCAAAAAACTGTTTCCAATGATTCACATCATCCTCAATACTTTTTGATCATTCATACCCAACTCATAAATAATACTCCAAACTGAATACCTTTTCAAAAGTTTTTTTTTCAATTTCGAGCAATGCTACACGCAAGCTATCTGCGCTAGTCGTCCCTAATTTTGTAGCGTAAGACTAGACGAAAGGCAGCTAATCATCACAACCCTCCGCCAATTCTTGGGCTACTATTTAACCAAAGAATAGTGGAATTGACTGATGGTTGAACGAAATGTGTTCCTCTTGTGTAAAGAATAATAGTGTTAAGGTTTGTTGTAACATTTATCAATGTAACAGAGGTAAAAATCGTCGTCGAATCTTTCTCCTCAAACATCTAAATACTGCACCATCTATGATGCTGTACAGATAAGAATCTAGATTATTATTATATATTTGTTACCTTCACGTTTTGTCTCTAACAATGACGAGACAAGTGTATACCAGCTGTATCTCTTAGTTCTACACAATACCACTTCAATAATTATCATATAAATTTCTAAGTTCCTGACATATATCAGTAATTGAAAACGGTTTTTCATGTGATATCACTGACCACCCGCTGGTGGTGGAACCACTCACACTCTGGTTTTAACTATACCTATCCCATTGATTGCTTCTAATTTGCTTTGTGTGTTCTGTCTGCATTTTTCACCACTGTCTTCCTAGTCTTCTTCTGAGCTTTCACACCCTTAACATACTCCGAATCTTGTATTATTTCCATAATTTGAACTACAGTGAATCATCATCTCCTTTGCGAACCCTTCTTGAAATATATTCACAAAATTCTTCAATTTTTTGTCTCATGAAAAAATACTATTCGCGTGAAAAGGCTCGTAAATATGTAAAAAATATTAAATGGAAACTTTACATTTACCCGTAAAGTCCTGCTATCTATTGAATACAGAAGACACTGTGAAAATTGGAGTTTGAATTCGACGACCGTCGAAGTTTGCAGCTAAAGAGTTAATAGGCAGCTTTATGTTAACTGCGGAATTTGGTACTTGACCATACCAGCTCAACAATTACTTAATAAATTTGGAATTCTTGAAATATAAAGTGGTAATTGTGTAACTTTGAACTGATCAGAAGTTTGTTGTTCTCATTTTTTGTTATAAAATTCACGGATCATTTTCATAAAACGTTTTACAGTTGTTAGTTAGCAATAAAATCACGATCAAATTCAATTATTCTGTCAAGCATGAATAAGATGGTTTTGGTGATTTCTCTTTTTGTTATCAATTATCCGAAATATAATATGGAAGATAGATTACGAACGTCCATATATAGTTAGGCCTTTCTTAGCTTTACGTGAACATAAAATTAAAATCAACACATGTGTAATTAGAACTTAAGAAATATCAAGCTATACGATATACCTTTGTAATCAAGGTTGTTTTGAATTAAACACAAAGCTACACAATGGTCTAGCTGTGCTCTGCCTACCAAGGGTATCGATACCCGATTTTAAACGTTGAAAATCCGCAGACATACCGCTGAGCCACTGTGAAGCTGTTCACAATCAAAAACTTCGGGTCAAACGTAAAAAAGTCCATTTAGTGTAATGAAAGTAGTCTTCTCACCCTAAATAAGTGTGGATGTAATCATAAGAAATATAATCGAGACATAACGATTAGCAGATGGTGTCACTTACATTTCTAATATACTTTATTATTTTCAAAAAAGAAACTTTAAAGTTCAGTTTAAACACGGTTTTTAGCTGAGCTCCAGGAATTTTAGGATTTTGTTATTTTTAAAAGGCTTTTTAATATTTTGACTTTACAACCAATATTTAATTTTTTAAGTTACATTGTGTCTCACTAGTAAACTTCAAACTAAATTTAATCTTTATCTAAATTTCACAACGTTAGAAAAGAACTCCACATTCTGATGTTATAAGATGAAGGCTACTACTGACCAAAAAAATGTTTGTACAAAAATTTCATGCGGTATATTTTATTAAAAGAAGTTTACCAAGTGGTATTATTAAAATACACTGGAGTTTCTTATATTGATTACTCGTTTACATATCTGTTTGTGGCAGTCTCTTGATGGTACAAAGATAAAACTGAAAAAAACATCATAAAACCAATTTTTATGTTTGGAATTTCGCACAATTTCGTTCCTCGAGGGCTTTTTGTGCTAGCCGTCCCTAATTTCGCAGTGTAAGACTAGAGGGAAGGACAACTAGTCATCACCACTCACCTCCAACTTTTGGGCTACTCTTTGACCAACGAATAGTGGGATTGACTGTAAAATTATAACGCATCCACGGCTGGGAGGGCGAGCATATTTGGGCGACTCGAGCGCGAACCTGCGACCTTCAGATCATGAAGCGCAGGCCTTAACGCTCTAGGCCACTTAAAACTCCTGTTATCAGCTGTCATCAATCCTCAATCGCATAATCTACTCCTTATTCTTGTGAAAATACAATTTTTAAAGGTTAAATAAAGTAAATAAAAGTATTCCTTAAATAATTAGGGAAAAATGGATTTAGTATTAATTGATTTCTATGTCCATTAACTAACAAATGTGTATTTATCCCTTTACGTAAAAATTTAGTTTAAATTAATTTTAGTTCTTGAATGTTATTTCATTTCAATGATTTTTCCAGGCCTAATGTTAATACACGCTAGTTTTTTATTAACTAACAAAGGGTGCCATGCCGACAGTGGACGTAATTTATTTTCAAAATATATAATGAAGAAAAACGTCGAGGAACAATCGCTAGTTAATTTTTTATTACTTGAGCTTTGTTATTTATAGAATATTAAAAATAATATTGACGACAGTAAATTCTCAAGTGAGTCATAGCAAAAGAACTACATCACGTTATAAACTTTTGTTACTTTGCTTACTAAAGTAATTACCTTACAACAATAACAAAAGCAAGATGAAAATCTATAGTAATAAGTAATTAAATAGCTATTAATGTTTTGTTTTTTCGTGAGATACTATCGATAGTTTGAAGTAGAAATACTGCTTTCCCACCAAGAATGAAGCCTGTAACGAATCTAAATTCTTTAATGTTATAATAATCCTCGTTGTATATAAGGTAAATAACGGTCTACAAGTTGTTGTAAAACATCTTGATTTAGCTCTAAAAACAACTGCTATTTTACACGTTATTAAATACATGAAATTCCATTGTTACCAGTTTTAATGTTACAGAACCAGTGACTTGTATATTACACTATGTAACAATATTTTTACTTTTTCTTTTTATTGGACAGAAAGTGTTATTTACTAATTGCTTATATCTAATTTAAATGTGAATTATCTATTTTTCTCAAAAGAGAATACAACAGCATCAAGGGCTTTTTAGAAGCCTTGAAGTGTGATGAGTATGGATGTTATAGGAGACTTTAAAATGATGGCATTGCTGACAGGTCTCCAAGGAGGCTTTACATAATTTTCCTTTCAACAAGATATACTGGATTTTGAATGCCGCCACCAAGGAGTGTATAATGCAATCATGATGGGAGACGATATTTGGTGGTTGAAAGTGATTTACATTACAGTCGAAAATCTAGAAAAACTATTCACCGCCAAACATTCTGGAATAACTTTAACAGAAATACATGTAAATCTTGATTCATATGTTTTATTCAGATCTTATTTAAATGAAAATGTGCAAATTAACCCGTTTTAAAACAGAAAATACGTTGATTTCTAAATTTCATTATCCGGGTCACAAATGCAAAGTTTGAAGGGAATAAAGGCCATTTTCTGTACTTTTACGACACAAGCAATTAAGAAATTACACATTATATCCAGGAATAAAATGTTTGTTACACAGTGTTATACATCAGTTGTTACTTTATAATAAAATATGTTTTTTTTACAAATGGATTTACTGGTATGTAAATTTGTAGGTTTCACGAATTAAGTAAATAACAAAAATTTTATTCACCCAAATAAAAAAGAAAGTTAAAAGTGTGTACCCACAGCATACCTTTACTACCCAACTTCTCATCAGTATTCTAATATTGTTATTATGAGTTCAATGCAACCTGTATACAAGTATACCAGAACTGACCGTCGAAAGGATTTAACTCCATATTCTGATATTATCTAAATAAGTTTATTGCTGATTTGATGAAACCTTTATAGAAAAATTTCGTATCATCTTTATTTCATTAATTCTTAAAATTTTCTATAGTTACTTATATCGATTCTTTAGTCACGAAGAGCTGTTTTTTTTAAAGATCAGACAAAATAAAAATCTAATAGTTCTGAAGGAATACGTATTAAACTACAACGTATATATCAAGGTAACTAACATGTTACCATTAATATTTTAATTATATTTGATTTATCTAGCTAATTATTTAAATAATCGTTAAACCATTAATTATTACATATATTTTTAAAGTTTTATATTTATCAAATTATAAAAGAGAACCAATAAACTTTCATTGCTATCCAGTGAGATAAACAACTAACCGTCTCTCGTACAACAAAATATTTGAAAAATACATAGGTTAACGTCACAAATATAAGTTACTTATGTCATCATAAAATTAATATCCTCTTATTGATCCGTACCATCACTTTACGTGTTTTTCACTCAAAAAATTGACGAACATTGACAGTTCAATGAAATAGGATTTATCATTCTTTTTTCAAAACTGACAACTAAGAGTACATTTATCTTTTCTCCTCTTACTATTTTCACAACACTGAGAAGTGTTACCATTACAGTTACAAACACATTTCATCTTTCCGGTTTCACAACAACGGGAAACGTTACAAAAGCAGCTGTTTCTCTTTCTGACTTCGACGCAATCCTGACTTGACTCCTTCTTACAGTCTGGATTACAACGTGTATCTCTGCATTCACAAACAACAGTAACTGTACATTTGTTTTCCCCGTCCTTAGTTTCTGTACTACATTGAAATGTTTCACCAATACAGTTACAGACGCATTTCATCTTTCCATTTTCATAGGGACATGTGACGACACATGTACGACAGCTGTCGTCTTTCATTGTTTCACTTATTTAAAAATAAAATGAATGTGATTATACTTTCCGTACAATAATAAAAATCTTGAAAGGATTTTTTTAAAACCAGTTTATCTTTTAGTGCAATAACTTTTAAGCTGTCACTGTTCTTTAATTGTAAACTCGAACTTTCTTCTTGTCCAGGCAGACATTTAAAAAAGTACGTGTTTTAAATAAAAAATGAGACTTAACTAAACATAGAGAAAACAACTCAGTTCTGTTCGCTGAAGTAAAATACGTGTGGTCAATTTCATAAAATTACGTATATGCAACAAAAAATGCCTTGAAATGAACTATATATGATGAAATAGAAGTGATTTATTCTCTTTGAAACAGGAACAAAACTTCTGCACTTGCATTGTACCACAATCAGTCTTGTTACATTTTACACATGTGTTTAGGGAAAATACTAGTGTTATTACTCTCCAACACCAAATTTGATTGTGGACGAAGAAATAACTTACCAGTCTTTTCCATCTTCTGGTTAATTCCACACAACTAAGAACTCAGTTTCTATTAAACTGTTTCATGTGTCACAGTAGTAATAATTAGCTTTCTTTTTTCAACAACCTCTGTTTGTTGAGACAATTCTTAGAACATGATGTGTCGTGTGAAGATAATTCAGCGATTTGTGCGCACCACCTTGAACGATCTGCTTTTAGACAATCAGTTATCAAATGCATTATCTGATCTTATTTGCAGACGTATATGCGAGTTAATGACCAGAGCAACTCACTATCAAATGTTTCAAAATGTGATTTTCAGCGCCGTACGGCTTCAAGTTTACTCTTAAATATTAAAAGTACAAAATTATGTTATCAATAGAGCTGGCATTTACCAAATTTAAAATTCAAAATCTATTTCAATAATTTCAAAAATATGTTTCAAAGATGGGTCGAACACAAATTTATCTATTGTATTTATTACATTTAAGAGATACATTTAATAAAATCGATTATTTAATTTCACGTGGCATAATGTTTAGGGACAACAAGGGATCTTGTTGTTGTTGTTTTGAATTAAGCACAAAGCTACACAGTGGGCTATGTGTGTTCTGCCCACCACGGGTATCGAAACCCGGATTTCAGCGTGTAAGTCCGCAGACATACCGCTGAGCCAATGGGGCAACAAGGGATTTTCACAATTAATTATTTGCAATATCTCTGATACAATTAATTTATAATCTTTATCTTTAAATGCTTTTGTCGCATTTATCTTGCTTATGATCATGTGTTTTCGGGACACTTAGGTGTACGAAAGACCCTAGATCGTTTCCGATGACATTTCTATTGGCTAAAGATGCGCCAAGATGTTGTTGACTTTTGTAAGATATGCCATTCTTGCCAAATGACTGGTAAACCAAATCAGGAGATTCCCAAAGCACCACTGCAGCCTGTTCCTGCCTTTGAAGTACCGTTCTCAAAAGTCATTATCGACTATGTTGGCCCAATGCCAAAAAGCAAAGCAGGAAATGAATACCTCTTGACGATGATGTGTGCTTCTACACGTTTTCCTGAGGCAATCCCTTTGAGAAAAATCACTTCTCCCAACATTGTCAAGGCTCTTGTCAAATTTTTTACCATGTTTGGGATTCCAAAAGTTGTGCAATCAGATCAAGGCTCAACTTTTATGTTAACAAGCCATGCATGAATTAAACATCCATCAAGTTTCATCCAGTGCCTACCATCCTGAGTCACAAGGTGTCCATGGCGTTTCCACCAAATTACTGCCACGAACACTCAAAGTATTGGGATGAGGGTGTTCCCTTGTTATCGTTTGAAGTTTGTGACGGTATTAAAGAATCTACTGGATTTATCCCTTTTAAGTTGGTTTAAAAAACAAATAAACAAAAAAAAGGTTTTCACAAGTTCAAACTTTTTTTTTCTTTTAAGGGGAGAGTGTTATGTAAATGTTTTGTAAACGACAACATGTCGTGTTGTGTTTAAATTTTCATTTCTATTATTTATATTTCCATATTTATATTATTGTTTTAAAGTTCAAAACAATAAAATATGTTGTTATTAATTTAAAATAACATTTAGAAATTTCTAGAATTAGGTAGATCAAATATATGACTATAAACTGAAATGTATGGCGGCCTAGTGTCTGTCTAGACGTTCAGTCTCGTGCAAGAACGGACATGCTCTGGAGCTCTGTGGAAGTTACGCGATGGTTCGAGAAGTCTAGGCCTACTAATATATAAACAGACGGAGACGCGAGAAATAGGAAGAGTCATTAGTTTTTAATCGAAGAAAATAATAAGAAGAGTCAGTCATTCGTTTGAGAAAGTTTAAGTGTTTGCTGTGATTTTATTCAACTTGAATGTGTGACTAAAGCTAGATCTACAGAAGCTGTGATTTTGTTTCGTCAATCTTTGTGATAAATTCGAATTACTGGTTGTCCTGAGGGTCGACACGTACGGGACTGTATAAGAGAAACCGAGGCAAATTGGAAGGCGATAAGTTTGAGACGTTCATCGGAGGCATCGTGAAGGGAACTTCGTCGAATTTATTGAACTGTGAATTGTTTCTGGACTTCTCCATTCAAACATCGGAATTTTTCGTGGGACCCATCGTGAAGGGAACTTCGTCGAATTTATTGAGCTGTGAATTGTTTCTGGACTTCTCCATACAAACTTCGGAATTCCTTCGTGGGACCAAATTCACACCATAGACTGGAAATTTGGATTTCTAATCTGGACTTTTGGACTTTCATTCTAGATCATTATATTGAACACAGGCCAGTACCATTTTGTATTGTTATTAACTTTTAAGGTTGAAACCAGTACTATTTTGTATTGTAATTAATTTTGAATGTTAAAACTGAATATCTGTCATTGTTGTTATGTAATTTATGTTATATCTGTTACATATATATTAGTTTAGAGTAATAAATTATACAAGCTGTTATCTGTGTCTTTCTGTTGCGTTCAGTCTACATAAAACATACATAAAGAAACACGTAACACCCTCCAATAGATCCCCCTCTATTTAAAACGTAGGCTGAAATATGTTGCTCAACAGCACATGATCTTTACAATTAAGTTGTCAACGTTTAACCTTACATTCTGAATCTCATTGTTAATATTATGTAATGCCTCTCTTACATGTAAAGGTTCTTTTTAAAGTCCTGCTGTCATTTCCCACAGTTTATAATCCTCTTCATGTATTTCCTCAACTTTACTTAGGATAGTCTACAGGTTTTCCTCCAACATGCGAACTCTACATATAAAATAAACATCACAACAATTCTTTCTTAATTGTACATAGCAATTCAGTGTTCTCAAAAAGCACATTCATACACCTTTCACACCTAATAAACTGGAAACGCTTAACACCCGAAAAAGTTTTAACCACTGTATTATTTATAGAATTAAAATAAACAGTCAACACGACTATTAAATACCATTTAGCTATTTTTAACATTATTAAGCCTAAGTTATACTAAAAATTATTTTTATCCAGTATTTAGCGAATAAAACAATGTGTTTAATATGTCCTACAATCTCACTGCGATTTGAATAATTACTAAGCCTAACCTAATGTTACACTATTAAAATTTAAATTGAAAGCTTGTAGCTACTATTTTACTCCATAATCTCGTTACATGATAGTTTTTTTGCTATTCAGTTCTAATTTCAAAAGATAAATGTAATAAAACCAAATAACATTAAGAAATATTTTAATAACGTCTTCTATTTTCAAAAAATAAAAATAAATAAAAATGTTGTAGCTAGAAGGAATCAAAGTATATTGGAGTTAACAGAAAGTTGTACCAGTATTATGTATGGCAACTGTTCACATTTTGATGACACACTAAACACAATACGAATGTTTAATACCTGTTACTTATATCGGTGGTATTTGCCAACCAATTCTATAATGCGTACACATAACCCAAAAGAGAGAGAGTGCAATTTTTATCTTTGGGAGTAACGGGAAAAAATACATGGATTCTTTAATCCACAATCCGACGTACCAACCTTCGGACTATCCTCGACTCAAAAGTAAAGGTCCAAATATTTTTCCGATGCTCATCTTCCAGACAGTAAATACATAAAACATCAACAACAGTACTTTATCTGTTACTAACTGATCTTTAGGTTGTAAAAATAATTTTTTTTTAAAGTTTCATATGAAACTAAATATTTTGGTCAATGTTGCATGTTCGTCATTAATAACTGAGTAAATAAATTAAAACTTGATTTACTTCTTCGAGACCCAGCATGACCTGGTGATTAAGGGCGCTAAATTCATAATCTGAGGGTCACCCGTTTTTATCCCCGTCTCACCAAACACGCTCGCTCTTTCACCCATTGGAGGTACTATATGTGACGGTCAATCTAAGTATTCGTTGGTAAAAGAGTTGCCCGAGAATTGGCGGTAGGTGTTGATGACAAGTGGTCTTCCTTTTAGTCTCACACTGCTAAATAAGGGTCAGCTAGCGCAGGTAGCCCTCTTGGAGGTTTGCGCGAAATTAACAAAACAAACTTCTTCTTTGGTTTATAAGTCCAGTACTATCTCATAATTTATTTTGCTATCTCTTAGAGTAGTTATTCTACACTTAAAAAGAAAACAACTCGTGATTTTAATAACCTTATAATAGCAAAACAGTATCATAATAATAATTTATGTAATTTCATTATTCACGCTCTATTTTCCTGCTGTGATACTGTGTCAAAAGTAAAATGTTCTTGTGTCCTTCATTTAGGAACACAAATCTTTCAAGTTCACTGAGAATATTTAACTTGTACTTCGTTCTAACAATCAAACTTTGATCAAGAAATTTAGCTATGCTTCTTTTGCTCCAGATATCTGTGAATCTGGGTCATTCCGCTATGTTGTAATGTGCATTTTTTCATGTGTAAAAATTGCTGCGAGCGAGGATACATAACGAAATGGTTGGGAGTGTTTTCGTTTGGTTGTAATTAATTTTACGCAATTCTATACGAGAGTATTTTTGCTCGCCGTCCCTAATTTAACTGTGTAAAACAAGAGAGAAGGAAGCTAGTTTTCATTACCCACCGCCAACTCTTGGGCTACTATTCTACAAACGAATAGTGTGATTGACTATCACCTTATAACACGCCCACGACTTTAAAGGAGAGCATGTTTGGTTCGACGGGAATGCAAACCCGTCACCCTCAGATTACGAGCTTGGCCTCATAAAATTATGCTTAATTGTATTACAACATAAAACGTTACTATTCTGTGTATTCCAAATCAAGTGAGCAAAACTACTTCAATAAATCTCGATTACCACAATTCGAAGTCGATTTCCTATAGTTTAACAATTAACGTTTTATTATTTAGTTTAACATTGAAATATTTTTCCATTAAATGATGACTCAGCAAAATGTATAAAGATGTAATATCACACCTTTGTTTATTTGTCTCTCACTATGACAGGGAAATTTTTCTTTATCTGCAATCATTAGTACTTAATCCTATAAATTCAACAATGACTTTGGAAAACTATAATATCTTTAAACATTAAATAATATTTTTAGGATTTGAATTAGTTTGACAATTATGGTCCTCGTCTCGGATTTAACTAGAAAGGTGAAATAAACAACACTAAACTAAAAGTTCATGAAAGTCAACATACGAGACCACATTAAACAAAATTTTCGTGTTTTCCAGACTACATCTGAAATTTCGTAATTTGAAACCCTCTGATGCGAAGATGATGAAACTCATTTGTTGGACCGTTCAAAAGTAACAGTAAAAACTTACTGTTCAAACGTTCAAGAACAGTCCAAAAATAGGAGGGTACATTGATACCACGACCTCTAAATCATTAGCTCAACCTTTTTCTCCATCTATGAGCTTTAGAAGAAAGTTGTAAAAGACAAAATAGAAAACTTACTGTGTAAATCAATTTCCAAAATGTTAAAATTTCTTTCTGTGTAAAATAAATATATATCACAAAAGTTTTGTGATTTTATATAAAGGCTTAATTAAAAAGTCATTACCCTACTGCTGTTAACATATGTATATGAGTATGTACACGCCCAACATAACAGACTCCCAGCTTGGACTCCGTGCTAGTCAGACGTGTTTCTTCATTTCTCCAGCTATACCATAATCACGCTGTCATTTCCAGGTCCTCCTGTGCCGATCCCGCCAACTGTTCCGCCGGTAATCGTCGACGGCCTATCGCCTCATCTTTCGCCTCTTCAAATTGCCACTTTCATTTCGCATGCTAAGCCTGGCGCTTCCATTGACGCGTCAAGGACTCGAATTTTAAGCCGTGGGGGATCCTCCTCAAGCCGTCAACCTCTGCAAGCCATGGAATACCCCGATGAGAATTTGTTTTGCTCCCACGAAAAGCCCTTTTAGCCTATTTACAGTTTTCCTCAAAGGAGTAAACTTTTCCATTCACCCGAATGAAATTAAGTGCGCTGTAAAAAACCAGACCCAATCAGAGGTTTACGCCGTTCACCGGATTTATTCAAAATCCTCCCGTCAAGCCACCAACTTCATAAAGATTGTAACAACCAGTAAACCTATCGCCGATACCATTCTACGAAACAGCTGCTACTATCGCATATTCCATTATAGTGTCGAACGCCCCCGCCGCCGTTCTACTGAACCCCAAACTCCCAAGCAACCCACACAGGTACCACAGCCTAGCGAGGTATCCACTATGCCCACAGCCAACCCGCTAGACGAAAGCCAATCATCAGAAAAGTGTGCCAAACCGATATCGTTAACAAAATATCCCAGGGCACGCAAACCATCAATGAAGAATCAAAAACTTTCAAATCATCTGCCTCGACTGACAATATCCTAACTTCTCAGAACGCCTCTCCCGGACATCCGAAGACCCGACACAGACGACGACTTAGATTGGCTGTCATTGAACAGTCGCCAATTTCGTTCAAAATTGCATCCAAGTTGTTTCCTCTGTGTTTGTTATTAGTGTCATTTTCTTGGTAATTCTAACTGTTACAGTATGTCAATTGTTAATTATCTGTGTAATCTCTTTCCCGACAGCTTTTCTTCCGGGCACGACTATGTTCTATATTCGGCGCCCTGGTCGTTAAAGTGGCTTTTCTCAGGGTACTCTCGTTTCCCCCACTGCAAAAGTTCCGTTTCATAGGATCTATAGATCCTAGCTCTGAAATGAGGTTCGTCATTTGGTATCTAGTATTCAAACTTAATATTTAAATGTAAGTTAAGAAATCTAACTTTAGTTTTTAAATTTTAAATATCCAAAATATAAGTGTCTAAAGGCTAATACGTTAAAGTCACAAGATCCAATCATTTCGACGCACTGTGTTTGCATTTTTCTTCTCTCTCCACGTCAAATATATTGTTGTCATACATATCTTCGTGAGCTTGTGATAGTGGTGCTGGGCCTCCCATCGTCCTCTCTACGGCAGGCCGAAACGAACCGATTCTCAGCATTTCTCGACGCTCCTCCAATCTAAATTTAATAATATATCAACCTGGTGGTCATTAATGACTATCACATTCAGATAAAGAAACAACTGACAAGCCACTGAAATGTACTTAATTATCTACAAAATCACTTGCCCAATTTACTCTTGCCTTGAGTGAGGTGAAAAGAAACAACAGTTTCTGACCGCATCTGGTTATTTTTCGTCCGACTTTTGGAGGGCGAAATAATAATTTAACCAAAATACCTATCAAGTATGCCTGCCAACATAACATACAATAAAAGGAATCAAGGTAAGAATAGTATTTGTAAAGCTCCTAATATTCAACTTTTCCATTACGTCAAACAAAAATGCTACACAGTTATCATTCTAAAAATGCACTGTTTGACACAAAGTTTCAAATCTAAGATTAAAAGATGGGCAAATGCGCCATTCTTAAATAAATATAAAATTTCCCTCTATTCAAATCAATATAAACACATTAAACATATAATATCCAATTATTTCTGAAATTATTGTAAAGTATGTTTCCACTTCAATGAGTGACCTAAGACTTAATAAATCTTGAAACAAGACATTTATAACAAGAAACAGAACGACTCCACATTTGAACAGTGTTATCCCAGTTAGTGATTGTTGAAACTTAAGAGAAAACTGTACAAAACTTTACAACCAAAGAACTGATTTTCAGAAGTTCACAATAAGGTAAATGTTTTCAACAATTCATATACACCTTATGCTGTTCAACACTTAACACCCAACTGAATAATTCTGTCTACTTCTCAAAAAGTCAAAACCGAAAGTTCTTAAACAGTGTTTTCGTTTCAAACTTAAATAAGTTTTTTTTCATAGTTCGTACTCAATGAATATTTTAACAATGCTTCACAGTTAAGTGAAATATTTCCAACACTTGAATTTTAAAAAGGTCTGAAAGTACATGAAACTAAATTCAGGATTTTGAGTGGTATTCGAAAGTGCGTCACTATGTCTACTTTAATAAAGTTAAAAATAAAAACATATATTTATAATATAGGAAATAACTCGATCGTATAACTTGAAAAACTATAATTTAACACCGAAAGTGTACCGCCACAAAGATGCCGGGTTTACAGAAAATTGCAGAAGTACACATGTTCAACACAGTTAATAAACTTACCTATTTACCAAGAGTAACACACCTTCGTCGACCTTTACTCGTTAAATTCTATAACAGTTTCGCAATGACCAACTAGAAAACAAATTTAGAGATCTAAAGACGAACTTTTTTATTGCGTATTGTATCATTTTCTATTGTGACATTTTGATACTTCACCATATTAGTTCAACAATGACTTTGCAAATTTCAAATAAGTTTCAAATTTAAAATGGTGTTTGTGTAATTTGAACTGACGAGAAACGTCTTTTTCTTTTTCTCTTACAAAAATGTTTTTTGTTTTTTTTTTTACTTTCGTGCAAACCTCCACTAAGGCTATCTGCACTGGCCGTTCCTAATTGTGCAGTGTCAAACGAAGGAAGATAATCATCACTAATAACCGCCAACTCTTGGGATACACTTTTACCAATTACTCTCTCCAATGAATGCTTCACCATAGCTAAAATCAAAGTGAATTATTTCAACAATTAATTTTTTACATAAAACGCAATTCGTCGAGACTGATATTTAGAGAGATAATAAAAGATCTCACAGCTTCTGTTATTAACAAAATCAAAATATTTATACACTTTAATAAAAAATTAGATATATTCACAATAAAATACACCTGAGGTGTTCGATCACGAAACACGGAATTCAGAAAGTTGGACCGATTGTGTTTCTCTTTTATAATGTAGTGACAGTGTTCGTGTTCAAAGTATTGTGGCATTTATAAATTTCACAGAAAAAAATCCTTGAATAACTTTTCTTCTTCAAATCCTGGAGATTGCGCCATAAATGACGTTAGAGCACTAAGCACTTTTAAAAAAAAACTTTATAAATGTTGTTGTACTATATAATTACGATCAAATCTCACTTTAAAAAAAGAGATTGTTGATGTGTGTAGCTATCCTTCTCTTTAGAAATTTCATGGAATTGTTATATTGATAAGGCATTTTAGTATTATTAATTTACTACAAACATTTAATTCTTTAAGTAGCATTGTGTAATGTAGTCAACTTTAGATGAAATTTTATCTTTAATTAGTCTTATAATTTTTAGCTGTTGTATAGTGTCAGTCATATTGTAGGCCTCGTGAATACTGGCACGCAGATACGTTATAGTGTGGAAAAGTAGGCCTATTTATTAAATATTCTTTATTGACTTGAATCAACTTTTAAATTTTACGACTCTATCGGACATGTTGTAGAGCAGGTAAGTCGATCAAAATATTTTGATAAAAAATTATGTTTTATTTAAGTTTGCATTACGTTGAAAACCCGTTTCATACTCTACAGGCATAACACTAAAGAAAGAAATCTAGACCATAGCTCCAACGCTTACCTACATTTCCGTATTGTGTGAAGACACAAAAATGACATATAGATGACACGTACTAGAAATATAAAATTGTTGAGGAATATTATATGTTGTGGTATATTTTAGTTATATTTTGGTTTATAGTTACTATGTGTGGAGTCAAAAATTGACATCCTTCACGTAATGTTTTTAAGAATATATTTCACGTGTTTATGTGACATACAATCTGGAGTAGAAAATTATTTTATTCTTGCATATTAATTCACATTACGTACATTACTATCACAACATAGAGGCCTAGTAATACTTATAATTGTTTTCACAATTTAGTTGCCCCAAAAAATACATATTTACTTTAATATAGAACAACAAATCTTTACAATATTCATATTCGTGTTTAATATAAATACACATTATTATTTCATTCGTTAATGGAATGTAACATTGAACCAGATTTTTCTGTTTCTTGGGCTGTGTCGTTTCTACAACCTCAAAATTATAGCTGGTGCAAAATTCCTCAAGTTTGTTATAATAGAAGAATCACTAGAATTAAATTATCTAATTTATTGGGATTTTTTTCAAAAGTAAAATTATTACATTATAATTGTGATGAAAATAACAGTAAACAGTTACTGACGCTCCATTGTATCGTGAGCTGTGATCGATCGTACCTTTTACTTGAGGCAGCTATGACGAAACACGGCTTCTCATGATCATGTGGTTAGTGGTCACTACTCGAAATCCGATCGTCACGAGTTCGAATCCCTTTCATACTAAACAAACATGGTGGCCCCTTGCAGCCGTGTAGGTGTTGTAACTTTGTGGTCTATTCATTGTTCGTTTCATGTAATCTTAATATTGGTCTAACAGTTGTTTTAAAATATCTTATATCTTGATTCAGCTTTGTTAACAACTGTTACCATTTTCATTGTTACAGGTTAGGTTGCTTGTACATTGTTTTAAATTCAGTTGTCAGTATATAGTATAAGTTTTGTTAAAAACTGACCTCTTCGTACATAAATATTTAGGTTGGTATAAGTACATTAACAAATTTTAGCAAATCAAGAAAGAAAACTAATAGGGCATGCCCACAGAATCCAATAGACAGTTGATTTCAGCCTACTTTGTTGAGTGCTTTATTAATATTATTCTAAATTCGGTACACGGTAATTTTAACAACAAGACTAGTGAAAACTGGTTTTGTGCACCCACCCTGCTTTCCTAGTTGAAAGAACACCTTTATCTCATGACCTCTCTTCTCTGATAAAATAGTAATTTTACTTTGTACGATATCAATTTAGTTTGGTTTTAGCTCTAGTGTTTAGCTTTAATAATATTATAGCTAGAACAATCTGAATTACAAGTACAAAGACAGTATCATAATAAATGTCTCTATTAAATGAGTATATTTTTAAATTATGTAACTACATCTGTCTGACAGACGAACCAGTTTACTGGCAAGAGAAGTTCCACTGATAATATCGAAAGTAGTTATAACAAGAGAACAAATGAATCTCTGAATAAAAGGTAAAATGACAATCATAAAATGAAACCTCAAGCAGTACAACAACAGTTGGCGGAAACTCATGATAACTAGCTGCCTTTTATATGGTATTTCACTTTTAAATTAAAGACAGCAAACGCAAATTCTCGTGTATATCTATGAGAAATTCTAAGTATTGTGTGTCAAATTGGAGGTTTAGAAATTTCTCATCTAATTTCAAATTACTCTGGTAATGATGATGAATTTTTATATAAGAACACTTGTGACCAATAAATGTTTATACAAGAATTTCATATATTTTATTTTACAAATTCAACATTACAAAATTGTGTTCCTAAAAGCCACTATAGCTTCTTATATAGATTATTCATTCACAAATCAAATGATACCAGTCTCTTGATGGAACAAAGATTAAATTTAAAAAAAACATAATAAAATCAATTATCATTTTGACATCATTGAGTTTGATATATCTAGCTAGCTAATTGTGTAAATAATTATCGATCATCAATTAAACATTTAAATTTATACAATTACATTTATCAAATCAGAAAGAGAACAAACATAGATAAATCCGTATTCAGTTTGATATAGTATTGACAGTCTCTCTAGAATACAGTAAAATATATGTAAAATACTTATTACAATTATAAATTACATATATGATATGATATTCACTCGCTGTTAATCCATAACATCAATTTATGTTTCCTTTTTATCAGTCAAATAATTCACGATCATAAAAATTTCAGTAATTTGGATTAGTTCTTTCATCTTTAACACTCACAAATAACTGTACATTTATCCTTTCCGTCTTTACAACACTGAAAAGTGTTACCTTTACAGTTACAAACACATTTCATCTTTCCGTCTTCACACCAACAGGTAACGGTACAAACGCAGCTGTTCTTCTCTCTGGTTTCTACACAATCCTGGCATGACTCCTTCTTACAGTCTGGCCGACAACGTGCATCTCCACATTCACAAAGGACAGTAACTGTACATTTATTTTTATCTTTTTCAGCTTCAGTACAACATTGAGATGTGTCATCCTTACAGTTACAGATGCATTTCATCTTTCCATTTTCACAGCGACAAGTAACGACACATGTAGAACAGCTGTCGTCTTTCATTGTTTCATCTACAAAAAAAATTCAGTAAAACTTTTCTTACAATAAAATTACTGCTGGATTTTATTTTCAATATTACTTATCTATTATATTTGTTACTCGTGTCTTTCAATAGTCTTAAAACTCACTTATGTTGTGACCGATTCTCCATCATATAATCTGTTTTTGTCATAAATACACCTTATACAAATTAAATTACAAAATTAAAGGTACGTCTTAAATAATTATAAAAACGTGTTAAAATAACACTTTTTATTTCGTACAATTAACACTCGTCTGTTGGATGAAATGCAACATCCAATTTTCAGATTTAAGATAACCAAATCATCCCGAACTGATAAAAATAGCTCAGTTCTGTTAACTGATGTAAAGTATGTTTGTTCAGTTTCATAAAATTTCGAAGCGTGACAAACATGTGGGTGGTTTCTTAATATAACCAAGTATTTGAAAAAAAAAACTTACTATTTATTTTACAACCATAACTAATTTACTTTTTGGCAAGGGGTTTCTAACTTTCCTTTCTAAAATAATTACATTACGACAGCAACGAAACCTATAGAAATAAGTAAATAGTTACTGATGGTCCGTGTGTCATAAGCTTTGATCGAGAGTTTGAAGTGAAGAAGGTGTCTTCCCACCGACTCGAGCCTTTCTTACATAAAGAAAATACAACTCTAGAGTGGTAGTAATTTTAGTTTCTTGTAATATAATTAACGGTCTGCAAGTTGTTGTAAAATATCCTGAATCAGCTCTACTAACATCTAGTATTTTACACATTATTACATATTTAATTTCACTTTTACCTGTTTAAATATTACAGACCTAGAGAGCGCTGGGTCATGACCTTTATTCTCTGATTATATCGGTCACTTATCGAATTGTACTAGGTACGATATCATATTGGATTGGTTATAGCTTAATATTTAGCTTTAACTGTTATAGGTTACATGTACTTTTGTTTATATTTAAACTATGTAAGATACTCCATAAACATACGTTAATTTCTCTTCTAAAGAAATAACCCTGTTATTGCCTCAAGGTAAAACGTTCGACCAGAAATATTTGGGTAACCGATTCGAATATCATTTCCACAAAATGTCCTTTACTATTTCATCCTTGCAATGTTTTCTGTGTAGGTTAGTCTCACAGTTTGTTGATGATGACCGGTTCCTTTCCCTCTTGTATGTCATTCGTAAATTACAGAAATATAGTAGAGAAGACCTCGTGTATTTAAGCGCGAATATCAAAACATTTAAAAAAATAAATGTCTCTCAGTGATAAAAGAGAGCTTAGTAATTTTAAATTAAATCAATTTCCTGTATGGTAATAGAAACAACATATTAAAATTATTTTTAATAAGTTTTAATTATGTGCAAAGCTGCATTCAAGTCCACCTGAGCTTACCATCAGAAAGGATCGAACTCCATATTCTGATATTATCAGAATAAGGTTACTGCCGATCAAACACTTTTATACGGTAATTTAGTATTATATTCTCAAAAATATTCTATATAGTTATTTATATCGTTTCCTTTGTCACGAATTGGTTTCAACACATTATGAAAATCCATTAGTACCCGCTTGCATAAAGTATACTGATTAATGTAAAATATATGAATGTAATTAATATTTTAACATCAATATCTTGAAGTATGTTTGATATATCTAGCTAATTATATGACAAATTTTTATCAGCCCTTAACTAAAAATTAAAAATATTTGCAAACGAGCCGTTTTTGCAAATAAAAAGGAACGTCATATTGATGGTTATATACAGGTTTAAAAGTGGGGCGTCGTTTCAAAGTACTCCCGATAAAAGAAAGTTTGAACTTGTTTAATCGGATGGGATAACATAATTGGTATCTCGCATCAATGACACTTCGACTTCGGCGAAAACCATACTCTATCACGTGCCTGTCCAGGTTTCCAGTCACAAAAGAATTTACATTTCATTACTCCATGTCGGTGTAATACATAATTTTTCTTGCCCTCAATCGATATATGTTTGCACGAGTTCCTGGAGTGTACTATAGAATCCTCTATAAGATCCGGTATAAGTTGTTACACCACCGCCTTGACACGGACCACAAACTGCTTAAGCCGAGACTTTTAAAATCATTATTGTCCCAACGTCACGCCAGAGAAATTTTACTATGTAAATTTTTAACAACAAACAAAACATAAATAGTTTAAATCCAGTAACATGTTTTTCTTTAAATCAATAAGATATCAAAACACAAACAAGTAATAAACGTAAAATAAGTGTTTTGATATTATATTTTTATAATTTTTCTGTTTGAAAAGTAACTTCTAAATCTGACAGTGTTAACTATTTTTAGTTTCATCTGCGTGAAAGGTTTTTATTAAATTATTAACACTTTGAAACATAATACTGAGATTTTTTATTTTTTACACCCTTTTTCACATATCAAGAAAATTGAAAGTTAATTGGGCTGCGTAACTAATAAGTTAAAAAAACTAAAATCCTACCGCAAGATATTAAAATGTTTATAAACTATGAGACATTTATCCATGTAATAATTCTCAACATTTGTTTTTTTCTTCTTAAACACAAAATTACTTAATGGTGTATTTACGGTTTTCTCATCACAAGTATCCAAACCCAAGGTTTATTGACTTAACCCGGAATTTATCGTTCGGCATTAAAGGTAGAGTAATATTTTTGTATATATTACACATTACCGAAAGAGACTGTATTAACATTGGAATTCATTCACATGCAGATAGCTCTTGTGCAGCTTTGCGCAAAATTAAAAAACAAACTATTCACTTGTCAAAGTTAAAATTCAAGATGTCTTTCTGTGTTTCACGGTGTAGTTAAAAAGAGAAGAAATATGTAATTTATTTTTTGTGTTTCAAAACTGTGTCATTAGCTGAAATCCAACAGGGAATTTTCGTACAAGATTGTGAAAATTATCGCTTTAAAAATGTATCAGAATGTCTGGAATACTTTAACAATGGCCGAACGTTATTACTGAATGAAGATCGACCAAAATACTTAAACAATTCCATCAATGATCAAACACTGATGTGTCTAATTGTTAATTATGAAGTCACATTTGCTTGTTTCATTTATTAAGTTACTTTACTTCTTTAAACTCACAAGTAAATTATAATTGTTTGTAGTCTATTCTATATATATAAATGTGTTCCTATATTTTTTAAGAAGTTACATAAATTAATATCCAAGTCACTTTACAAAGTTGATTCCTATTTCACTTTTATATTTCAAGACCAGCTGCCTTCTCTCCAGTCATACACCGCTAAATTTGGGAAGTCTGGCGCGTGTAAAAAACAAAAAATATACAATTTAAATGTAAAAACGTCTCGTTTGGGTTCAGAATATTTTATACGTAAGGCTCCTTTACGTAAACAATTTTCTCAACCCGAACGAGACTTTTTACATGTATATTTTTCTCTCGAAGTGGATTTCACGACATCACCAATTAAACAATTTCGCGAAATTATTATTCCACGTTTCAAAACCAATTTGTCTAAGGATCAGTCTTTTAAAAAAATAACAGCACAGAAACACAATAGTTCAAATTTGTTTTGAATACCAGATGCTACATTCTCGAGTTTCACAAATATGATAGCCGATTACGTTTTAGTTCAGACACAATATCATGTATATGTAGTGATTTTTTTTACGTATAATGACACGCTGCATCATCATGTCATCATGTTTTGGAATTTCGCACAAAGCTACTCGAGGGCTATCTGTGCTAGCCGTCCCTAATTTAGCAGTGTAAGACTAGAGGGAAGGCAGCTAGTCATCCCCACCCACCGCCAACTCTTGGGCTATTTTTTTACCAACGAATAGTGGGATTGACCGTCACTTTATACACCCTCACGGCTGGGAGGGCGAGCATGTTTAGCGCGACCCGGGCGCGAACCCGCGACCCTCGGATTACGAGTGCACGCCTTAACGCGCTCGGCCATGCGAGGCCGACACGCTGCAAATAAGCTCAAGTCATTTAAAAGTACCGTAATTTTATTCTACGCACATGAAATTATACTAAATTGCATAACAACATGAACATTTTCTATTCTCTCTATTTCAAATCAAGTGAGTAAAACTACTACAATAAATCATAAATACCACA
Organism: Carcinoscorpius rotundicauda; assembly: GCA_011833715.1. NCBI lineage: Eukaryota > Metazoa > Arthropoda > Merostomata > Xiphosura > Limulidae > Carcinoscorpius > Carcinoscorpius rotundicauda. The sequence continues at coordinate 78,158,993 of CM022400.1, read as the reverse complement.
ATCCTAAGTTGATATTCTATAGTTTAACCATTAACCTTTAATTATTTAGATTAACATTAAAGTATTTCCCCATTAAATGATGACTCATAAAAATATATAAAGATTCCACGTCCTTGTTTATTTGTCTCTTACTATGACAAGGCAAATTTTCTTTATCTGCAATCTTTAGTACTTGACCCTATAAATTCGACAATGACTTTGTAAATTTAGAATACATTTCAAACAATAAATAATATTTTTAGGATTTAAGCTGGTCAGAAATGAATGTCTTTTGTCTCGGATTTGACTAGCTAGGTGAAATAAATAAAACTAAACAAAAAATTCGTGATAGTCATCAAATGAGGCCGCATTAAACATAGTTTTCGTGTGTCCAGATTAAATAAAAGGAATCAAAATAAAAACAGTGTTTAGAAAAATTCTTATTTTTAATTTTTCTATTACATTAAAGAAAGAAACAAACATGGTATATATATATATACACTACTGGCAAAAATATTAAGGCCAATAAATACAAATAAAAATACGCATTTTGCGTTCTTAGACTCAACTACTTATTTGAGTGGAGCTTTGTAAGATAAAAATATGAAAAGGAAAAATAAAAGTAAAAAACGTTTTTATCATTCAATAGGAAAATGTGAACACTATGGAATTAGTTTAAATTTTAGCTCTTCAAAAGTTTAATACCATATTGAAACGAAGTGTTAAGCGGTAAACATATAACTAAATCTAGCTTTTTTTCAAGCATTAGTGTTGTCAACATCTCCCACTGACATGTCCTGTGTTACATTGGGTAAAATAATTGGGAAAGGCTAAAAAGCTGACACACTGTGAACGTGGCAGAATTGTCGAGCTGCAAGAGCAAGGTTTATCTTTCTTTTAATGTTCCATCACTGGTGAGATTGCGTGCAGTAAAACTACTGTTGCAAATTTCTTAAAAGACTTTGAGTTATACGAAACGAAAATTTCGAGAAGTCGGCCTAAGGATATTTAGCCGAAAATGAGCAGAAAGATTCGATGGATTATCCGGCAAGTTACCAGGCGAAAGTCTAACCAGATTAAGACCCTTACGCACGTAGACTGCAGCTTAAGAATAATAAGACGGCATCTTCGACAGAAAAGCTTTAAAAAACGTAAACGTTTTCAAAAACCACGACTCCTTACACAACACAAAAAGGTTTGGTTAAACTTTGCTGAGAAGCACCAAACATGAGACGTAGAAAAGTGGACGAAGGTTTAGTTCTTTGATGAGAAAATATTCAACCTTAACAGTCCACATGGCTTTCAATGTTACTGGCATGATAAGGAGGTTCCATCATGATCTTGGGTGTTTTCTCCTTTCATGGTACAATAGAGCTTTAGGCTATACAGAAATGTCCAACAGCAGCTGGCTGCATGGTCTTGTTGGAGAGAGCATTTTTATTGACTGGAGGCCGTCGTTTTTACAAAAATGATTGGATCTATCAGCAAGACAAAACTGTAATCAACAATGACCGCAGGACAAAGGACTTTCTCATGGTGAATAACTTGTTTTTTTTGGACCGTCCAGCGTATTCGCCCGAATTGAACCCCTCTGAAAATATTTAGGGACAGATGGCATTGGAAGTGTATTGAAATAGATATCAATTCCAAACAGTGCATGATCTTCGTGAAGCCATCTTGGAATAACATTCCAGCCAGACTTCTGCAAACTCATACTGGGACCTTTTGTTAAGCATTTCGTACCCTGTTTAGGAGTTACTTTTGGTACGGTCTTAAACTTTGAACAGCTAGAATTTAGGCTACTTTCATAGTGTTAACATTTTACATATAAAATTCTAAAAAGTTTTTTTATCTTCCTTTTTTTATTTTAATATTTCGAAGCTCCACTGAAATAAGTGGTTGAGTCTCACTACACAAATGCATAATTTTTCTCTATGTTCATTGACCTCAAAGTTTTGGCCAGCAGTGTATATCATTCTAAAAATACACTGAATCACACAAACTTTCAAACTTGAAATTAAAAGATATGCAAAAACACCATTCTTAGTTGCAATATAATATTCACCTGTAATTAAATCATTATGATCACATAAAAAATAAAATCCAGTTATTTCTGAAATTATCTCTAAAGTTTAATAAGTAACCTAAGATTTAATAAAGACATATATAACTACAAACTTGACAGTGAACAGAAACCTTATCAATACTTTTCACCCAGTTGAATGGTGTTTAGAAAATTCACAATAAATTAAAAGATTTCGGTAACTAATTTTCATCTCAATACTGTCAATAATTCACACCCAACTCATAAGTTACTCTGTCAACTGGATGCTTCTTAATGGCTATAAACAAGGCGAACTGTTTTAACAATTAAATTGTAACATAGAATGCAAATCAATGAGACATCTCTGGGAAGGGGCATAGCCAGAAATGGCCATTGAGGAGGGTTAGTTTTAGAGCTTCATACAAGCACCGCAGACATCAATCCATGCTGGGGGTCGTTTGGCAAGTCCTCCCATGGAAATTTTTTAATGAAAACGTAAAATAAAACCTTGAATAATGCTTTCTGAAACCACCTTTCTCGCAAATTTTAGAATGGCACACTGAGGTGTTTGTCGTATTTTTCAATTATTAATAAATATATATCGGCCTACAAATATATAATATATAACTTATAGTTATCAGGCCCAACAAAGTAGGCCTACACTCCTGTCATCAACATAAAAATATGTTTTATTTCAGAAGAGTGTAAATATATGGATAGTGTCTCTAATCTGTATTCAAATATCATGGACAGTGTATGTTCAAATTCCCTTTATTTCAAGAATTAACTTCACAAATAATCAGTGGTCGGCACCGTGGCGGGATGGCAGCAACATGGCACTAACCTAATGCCTTTGGCGCCATCTATAATGATCGACTCACTACAGATGGCGCCAATATACTGTCAATGTGACGTTGAGAAACATGCTCTCAAGCCTGAAATGCAAAGGACTCTGCATGGGATCTTTAAACACATTCATGAGGCTGAACGTGATAAATCTGCTGCAGCCAATCAGTTTGAATCAGAATTGTCAACTGAATTGTCAGAGTCATCACCTTGGTCTTCTACCAGTGCTGCCACCACCACCTCAGGTCCAGTCTGAGACATTGAAAATTTCATTTTTGATAGTGTCAGTATTGGTACACAAATAAGTCAACTCCTCATAAAATTAATTTTGTATTAAAAATTATGCTAACACTCTGTATCATTGGCTTTCACATTGGAGATAATTATTCTACAGTCAAAAGGCAAAGGGTTCTTTCTGCAAGTATTGCTGTCTTCTTGCTCCTGATGGTGCTGGTGTTGGAAGTCAGAAATTGAGACAACAAGTGAAATTTCCACACACAAACTGGAGGAAGGCGGTTAAATACTTCAATGCACATGAATTGAAATAGTATTACCAAGACAGCAAAAACAAAGCTAACAATCTTCCACAGGTCGTAAACACAAGTTCATCTGTTTACTTGCAGCGTGATGCCACTTTAAAGCAAGAAATTGAAAAGAACCGACAATATTTAATGTTTATTATTAACCCTGTATTGCTGTGTGGGAGACAAGGTTTAGCTTTGAGGGGAAAATATGATTTTGTTTCAATGTTTGTTGGTAAAACTGATGAGGAGCCCATCAGTAACTATGGGAATTTTTTAGTATAAACAAAAACGCTACGTATCTGAGTTCTTAAATTCAAAATGAAATCATCTACGCCTGTAATACTCATGTTCTTGATGCTTTGGTCAACAGGGTGATGCTGCAAAGTGTTACTCAATATTAGGTGATAAAACAACAGATATTTCAGGCATTGAACAGTTTTTGCTGTGTGTAAGATATTCGCATACCAATGACAACTCTGTTGGAATGAGAGAAGATGTGTTGCAATTTATACTTGATGGTGATGTGACAGACGTAAATTTGGTTGGTTTTATCATAACCAATCTGACAAAATATGGTATTAACATGGGTTAACTGCGAGGACAAAGGTACGAAGGGGCTACCTCTATGAGTAGGGAATTCAATGGTGTCCCGAGACACATAACTGATAAATTCCTACTTGCACCCGATGTACACTGCATTGCCCATTCCCTAAACTTGGCAATTTCTGATGCTTGTAAAAACGTTCCTGTGCGATATTGCTTGAGAATGATTTCTAGCCTTGAAAACTTTCTTAATACATCGAAACTAAAGCATGTTTTGGCTTTTTCGGTAGAGAGTAAAGCACCTAAATAAAAAAAAGTTTGAAAGGTTTCTGGAGTAAGATATTTATTAAATTATTAGCACTTCAAATGTGGCATAAATATTTGTTTTTTACGCTAATTTTCTGACACTTCGTCAAATTTAAAAATTAGTTGCGCTCGAAAACAAATAAAGATCACGAAGATCAAAACAAAACATAATAAAACTCGACAACGACGTACCAAAATCAAATTTATCTTTGTAGTAAATATCAACATTTGTTTTCTTGTTCTAAACAGAAATTTACATAACAACGTTATTATGTTTTCCCATCAAGAGTATCCAAACCGAAATTTTAGTGCCGTTAGCTATGAAGTTTATCGTTACGAGCAAAACGTAGAGAAACATTTTTGTGTATATCACATGTTTCTGACACAGATTGTATATAACCATTCCATCCATTAACGCGCAGATAACAATTACATTGTTTCATTTATTGAATTATATTACCTCTTGAAATACACTACTAAAATATAATTGTTTGTGGTCTATTCTAGAGATATTTGTTGTTTCCATTTTTAACAGGTTGTTTTGACCAATATTCAAGTCGTTTCATAAAGTTTTATTATTTCCAAACAATAAGTTTATATCTATTTACATTTTAAATTATATTCTTATTCACTTCACTTTTTTTCTGTTTTAAGCTTTTTTAATATCATGTTAATTTCAGGAAATTATTATTCCACGTTTGAAAATCAATTTGCTTAATTATTAGTTTGTGAACGAATGACAGTTTTAAGACACGGAATAAAAATAAATAGTTCAAAATTGTTTGAAATATCTAGTTGTCACACTCTGGACTTTCACAAATTTGACAAAATATGACATTTTTAAATTCAGCCAACAGTATCATGTATATATTCTTAATTTTCTTTTTATTTAATGTCTAGCTACCAATCATTTCAAATGCTATAAAAGTACCGTAACTTTATTCTATAGAATTAAGGTTGTCCTAAATTGAATAACAATAAAAAAATTATTTTTCCCTCTATTTTAAAACAAATAAAAAGCATCTAATGAAGAATAATCATAACTCAATATTTTATAGTTTAGACATTATTTTTAATGATTTATATTAACTATAAAGTATTTGACAAGTAAATGGTGACTCAGCAAAATCAATGAAAATTTAATATCTCTCCTTGTTTATTTGTCTCTAGCTATTACAAAGCAAATTTTCTGTATCTCCAATCTCTAGTACTTGACCCTATCAATTCAACAATGACTTTGCAAAGCTAAAATATATTTCAAACATTAAATAATATTTTTAGGATATAAACTTCTTAGAAATATATGAATCTCGTCTCGGATTTATCTAGTAACGTAAAATAAAAAAAATTGAACCAAAATATTGAAGTAAGTCAAAATATATGGCTGCATTAAACATAGTTTTCGTGTGTTTAGACTAAATTCGAGATTTCGTGGTTTGTAACTGTCTAATGCGAAAAATTTGTTACACATATTATGGAGAAAGTACAAAGGTGACAGTAGAAACTGTTCTACAATAGTCCAAGAATGGGAAAGTATATTAATACCATGGTCTCTATGTCATTAGCTCTACATTATTATCCATCGATTGCATTTACCGGAAAATTCTAAAAAACTGCACAGAATATTTAGCGTTTACAAAAATTCCCAAAATGTTAAATTTTTTCTCTGTCTATAATGATTTCTTCATCAGTTTTATGCCACAAAGGTCTCTATTGAGATAAACAAATAGATAAAACTTTGAGCACTCTAGTAAAACATGAAAAATTTACATTTACGAGAAAAATGTGAAATAAATATATATCACAAAAGTTTTGTGATTTTATGTAACGGTCCAATTGAACAGTCACTAACCTACTGCTGGTAACATGTATATATGTGTATATACAAACCCAACAAAACAGACAATAAAAGGAATCAAAGTAAGATCAGTATTTATGAAGCTTTTTATATTCAACTTTTCCATTACGTCAGACAAAGAAACAAAAATGTTCTACAAATATCATTCTAATATTGGTACAGACATTCAAATCTAATATTAAAAGATGGTCAAAAGCACCATTCTTAACTACAATATCAAATTCCCCTGCATTCAAATCAATATAAACACATTACAAATAAAACCTTATTATTTCTGAAATTATTGTAAATTATGTTTTCAATAAATCTTGAAACAAGTTTTATAACAAGAAACAGAACTACTCCATATTTTAAAAGTATTATCCCACTCGGTGATTGTTGAAACTGAATAGAAAACTGTCCAAAACTCCACAGCCAATGAACTGATTTTCAGAAGTTGACAATAAGGTAAATGTTTTCAACAATTCATACCTATCTTAATGCTGTTCAAAACTTAACACCCAACTAAATAATTCTGTCTACTTCACAAAAGTGAACACTGAAAGTTCTAAAACAGTTTTCGTTTCAAACTTAATGACTTTTTCATAATTTGTACTCTATTAATATTTTGCCAATGCTTCACAGTTAAGTGAAATCATTCCAACACTTGAATTTTAAAAAGATCTGAAAGTACAAGAGACGAAATTCAAGATATTGGGTGGTATTCGAAAGTGTGTCACTGTGTCTACTTTAATAAAAATAAAAATAAAAACATGTATTTATAATATACGAAATAACTCGATCGTTTAACTTGAAAAACTATAATTTAATACCTAAAGAGTACCGCCACAAAGATGCCGAGTTTACAGAAAATTGCAGAAGTACACATGTTCAACACAGTTAATACACTTATCTGTTCATCAAGAGTAACACATCTTCGTCGACCTAAATTCCTTAAATTCTATGACAGTTTCGCAATGACCAAAGATAAAACAAATTTATAGATATGAGGAAAACATTTTTACTACGCATTGTATCATTTTCTATTGTGGAACTTTGATTCTTCACCAGACTAATTCAACAATGACTTTACAAATTTCAAATGAGTTTCAAAATTAAACTGGTTTTTGTGCAATTTGAACTCACGAGAATCATCTTTTACTTTATTTTTCACAAAAATGGTTTGTTTTTCACTTTCGCGCAAACCTGAGCTAGAACTATCTGCTCTCGCCGTCTCTAATTGTGCACCGTGAAACGAAGGAAGATAGTCATCACAAGCAACCGCAACTCTTGGGATAATCTTTTACCAGCTGCTCTATCAACTGAATGCTTTACTATAGCTTAAAACAAAGTAAATTCTATCAACAATTGTTACATAGAATACAAGTCAACGAGACTGATATTTTAAAAGATATCACAGCTCCTGGTATTAGGAATATCAAAATATTTATATAATCTATAAAAAAAAAAAATAGAAATTTTTACCCCCCAAAAATACACATTACTTTTAAAGGTGTTCGACCACGAAAACACGGAATTTAGAAAGTTGAACGGATTGCGTTTTTTTTATAATTTAATTAAGTGTTCGTGTTCAGAAAATTGTGGCGTTTATAAATTTCACAGAAAAAAATTAAAACCTCCATGAAATCCAAAACATCATGCGTTATGTGTTTCGTGTCTCAAGATTAAATCACAAGATTCGTGGTTCACTTTAAAAAAACCTTTATAAATGTTGAACTATATAATGACGATCAAATCCCACCATAAAATAAGGAATTGTTGATGTGTGCAGCAATCCTTCCCTGTAGAAATTTTAGGATATTGTTATATTTATAAGACATTTTAGTATTATTAATTTTCTACAAAATTTAATTCTTTTAGGAGCATTATGTAAAGTTGTCAACTTCAGACGAAATTTTATCTTTAATTAGGCTTATGATTTTTAGCTGTTGTTGTCATATTATAGGCCTAATGAATACTGAAACGCAGATACGTTGCATTGCAGAATAGTAAGCCTACTTATTAGATAATCTTTATTTATTTGAATTAACGTCTCAGTATTACGACTCTAAATAGCCATCAATATTGAGTTCGTGTGCAGCTTTTTGAATAATCTCTTCGGGGACATTTAATCATCACATCCATTATTTAATCGTTGCTTGTAGTAAGTAGTTCGTGTCAGTTAATGACCCCACAACTTGTTATCTTATGGTATTTATCGAACTATTAACCACGGAGTGGACTTACAGGATAGGGCAGTATCATCCTTCGCGACCATGATATTTGGTGTTATTTGGGGCAAATGACGGAACGTTTAAAATATTTTCTGAACCCAAACGAGCCGTTTGACGAACTCAATATCGATGGCTATTTACTGTTTAAACCTGGCGCGTTGTTTACAAAATACTGCGAATCTGAGAAAGTTTGAACGTATTTAATCGAATTTCATAACGGAATTAGTGTCTTGCCTTTCCAATGACCCTTCGATCTCGGCGAAAACCATACTCTGTCACGTGCCTGTCCTGGTTCCCAGTCACCAAAGAATTCACAATTCTTAACACTATGTCGACTTTTAAGAACATAATTGTTCTTGCCCGGAATCGATGTATGTTTGCACGAGTTCCAGGGGTGTCGTATAGAATCCTGTTTAAGGTTCGATGTAAGTTGTTACACCACTGCCTTGATACGGAACACAAGCTGCTAGAGCCGAGACTTTTTAAAATCATTTTTGTCCCGACGTCACGCCACAGAAAGCTCACTATGTAAATTTTTAACAACAAACAAACCATAAATAGTTTAAATCCTGCAACATGTTTTTCTTTAAATCAATAAAATATCAAAACAAAAACATGTAACAAACGTAAAATAAGTGTTTTAATATTACATTTTTATATATTTTCTGTTTTAAAAGTAACTTCTAAATCTTGACAGTGTTAACTATTTTAGTTTCATCTGCGTTTAAGGTTTTTGCTAAATTATTAACACTTTCAAAGGTAACATAATTTTTTTACACCCTTTTTAAAATTTCGTCAAATTTGGAAGTTAGTTGGGTTGCGTACCTGACAAAAATCACGAATTAAAAAAACTAAAATTCGACCATAAAGAATTAAAATGTTTATAACTATAAGACATTTATCCTTGTAATAAATCTCAACATTGTTGTCGTTGTTCTTAAACACAAAATTACATATTGGTGTATTTATGGTTTTCCTATCACAAGTATCCAAACCCAAAGTTTATTGCCTTTAGCCGAAAAACTTATCGTTTTGTACTGAAGGTAGAGAAATATTTTTGTATATATTACACATTACCGAAAGAGACTGTATTAACATTTGCATTGATTCACGTGCAAATAGCTTTTATGTAGCTTTGCGCAGAATTATAAAAGAAATAAACTATTCACTTGTCAAAGTTAAAATTCAAGATGTCTTTCAATGTGTCATGGTGTAATTAAGAAAAAAAGGAATGTGTAATTTATTTTTTGTCTTTCAAAACTGTGTCACTTGCTGAAATCCATCAGAGAACGTTCGTACGAGATTGTGAAAATTAACACTTTAAAAATGTATAAGAATGTCTAGAATACTTTAACAATGGCCGAAAATTATTACTGAAAGAAGATCAACCAAAATACTCAAACAATTCCATCAATGATTAAACACTGATGTGTCTAATTCGTATATTATGAAGTCACATTTGCTTGTTTCATTTATTCAGTTACTTTACTTCTTTAACCTCACAAGTAAATTATAATTCTTTGTAGTCTATTCTATATATATAAATGTGTTCCTATATTTTTAAGAAGTTACATAAATTAATATCCAAGTCACTTTACAAAGTTGATTCCAATTCACTTGTTTTTTTCCAATTTAAAATGTTTTTTTTTACTTATTTCTGTTTTAACCGATCTTGATAACATAATTATTCCTTCAAATGGTCAGCTGAGTTTAGTCGTTTGACACATAATCTGAGGGTGGCGGTTTCAAATCTCAATTGCAAAAAAATATGTTCATTCTTTCAGCTCTGGGATCGTTATAACTTTACGATCAATCTCACTATTAGTTGGTAAAAGAGTACCCAAGAATTGGTGGTGAGTGAAGATGACTAACTGCCTTCCCTCTAGTCTTACATTGCTAAATTAGGGACGGCTAGCGCATGCAGTTTTCGTGCTGTTAGCGCGAAATGAAAAAGCAAATAAATAAAGAGTTTACATGTAAAAACTGCTCGTTTCGGTTAAAAATTTATTTTACGAAAGGCTCCTCTACGTAAAATTTTGTCAACCCAAACGAGCCTTTTTACATGTATTTTTTTCTCCACAAGTGGGTTTTCTCGACATCACCAAGTAAACAATTTTGCAAAATTATTATTCCACGTTTTAAAAACAATTTGCTTAAGGATTAGTTTGTTACAGAAAAATAACAGTACAGGGACACTGAAGAAAAATAAATAGTTCAAAATTGTTTTTAATACCAGATGCTACATTCTCGAGTCTCACAAATTTCATAGACGATTACCTGTTCGTTCAGACAACAGTATCATGTATCTACAGTGAAATTTGTACACATAATAATACGCTCCAAATCCAAATAAGTCATTTAAAAATAACATAATTTTATTCATCGCACATAAAATTATTCTAAATTGTATAACAACATGAAAATTTACTATTCCTGCTCTTTTAAATCAAGTGGAGTAAAACTACTACAATAAATCTCAAATACCACAATCCTAATACGATATCCTAGAGTTTAGCCATTACCTTTTGATTATTTAGATTAACATTCAAGTATTTTTCCATCAAATGATGACTCAGCAAAATGTATAAAAATGTAATATTACATCTTTGTTTATTTACCTCTGACTATGACGAGGCAAATTTTCTTTATCTCCAATCTTTAGTACTTGACCCTATAAATTCAACAATGACTTTGCAAATCTAGAATATATTTCAAACATTAAATAATATTTTTAGGATTTAAGCTTGTTAGGAATTTATGTCTTTTGTCTCGGATTTGACAAATAAGGTGAAATAAGCAAAACTGAACTGAAAACTTCATAAAAGTCAACATGTAAGGCTGCAGTAGGCATAGTTTACGTGTGTCCAGGTTAAATAAAAGGAATCAAGATAAATCATTGTTTACAAAACTTCTAACATTCAATTTCTCCATTACATTAAAGAAAGAAACAAACATGGTATATACACATTGCTGGCTAAAATATTAAGGCCAATAAACATAAAAAAATATGCATTTTACGTTGTTAGACTCAACTACTTATTTGAGTAAAGCTTCGAAAGATGAAAATCAGAAAAGATAAAATAAAAATAAAAACAGCGTTTATGGCATTTAACAGAAAAATGTGAACACTTTGAAATTAGTTTAAATACTAATTGGTCAAAAGGTTAAAACCATACTGAAACGAAGCGTTAATCGGTAAACATGTAACCAACTTTAACTATTTTTTTCAAGCATTAGCGTTGTCAAAATCTCTCATTGATATCTCCTGTGTTACATTGGGTAAAAACATGGGAAAGACTAAAACGCGGAGAGAATTTGAACGTGGCAGAATTGTTAAGCTGCAAGAACAAGGTTTCTCTTTCTCTTAATGTGCCATCGCACATTGGATGTGGTAAAACTGCTGTTGAAAATTTCTTAAAAGACCCTGAGTTACACGAAACGAGAATATCGATAAGTTGGCCCAAGGATATATTGCCGGAGTTGAGCAGGAAGACTTGATAGATTGTCCGGCAAGATATCAGGCGATTGTCGAGCCAGTTTATAGTCCTTACGCACTTAGACAGCAGCTCAAGAACAATAAGACGGCATCTAGAAGAAAAAAGCTTTTAAAACCGTAAACGTCTTCAAAGGCCACGCCTCTTACACAACACAAAACGGTTTGGTTAAACTTTGATTAGAAGCACCATACGTAAGACGTAGAAAAGTGGACAAAGGTTTAGTTCTCCGATGAGAAAATATTCAACCTAGATAGTCCAGATGGCTTCCGATGTTACTGGCACGATAAGGAGGTTCCATCATGATCTAGGGTGCTTTCTCCTTTTTTGGTACAATAGAGCTTCAGGCTTTTCAGTGGTGTCCAAAAGCAGCTGGCGACATGGGCATGTTGGAGAGAGCATCGTTGTTGACTAAAGGCCTTCGCTTATATGAAAATGATTGGATCTTTCAGCAGAACAAAGCTTCAATCAACAATGCCCGCAGGACAAAGGACTTTCTCATGGTGATTCTTTTGGACCGTCCAGCGAGTTGTTCCGAATTGAACCACTTTGAAAATGTTTGGTGATGGATGACATGGAAAGTCTATAGAAATAGCCATCAATTTGAAACAGTGCATGTTCTTCTTGAACCCATCTTGGAAAAACATTCCATCCAGCCTTCTGCAAACTCTTATATCCAACATGCAAAGGCGAATATTTGAAGTTATTCGCAATGATGGCTGAGTGATTCACTACTCACAGTTATTGTTTGACATTTCCTACTCTGTTAAGGAGTTTTTTTTTGTATGGTCTTAAACTTTTGACCACTAAACTTTAGGCTAATTTCATAGTTTTAACTTCTTCCCATTAAATGCTTCAAAGTTTTTATTTTTATTTTTCCTTTTCTTATTTTAATATTTCGAGGCTCCACTGAAATAAGTAGTTGAGTCTAACTGCACAAATGCATAATGTTCATTAACCTTAAGATTTTGGCCAGCAGTGTATATCATTTTAAAAATACACTGATTCACACAGGCTATAAAAATTAAAATTAAAAGATGTCCAAAAGCACCATTCTTAATTGCAATATAACATTCACTTGTAATTAAATCAATATTATCATATTAAAAACAAAATCCAGTCATTTCTGAAATTATCTCTAAAGTTTAAAGAGTAACCTAAGATTTAATAAAGACATATGTAACTGCAAACTCTAAAGTGAACAGAAACCTTATCAATAGTTCTCACCCAGTTGAATGGTGTTTAGAAAATTCACAATAAATTAAAAGATTTCGGTAACTCATATTCATCTTAATACTTTTCAATAATACATACCCAACTCATTACTTACTCTCTCAACTGAATGCTTCTTAATGGCTCAAAACAAGGCGAATTGTTTTAACATTTAAATTGTAACATAGAATGCGAATCAATGAGACTTATCTTTGAACAGGAGCATAGTGAGAAATGGCCATTGAGGAGGGTTAGTTTGAGAGCTTCACGCAAACTCCGCAGGCGTGGGGATTAAGGTGAGGATCGTGTGGCATGTCCTCCCAGGGAAATGTTTTCATTAAAAACGTAAAAAAAAACATGAATTATGCATTCTGAGACAACCCTTGTAGCAAATTTCATAATTGCACACTGAGGTGTTTGTCTTATTTTATAATCATAAATAAATATATATAGGCCTATATACATATAATATATTACTTAAAGTTGTCAGGCCAGTCAAAGTAGGCAAACTCTCTTGTCTTCAACATATAAAATATAGAGTCACTCAAGAGAGTGCAAAATATATGTATAGTATCTATAATATGTGTTTAAATATCATGGAAAGTGTATGTTCAGATTCCCTGAATTTCAAGAATTAACATAAAAAATAAACAGTGGGTGGCACCGTGTGAGGCTGACAGCACCATGACACCAACCTATTGAATCGTTCACTATAGATGGCGCTAATATTACTGTGAATGTGATGTTGACAAACAGAAGTTCCGATAAACAATCATTCACTATATTTAAAAAAAAGTTTGCTTTTGTTGGTTATTTGTCCTTCCTATAATATGTTATTTAGAATGCTACCTCAATTATGAGCTGTTGTTAGCTTATCATTTAGTCCTCTTTAAGTAATCAGGTTTCTTGTGAACGTAACAGCTACTAAAAATAAAGAAACACTAAATGCTTTGGTATTTTTTACGACACTTTATTTTGTAATTAACATGACCAATGTTACAAAAGTTACAGAGTATATGGAATTTGTTCAGATATATTTTACTTATTTGTGATTAAACATCGGTGGGTGTGCCTACTTTGTGAATTATGAATTTGCTTTCGCTTATTTTGTTTGAGTTTAGAATGTTTTTTTTTTAAATCAAAGCCACATCGGGCTATCTACTAAACCTACCGAGGGTAATCTAACACCTGATTTTAGTGTTAAAAAAGCTCAAAGCTATTTTATTTGTTGAAACAATCTAGTGAAATATAATTGTTTTTAGTCTATTTCTACAAATATGTGTGTTTTTAAGAGATTATATTAATTAATATCCAAGTCGTTCCTTGACGTTTAATTATTTCCAAACATTCATTTTATATCTATTTATATTTTATATTTTTATTTAAAATTATATTTTTAATTTTTTTTACTTATTTCTATTTTAAGCTTTCGTAATTTCAAGTTACTTTCGGAAATTATGTTTCAACCAGTCAATACCAATTTACTTAAAATTCAACATGTGAACCAATAACAGCTTCGGACCTTTGAATAAAAATAAATAGTTCAAAATTGTGGCGAATATCTTGTCGCCACATTCTGGACTTTCACAAATTTACTGAACTATGATATTTTATATCAAGACAACATCGTCATTATTCTATACTGATATTTATTTTCATTTAATTAAAAGCTACCAACCATCTCAAGTGCTATAAAAGTATCATAAGTTCATCTTATATAATTAAAATTATCCTAGATTGAAGGACAATCTAAAAATTTATTATTCCCTCTATTTCAAATCAAGTTAAATAACATCTAATAAACATTAATTATTTTATAAGTTAAACATTACCTTTTAGTGATTTATATTAACTATAAAGTATTTGTCCAGTAAATGGTGACTCAGCTAAATATATAAAGATTTAATATCACATCTTTGTTTATTTCTTTCTAACCATGACTAAGCAAATTTTTGCAATCTGTAATCTTTAGCACTTTACCCTATCAATTCAACAATAACTTTACAAATTTAAGATATATTTCAGATAGTAAAAATATTATTGGTATTTAAACTTGTTAAAAATTTATGGCTTTTGTCTCTTTGATTTAAACAGAAAGGTGAAATAAGCAAAACTAAACTAAAATATTCATGAAATTCAAAATATAAGGCTGCATTAGACATAGTTTTCGCGTGTTAAGACTAAATCCGAGATTTTGTGTTTTGTAACCTTCTAATGTAACCTTAAGGACAAAGTACAAAGTTGACAGTAAAAACTATTCTTCCATTATACAATAGACCAAGAATAAAAAAGTACATTAATACCATTGGCCTTTACGCCATTAGCTCTACATTATTTTCCATCGATTGCCTTTACCGGAAAATTCTAAAAGACTACATATAATATTTAGCGTTTAAACTAATTCATGAAATGTTAAAATTTCTCTCTAGGCAAAATGTTCTATTGATCAGTTTTATACTCTCAAGTTCCCCAAAAAGAAAAACAAAAAGGTAAAACTTTCAGAACTTTAGTAAAACTTGAAGAATTTACCTTTTCAAGAATTAAATATATATAACAAAAGTTTTGTGATTTTATGTGATGGCCAAATTGAACAATCATTAACCTATTGCTGGTAACATGTATATATGTTTATATACACGCCCAACATAACAGACAATAAAAGGAATCAAGGTAAGAACAGTATTTATGAAGCTTCTAATATTCAACTTTTTCATTACGTCAAACAAAAAACAAAAATATTGTACAAATATCATTCTAAGATTGGCACAGACTTTCAAATCTAAGATTAAAAGATGGGCAAAAGCACCATTCTTAATTACAATATCAAATTTCCCTGTATTCAAATCAGAATAAACACATTAAAAATAAATATCTGATTATTTCTGAAATTATTGTAAATTATGTTTTCACTTCATTGAGTGATCTAAGACTTAATAAATCTTGAAACAAGACATTTATAACAAGAAACAGAACGACTCCACATTTAAACAGTATTATCCCAGTAAGTGATTGTCGAAAGTGAATAGAAAACTATCTAAAACTTCACACCCAGCGAACTGATTTTCAGTTGTTCACAACAAGTTAAATGTTTTCAACAATTCATACCCATCTTAATGCTGCTCAACACTTAACAATCAACTGAATAATTCTGTTTACTTCACAAAAAGTGAAAATTTAAAGTTCTTTAAGAATTTTGTCGTTTCAAACTCAAATAAGTTTTTCATAGTTCGTACTCAGAAAATATTTTACCTATGCTTTATTCTAAAGTGAACGCTTTTCAACAATTGAATTTTAACCATGTCTGAAAGTACATGAGACTAAATTCAGGATATTGGATGGTATACGAAAGTGTGTCTACTATAATAATGTTAAAAAAAACATGTATTTATATTCTCCGAATTAACACGATATTTTCAACTCACAAATCATAATTTAATACCGAAAGTGTTCAGTTACGAAGATGCCAAGATTACAGCTCATAACAGAAGAACACATGTTGAAACACCTAACACACTTAACTGTTAGCAGACGAACGTATGTTCAATGTTAGCCGCCCCATTGAGAATATCCTGTCCCCTGCTCTTATCAACATTTTATCGTCTTTGGTATTTTGTTTTAGTATATAAATGTATAATCTTATTCTTGTATAAATAGAATATTTAATGTATAAAATATTATTTTTCATATGTTAAAAAAACGTAAAATGTGTATGCTTCGTATTTTTTAATGTTTTATGTTCTTCGTAGACTAAACGCAACAGAGAAACGAAGATAACAGCTTGTATAATTTATTACACTAAACTATTAACAAATATAACATATATAACATAAATTATATGATAACAGTGACAGATATGAAGTTAAAACATTCGAAATTAATTACAAAACAAAATAATAATATGCACTGGATGAAACTTTATGGAGGTTTAGATGATGCATGTCTTGTTGAAATAGCTTGTACATAAAATTTAAGCCTTGATTTGATTGCACAACTTTTGGAATCCCGAACATGGTAAAGAATTTGACAAGAGCCTTAACAATGTTGGGAGCAATGATTTTTCTCAAAGGGATTGCCTCAGGGAAACGTGTAGAAGCACACATGATTGTCCTGAGGTATTCATTTCCTATTTTGCATTTTGGCATTGGGCCAACACAATCGATAATGACCGTTGAGAACGGTTCTTCAAAGGCAGGAATAGGCGGCAGTGGTGCTTTTGGAATACCCTGATTTGGTTTTCCAGTGATTTGGCAAAAATGACATGCCTTACAAAAGTCAACAACATCTTGGCGTATCTTTGGCCAGTAGAAATGTCGTCGGATACGATCTAAGGTCTTTCTTACACCTAAGTGTCCCGACAATACATGGTCATGAGCAAAACTAAGAATATCACTCCGATAGCATTTTGTAATGACGATTTGGTGAATAACATTCCACTCTTCATCAACAGCAACGTCAGAAGGTCTGTATTTTCTCATTAGCACATCTGACTTCTGGTAGTAACAAATAGGGACAGTTCTTATTTCATTTTCATCAACAGCCAGTTGTAGAAGAGAACGAATTTCAGGATCATTGTCCTGTTCCTCAAAAAGTTTGTTTCGATGAAGAGAGTCGAAAAATGTCTTATAGTCATCAGTAGAATTTAAAGTTGAGTCAAAAATCTCATCGATGTGAGACATGAATGTATCAGATAAAGAGAAATCTTCTTTGGATTCCTGAGAGCGTGTCTGAGAACGAGTAACAGCACAGGCGGGAAAAACATCAGGAAATTCTTCAACGAGTTGCTCTTACTGGGGCTAATAACAGGTGCTTCAACAACACGAACCTCTGGTACCAACTTACTACCAGCCAAATCATTCCCCAAAAGCATAGATACACATTCAACAGGCAATGAAGCTCTAATACCCACAGTCACTGGGCCTGAGACTAAGTCCGAATGTAAATCTAATCTATGAATAGGAATAGAAACGACGCCACCTTCTACACCAGAAATGAGCACACTGTCCCCAACGGATGACTTTTCAGAAAATGGAAGTACACTTTCCAAAATGAAACTCTGAAAAGCTCCAGTATCCCGCAGGATTTTAATTGGTTGTAGATGTGAATCGCCAACAAAAGAAACAAAACCTTCAGTGATGAAAGGCTTAAATTTGTCCTCAACAAGATTTTCAGGTACGTCAATAATATTGGGCTTAGAATCCTCAGTGGACTGGACAGGGTCAAAATCATTGGGAACCAATGACGTATCCAACGAGGGCGAAATGAAACTATGAGGTGATGGCTTGTTTTTTACCTGATAGCACTCAGAAATCAGATGGCCAGGTTTCTTACAATAAGCACATGTTTTGGATGAGAATGACACGTTTTGGGTAGATGACGAGCTTTGAGAATAAGATGGAGTTTTCGTTTGAGAATTAAAACTTTGCTCTTTTTTGTCTCTGTAGACATTTGCATAATATTTGAATGAGTTATTGGGTTTCTTTGCTGTGTGATTTATTTTGCTTTTGTATGAGAAATCTTTGTGAGTCAAAGCATACTCGTCTGCCAAGACAGCAGCATCATGAAATTTGGAAGCTTTGTGTTCATCAATATAAGATTTTAGCTATACGGGAATACATCTTTTAAACTCTTCAACTAACATGAGTTCTTTGAGTTTTGTATAATCCTCTTTGATTTCTTTGGAATCACACCACCTGTCGAATAGAGTTTCTTTTTCACGAGCAAATTCGACATAAGTTTGGCTGTCAAACTTTTTGTAACCACGAAATTTTTGTCTATATGCCTCTGGTACCAATTCATAAGCATTCAAAACGCATTTTTTGACGTGCTCGTAATCATAACTTTGCTCGGCCGTGAGTTTGGAAAATACTTCCTGGGCTTTACCCTTGAAAACACTCTGAAGTAATACTGTCCAATATTCGGTTGGCCATTTTAGCCTAAGTGCCAATTTTTCAAATTGCTGAAAATATTTATCTCCAGCGTTTTCATTGAATGGAGGTACTAAACGAATTTGTTTGGAAGCAAAATTTCAAAATTATCCAACTTCATTTGGACAACCTTCTCATCTGTCTGTGTCTTTCTCACACCGATTTCTTTATCCGCTTTAATGCGTTCTTTTTTTATTTCGGCATCAAGAACAAGGCGTTTTTGATTTTCCAGTTCTGCCTCAACACGTTTTATTTCTTTTTCTGCCTCAAGAGCAAGGCGTTTATTTTCAATTTCTAAACGAAATTTCATTTCCATTTCCATTTTTTTTATTCGAAATCTGGGTGAAAATGAGGGACAGGCAATTGTTGTGCAACTTTTTGAGGTAAAACTTTTTAGCTGACTAAATGTTTAACAATAATTTGTTTAATATGTGCTTTCTTCATTGCTTGCTTCACTTCTAAATTAAAATGTTTACCAACATCAAGCAATTCAGATTTTTTTCAATTCACTGATTAATTCGATAGAGGGATTCTGATAAAATTCGTTTATAAAATTTTCAAGTTCGAATGCCATTTTAAATATACAAGCTGTCTATCTGTATAGAATATAAATCTTATTTTATAACAAAATTAAATTGTTTGTTCGATATCCCGGACGGGCCCCCAATTTTCTGTTACGTATTTTTTAATGTTTTATTTTCTTCGTAGACTAAACGCAACAGAAAAACGCAGATAACAGCTTGTATAATTTATTACATTAAACTATTAACAAATATAACATAAATTATATGATAACAGTGACAGAAATTAAGGTACAACATTCGAAATTAATTACAAAACAAAATAATACTAGTTTCAAACTTCAAAATTAATCACAATACAAAACGGTACTGGCCTGTATCTAATGTAATGACCTAAAATGAAAGTCTCAAATTCCAGTCTAGGGTGTGAATTTGGTCCCACGAAGAAATTCTGAAGCTTAAATGAAGAAGTTCAGAAACAGTTCACAGTTCAATAAATTCGCCGACTCTCAGCACAAGCAGTAATTCAGATGAATCGTAGAGACTGACGAAATAAAATCACAGCTTCTGTAGATCTAACTTTATTCACGAATCCAAGTTGAATAATCACAGCAAACAATTAATCTTCTTTTGAAATAAAACTAATGTCTGACTCCTTTCTTTCTTCGAATAAAAACTGATGACTGAATCTTTCTCTTCTGTCTCTCGCATCTTCGTCTGTTTATATATTGTAGGCCTAAACTCCTCGAGAGAACGCGAAAATTCTACAGGTCTCCAGAGCAATCCACGCATGTCCGTTCTTGAACGATACTACTCGTCTAGACACGTAGTCACCAGCACTTCATTTACAAGCATATAATTGGTCTACTTAACTCAAGAAAATTCTAAATGTTACCCTAAATGAATAACAAAATCTTAGTTTAAACTTCGAAACAATATTATAAATATGGAAAAATGAATAATAGAAATGAAAATTTAAACACAACACGACATGTTGTCGTTTACAAAATATTTACACATATACATAACAGTGTATGCATAATTTATTTTCGTAATGGCTCTTTCAGCCGTTGGAGCGTTATAATGTTACGGTGAATCCCACTATTCCATGGTAAAAGAGTAGCCCAAAAGTTGGTGTTGGGTGGTTATGTCTAACTGCCTTCCGTCTAGTCTTACACTGCTATATTAAGGCCGGCTAGCGCAACTATGCTTCGTGGAGCTTTTCGCGAAATTCAAAAAACCAAACATTATCTTCTATAGTGTCCATGTTCAGAAACTTGTGGCATTTACCAATTTTACAGAAACAAAGGAATTGTTATTAAACCTTTCTCCAACAAATCCCAAAGATTATACGTATCATCGACGATGCTACAGATCAAAGCAATGAAATTTTATATAGCAAATTGTATTACCTTCTGTATTTGTCCAGTAAATGATGACTCAGTAAAATATATAAAGATTTAACATCACACCTTTGTTTATTTGTCTATAACAATGATGAGGCAAATTTTTTTTGTCTGCAATCTTAAGTACTTGACCTTATCAGTTCAACAATTACTTTGCAAATCTGTATTTAAAACATTGAATAATATATTTAGGATTTAGTTGGAAATTTATGGTTCTCGTGTCAAATGCAACTAGTGAAAATGAAATAAGCAAAACTAAACCAAAAATTCATAAAAGTCAAAATACGAGGCCGAATTAGTCATAGTTCTCGTGTGTCCAGAATAGTTCCTGGATTTTCTGGTTTGTGATCCTCTAATGTGGAAAATGTGTTGAACATTTTATGGATACAGGTGCAGTACAAAGGTGTCAATAAAAACCTACTGGCATACCCGCAGAATACAATGGACATTCTTTCTGCCTAATATTTAACTGAGGCAGGATGAACTGGGTAAACAACGTACACTTTCCTTTTTAACATTACCTCATGAAATTCATTTAAATGATAGAAGTAGTCAATTATCAAACTATACTGCAATATTAAAGTGTCATTATGATTTGGTTATTGCTCTAATATTTATTTTTAAATACACTAAAGTTTCTCTTTTAGCCTTAGTTTCTCTTTTATTCCAATAAAAATATAAAAATTTCCATTACCATATACTTTACTCAGTTTGCAAGTAAGTAAAAAATAATTCTTTGTCATTTTAAGTAGACATTAACCTTTACAGAAGACACTGAACAGTCACACAGGTTTATCCTGGAAACATATAATTTTACAAAGATTCTACTAAACAATAACTAAACCTAAATGTACATACACAATATTACTGTCATAAATAACATATAATAATAAAATTTTAACTTAGATATATAAGTTAGTATTATTCTTGTTATTATCACTTCATACAAAAAGAAATCTTTCATTTTACACTTCTCACACTGATAAAAACAAAATCCTGTTTCCTATTGGTCTGTATTACTAATATCAATTCCTTTAAGTTAGTACAGAAACAAGACTGGGATACAGACACATTTCAAATATTACGGTAAATGCCTTAATCATTCAAGCTGCAGATTGGAAGAAATTCAAATGCACCACAGTCACGTTCAAATAGAAAACTGCAATAAATATTATCTCATCAAACGTTTATGGTTAATATTACCATAAATCACGTTTTAAACATAAATTCGAAAGTTCCTGAATATACACATTTGTTAGTCATAACAGAATGGTTACGTTAAATTTTCTATTAACCCCAATAATCAATATTCGACATGCAACAGAAAGTTTTCATCACTCCACACCATCTATTTTTTCTCAGGAGTTCTCAAGCAATAAACTGTTTTTAGTGGTTCACATCATTCTCAATACTTTTTAATAATTGATACCCAACTTATAAATTATACTCCCAATTGAATGTCTTCTTAAAAGGTTTTTGTTTTCAATTTCGAGCAATGCTACACGAAAGGTAACTGTGTTAGCTTTCTCTAATTTTTTACCGTAAAACCAGACGAAAGGCAGCTAATCATCACCACCCAACGCCAACTCTTGGTCTACTATTTTACCAAAGAATAGTGGGATTGAGCGTTACTTTATAACGCCTCTACGGCTGAAAGGGCGAGCACATATGGTGTGGCGAAGATTCCAACCCGCGACCCTCAGATTACATGTCGAGTGTTTTAACCAAAAGGCCATGTTGGACTGAGGGTTGAACGAAATGTGTTCCTCTTACGTAAATAATAATAGTGTTCATGTTTGTTGTGACATTTATCAACATTACAGAAGTGAGAATCATCGTCGAATCTTTCCCCTCGAACATCTAAATACTGCACCATTTATGATGCTATACAAATAAGGATCTAGATTATTATTATATATTGATTACCTTCAGTTTTTGGCTCTAACAATGGCTAGATATGTGTCTACTAACTATATATCTTGGTTCTATACAATACCACTTCAATAATTACCATAAAAATTTCAAATGTCTTGACATAAACTAAGCGGTTTTCCATGTGATATCACTTATCTTTCCCTGGTGGTGGAACAACTCACTCTCTGGTGTTAACTTTACGTATTCCCTTGGTTCCGTCTACATTTTTAATCACTGTTTTCCGAGTCTTCTTCTTTGCTTTAACACCTGTAACATACATACTCCGATTATTGAATTATTTCCAAAATTTGAACTACAGTGAATTATGAACTCCTGGGCAAAGCCTTCTTAAAATATATTCACAAAATTCTTTTCTTTTTACGTCTCACGAAAAAAATACTATTCACTTGATCAGTTTCATAAATATATCGTCATCTTTATGTTAATTGCGAAGTTTGGTACTTGACCATACTAGTTCAACAATTTCATAATAAATTTGGAATTCTTAAAATATAAAGTGGTAATTGTGTGACTTTGAACTGATCACAATTTTTTTGTACTCATTTTTGTTATAAAATACGAACGCCACAAAAAATAAAGCCATTATTAAATCCAAGAATCAAGCCTTATGTGATTAGTGAGGCAAAATTCAATAGAAAAAATCACGGTTCATTTTCATGAAATGTTTTTCAGTTGTTGGTGAGCTATAAATATCACGATAAAATCCAACTATTCGGTCAAACATGAATATGATGGTTTTGATGATTTTTCTTTCCTGTTACAAGTTATCCATAATATAGGATGTAATTTAAATTTCGAACGGCAAAATGTAATTAGGCCTTTCTTAGCTTTACGTGAACATTAAATTAAAATTAACACGTGTGTAATTAGAATCTATGAATAGAGTGACCTTTCAATGTGACACTATCTTTACTGCCTAAGCAGTATGTAAGGCAGGAAGGATGTATAATATTTAAAAACATTTTATGAAATATGTCAGTTTATTATTTATAAGTAATATTCCTCACATCTTATAGAAATATAGTAATATCAAACTGTACGATGAACCTTTGTAATGAAGGTTATTTTGAATTACTCACAAAGCTACAAAATGGTCTATCCGTGCTTTACCTACCAAGGGTATCGAAACCCGATTTTTAGCGTTATAAGTCCGCAGACATACCGATGAGCCACTGTGAAGCTTTCCACAATCAACAAATTCAAGCCAAACGTATAAAAGTCCGTTTGGTATTATGAAAGTAGTCTCCTCAAACGAAATAAGAGTGGATGTAATCATAAGAAATATAACGGGACATAACGATTAGCAGAAGATGTTACTAAAATTTCTAATATATTTTATTTATTTTCAAAATACGAGACTTTAAAGTTCAGATTAAAGACGGTTTTTAGCTTAGCTCTAGGAATTTTAGGATTTTTTAATAAAGTTTTTAATATTTTTAATTTACAACCAATATTTAATTTTTTCAGTTACTTTGAGTCCTCTTGGTAAACTTCAAACTAAAGTTAATCTTTAGACTTACGTTTCTTAGCTTTTGGAGTATTATCTTGAGTACATAGTAGACCTAAATAATATTCACGTGCAGATACATTATGTTGTGGAATAGTAGGCCTACTTCTTAAGTATTCTTTGGTTACTTGAATCAACGTCTCAATATTACGTCTCTTTCGAAGATGTTGTAGAACAGATTAGTAGGTCAGTCGGTATAAATCAGAATTAAAGTGTCTATTAAGTTTTGATTAAATTCAAATTCCGTAACATGTTGTACAGATCTAAAACTAAGAAACATTATCCAGACTATAACTCTGACCAATAGTCATTTTTACGTAATGATGTTTCTCGTGAACATAAGCAACTGCTAATACAATAAAGTAATTATAGAATATGGTATATTTTTGTAACAGTTTAGTTTATAATTAATAAATGTGAAGTCAAAAAATTACAACGTGTTAATAATTTTCTTTTCATATAATGTAAATAACTGTCTAAAAGTTGTAAAATGTCTTGATTCAGCTCTAATAACTTGTAATTAACAAATTATGAAATATATTTAATATCGTTGTTACCGCTTTTAAATTTAAAAGCCAGGATACCTGTATATTGTATTTTATGTCTTAAAATAACTTTTCAGTTATTTTAATATTATTAACAAATCATTAACATACTTAGTCTTGAAAATCACTTCTTGGTATATACATATGTGGATTGGATATGTCTACCACCTTGCCTTCACAGTACAAAGGACAGCATTGACTCATAAGCTCTTTTCTCTGAAAGTATTGGTCAGTTATCAAATTTTACTGAGTACGATATCACATTGGTTTGGTTTTGCTCTCTCTTGTGTTCAGCTTTAAACATCTTGGGGCTAGTAAGATTTGTATTGTAAGTGCAAGTACAGTATTAATGTTAAAGGCACATCAGTTTATTTTTAAGATACGTAAAGATATCTGTCTGACACGAACCAGTTTATCGGTAAGAAAAGTTCCACTGTTAACTTTCTCTTGGATAAAAGTTATAATGTGAGAGCAGATGAGCTACTGGATAAAAGCAGAATTACCAACATAATATAACAAGTTACTCTGTGGCACAAACATTTCCGATATTTGAGGATGACAAGTTTCCTTCTATCTAGTTTTTGGCTGTGAAATTAGAGATGGCTAGCGCAAACAGCCCTGATGTACATTTGAGCGAGATTCAAAACAAATTGAAGGACAAACGATAACAAATAACTATCAATTATCAAATTGACAGTTTAGATATTTAACACATAATTTCAGATTCCTCTGTGATTATCAGAAAGAATTGTTATACAAAGAAATCGTGGTGTTTGTTTAAAGACTTGAATCTACACGCTAGCCTATCTGAAGTTAGTAACGGTTGAATAGAATTCCACATTTTGATGATATACGATGAAGACCACTACTGACCAAAAAAAATGTTGTACAACAGTTTCATGCAGTTTATTTTATTAACTGAAGTTTATCAAGTGGTATTCTTTAAATACATTATTGCTTCTAACATTGATTACTCATACACATATATGATTGTGACAGTAACGTTGAAAAAACGTTATAAAACCAATCAATATTTTGACTTCACAATGTTTCGTGCGTCTAGCTAGCTAATTGTGTAAATAATTGTCGATAATGAATTAAACATTTAAATTTTATATGATGACATTTGTGAAATTAAAAGAGAACCATCATAGATTAATTCATATTCAATTTGATATAGTACTAACTGTCTCTGTAAAATACAGTGAAATATATATAAAATTCATATCATATTGCTACACATTCAAGTTATGTATGTCATCATCAAACTAACTGTTAATCTATGCCATCAATTTACAAATTTCAATCAAACAATTCACGATCATTAAAATTTCAATTGTATGGGATCAGTCCTTTCATCTTTAACACTCACAAGCGACACTACATTTAAATTTTCCGTCGTTACAACACTTGTAGTTACAAACAAATTTCATCTTTCCGTTTTCACAGCAACAGATAACGTTACAAACGCAGCTGTTTTTCTTTCTGGCTTTCACACAGTCTTCGCATGACTCCTTCTTGCACTCAGGACTACAACGTGCATCTCCACATTCACAAACAACAGTAACTGTACATTTTTTCCCATTTTTAGCTTCTGTACAACATGAAGATGTGTCACCATTACAGTTACAGACCCATTTAATTTTTTTCATTTTCACAGCTATAAGTAACGACACATGCACAACAACTGTCGTCTTTCTTTGACTCACCTACATGAAAATAAACTTCAATTACATTTCACACATGATATAAAAGTTCTCTACTTAATTTTGTTTTCAAAATTACTGATATATTTGTTACTCCATAATAGTCTTAAAACTCGTGTTATCAGCTGTCACCAATCCGGAATCGCATAAGCTGCTGCTTCTTGTGAAAATACACCTTTTAAAGATGAAATGTACTAAATAAAAGTAATCCTTAAATAATTAGGGAAAATGTGTTCAATATTAATGGATGGCTATATGTAGTTAAGTAACAATTGGTTATTTATCTCTTTATCTGAAAATTTTGTTAAAATTAATTTTTGAATGTTTTTACCTTTCAATGATTCTTTGTTGGCCTAATGTTTAGGTCACGCTGTTTTTTATTACCTAACAAAAGGTGTTATGCCGACAGTGGACATAATTTATTTTAAAAGTAAACAATAAAGAAATACGTCGAGGAACAATCGCTAGTTAATTTTTATTACTTAAGCTTTGTTATTTGTAGAATATTAAAAATAATATTGACGACACCAAATTCTCAAGTGAGTTGAAGAATTAGAACTATATCACCTTATATACTTTTGTTACTTTGCTTACTAAATTAAATATATTAAAACAACAACAAAAGCAAGATGAAAATCTTTAGTAATAAGTAATTAAATAGTTACTGGTTTTATATTTTTTTGTGAGATACAATTGATAGTTTGAAGTAGAAATAATGCTTTCCCACCCAGAATGCAGCCTGTGACGAATTTATTTCGGATAGAGGAGTTAGAACCTGGTGTACTTGACGAACCCTAAATTCTTTAATGTGTTAATAATCTTCGTTATATATAATCTAAATAACGGTCAGCAAGTTGTTGTAAAATATCTTGATTCAACTCTTAATAATAACTACTATTTAACACATTATTAAATACATGTAATTGCATTGTTACCAGTTTAAATGTTACAGAACTAGCTACTTGTAGATTACACCATGTAACGAAATTTTTACTTTTTCTTATTATTGGACAGAAAGTGTTATTTACCAATTGCTTACATCTAAATTAAATGTGAATAATCTATTTTTCTCAAAGAAGAATACAACAGCATAAAGGACTTTATAGAAGCCTTGAAGTGTGATCAGTATGGATGTTATCGGGGTCTTTAAAATGGTGGCATTCCTGATAGGTGTCCAAGGAGGCTTTACCTGTTTACCTGTTACCTCCAGAAGGTCTTGTTACCACCATTGCACATAAAATATGGTCTTATGAAACAATTTGTCAGAGCTCTTCATAAGGAGTCTGCAGCATCCAAGTACCTACGAGACTTCTAACCTAAGCTGTTTGAGGTCAAAGCTTGTGTCTTCATTGGACCACAAATAAAGACGATACTGGAGTGCACCGATTTCCTCAAGAAAATCAGTAGCAAGAGAGAAAAAGTTTGAAGTATCTTTTTTGTAGTGATTCGGGGATTCTTGGGCAATCACAAGGACGATAATTGTGTGGAACTGGTTGAGGTTTTGGTGAAGAACTATGTTAAAGTGGGCAGCAAGATGTTCCTGCAAGTTCATATCCTTGACGTTCATCTTGATAAATTCAAGGAGAACATAGAAGCATACTCAAAGGAGCAAGACGAGCGCTTTCACCCAAAATATACTGGATTTTGAACGCCGCTACCATAAAGTGTATAATGCAAACATGATGGGAGACTATTTGGTGGTTGAAAGTGGTTTACATTACAGTCGTAAATCTAGAAAAACTACTCACCTCTAAACATTCTTTTATACCTTCAGTAGAAATACATGTAAATCTTGATTCATATGTTTCATTCAGATCTTATATAAATGAAAATGTGCAAATTTGCCCGTTTTTAAATACAAAATAGGTTGATTTCTAAATTTCATTATTCCGGTCACAAATGCAGAGTTTGAAGGGAATAATAGCCATTTTTTGTACTTTTACGACATAAGCAATTAAGAAACTACACATTCTATTCAGAAACGAAATGTTTGTTACACAGTGTTATATATCAGTTGTTAGTTTAAAATATAATATGTTTTTACAAATGGATTTATTGGAATGTAAATTTGTAGGTTTCACGAATTAAGTAAATTATAAAACTTTATTTACACAAATAAAAAAGAAAGCTAAAAGTGCATACCCACAGCATACTTTTTCTACCCAATTTCTCATCGGTGTTCTAATATTGTTATCTTCAGTTCAGTACAATTTGAACAATAAAATTAGTGAGAACTGACTCAGTGCATCACTTTGGTTTTGTCTAGTCGAATGGACAACGTTGACTCATGACTTCTATTATCTGAAAGGATCGGTCAATTATCAAATTGTACGTTGTACGACATCACATTGGTTTGTTTATAACTCTATATTTAGCATTAATTATATCAAATTAGAGATAATGCGAGTTTAATTGCAAGTATAAGTGGAGAATTACAATTTATATTAAAAGTTTATTGGTTTTTTAGTATATGTAAGGGCATCTGTTTGAGACATGAAAATGTCTCAAATATACTGAAAAGATGAATTCCATTGTTAACCTTCTGTATAGTAGTAGTTGCATTACATTACATAAAATTGTAGATAAAAATAGCAACAGTAAATACAGTTTACGTCTTCAAGGAGTTCCAGATCATATCCACAATTATTAGGTAGATTAACAACAATAAAAAGGAACTTTAATGATAATGAGGTTAAGGTGTTCGAGTTGTAATATTTGGGTCACTGACTAAAATATCACTCCAACATAATATCCTTTACCCTTTAATCGTGGTAGTGTTTAAAGTCTAGGCTATTTCAAAAATTCGTCGATATAGGAATAGTCCAAGAGTTCAAGATAAGTGATGACCGTTTGCCTTTCCTCCAGTTTATCGCTCGTAAATCACAGACGAACAGCAGAGACAGTCCTCGTGTAGTTGTGCGCGAATATCAAAACAAGTAGAAAAATATATTAAATAACTGTCAGTAAACAAACAGTGTTTAGAAATTTTAAATTAATTCAAGTTGCTGTATAGGATTAATCATTCTTTTCTAACACTGACAACTAATACTACATTTATCCTTTCTACTCTTACCTTCTTCACAACACTGAGAAGTGATACCCTTGCAGTTACAAAAACATTTCACCTTTCCGTTTTCACACCAACAGGAACAAATCTAGAGTATAGCTCCAACGCTTACCTAAATTTCCATAATGGTGTGGAAACAAAAATGATACATAAATGACATGTACTAAAAATATAAGGTAATTAAGGAATATTACATGTTATGGTATATTTTAGTTATATTTTAGTTATAAGTTACTGTGTGTGGAGTCAAAAATTGACATCCTTGACGTAATGTTTTTAAGAATATATTTCACGTGTTTATGTGACATACAATCTGGAGTAGAAGATTATTTTATTCTCGCGTATTAATTCATAATACGTACGTCACTCTCACAACATATAGGCTCAGTAATACTAATAATTGTTTTCAAAATTTAGTTGCCCTGAGAAATACAGACTTTATCGTAGAACAATAAATCTTCATAATATTTATATTGATGTTTAATATAAATATACATTATTATTTCATGCGTTAATGGAATATACAATTGAACCGGATTTTTCTGTTTCTTGGGCTGTGTCGTTTCTACAACCTTCAAATTATAGCTGGCGAAAAATTCCTCAAGTTTGTTATAATTGTATAATCACTAGAATTAAATTATCTAATTTTTGGAACTTTTTTCTAACATAAAATTATTACATTATAATTGTGATGAAATTAACAGTAAACAGTTACTGACGCTCCATTATATCGTTAGCTGTGATCGATCGTTTAAAGTTGTTGTTGTTGTTGTTTTGAATTAATCACAAAGCTACACAATGGTCTATCTGTGCTCTGCCCACCACGGGTATCGAAACCCGAATTTTAGCGTGTAAGTCCGCAGACATACCGCTGAGCCACTAGGGGGCCGATCGTTTGAATAAGAGATAGAGCCTTTTTACCCGGCGGAAGCTATGACGAAACAAGGCCCCTTACTGCCGTGTTGGTGTTATAACTTTGTGGTTAATCCACTGTTCGTTTCATGTAATCTAAATAATGGTCTAACAATTGTTGTAAAATATCTTAATTCAGCTTTGTTAACAACTGTTACCATTTTCATTGTTACAGGTTAGGTTGCTTGTACATTGTCTTAAATTCAGTTGTCAGTTTATACCATAAGTTTTGTTAAAAATTGACCTCTTCGTATAAAATATTTAGGTTGGATACAAGTACATAAACAAATTTTAGCAAATCAAGAAAAAGAAATTATAGGTCATGCCCACAGAATCCAATGGACAGTTGATTATAGCGTACTTTGTTGAGTGCTCTATTAATATTATTCTAAATTCGGTACACCGTAATTCTAAAAACAAGACAAGTGAAAACTGGTTTTGTGCACCACCCTGCTTTTCTTGTTTAAAGAACACCTTTAACTCATGACCTCTCTTCTCTGATAAAATAACAATTTTACTTAGTACAATATCACTTTAGTTTGGTTATAACTCTAGTGTTTAGCTTTAATTATATTAAAGCGAGTACGACTTGAATCACAAGAACAAACACAGTATTATAATAAATGTTTCTATGAAATGGGTATATTTTTAAAATATGAAACTAAATCTGTATGACACACGAACCAGTTTATTGGCAAGAGAAGTTCCACTGATAATATCCTGGATAATAGTTGTCACAAAAGAACAAATGAATCTCTGAATAAAAGGTAAAATGACAATCATAAAATGAATCCTCAAGCAGTACAACAACAGTTGACGGTAACTCATGATAACTAGCTGCTATTTTTATAGTATTTCACTTTTAAATCACAGACAGCAAACGCATATTCTCGGGTATATTTGTGAGAAATCCTAAGCATGAAAAATAAGTATTGAGTATCAAATTGGAAGTTTAGAAATTTCTCATCTAATTTCAAATTACTCTGGTAATGATGATGAATTGTTACACAAAACATCAGTGTTTGTTATTTTTTAAAGAAACAAACTGCACTTTAGCCAATTTGCACGAAGCATCGAAAGGATAGAAGTTCATGTTCTGATATTTTACGTTGGAGAATACTTGTGACCAATAAATGTTTATACAAGAATTTCATATATTTTATTTTACGAATTCAACATTACAAAATTGTATTCTTAAAAGCCACTATAGTCTCTTATATAGAATATTTATCGACAAATGAAATGATATCTGATTAAATTGAACAAACATCATAAAACCAATTAACATTTTGACATCATAATGTTTGATGTATCTAGCTGGATAATTGTGTAAATATATATTGGCCTATATATATATATATGCAATAAATAGCTAAAAGCTATCAGCCTCAGCAAAGTAGGCTTACACTCCTGTTATCAACATATAAAATATAATCTGTACTCAAGTATCGTGAACCGTGTATGTTCAGATTCCCTGGGTTTCAGGAATAAATTTCACAAATAAACAGTGGGTGGCACCATGGCACTTACCTCGTGCCTTCTATAGTGAATCGTTCACCATATATGCCGCCAGTAGTACTGTGAATGTGATGTTGTCAAACAGAAGTTGCGATAAACTGTCATTCACTATATTTTAAAACAAAGTTTGTTGGTGTTTGTGATTTGTCCTTCCTATAACATATTATTTAGAATGTTAGCTGAATTATAAGCGGCTGTTAGATAACCATTTAGTACTCTTTAAGTAATCAGGATTCTTGTGGACGTAACAGCTAATAAAAATAAAGAAACACTAAATCCTTTGGTATTTTATGTCGAAAGTGTATTTTGTAATCTGCAAATGTTACGCTTTACTAGCTGGGAGCTATTGTATTTGTTGAAAAAATCTAGTTAAATATAATTGTTTCTAGTCTATTGCTACAAATATTTGTGTGCTTTTAAGAGATTATATAAATTAATATTCAATTGTTGCTTGATGTTTCATTATTTCCAAACATTAACTTTATATCTATTTATATTTTATATTCAAATTTGAAATTATATTTTTTATTTTTTTACTTATTTCTATTTGAAGCTTTCTTAGTTTCAAGTTACTTTTCCGAAATTATTTTTCAACATCTCATAACCAATTTGCTTAAGGATCAGCATGTAAAACAATAACAGCTTCAATAACTATTGAATAAAAATAAACTGTTCAAAATAGTTGCGAATATCTAGTCGCGACATTCTGGACTTTCACAAATTTACTGAACTATGATATTTTATATTCAGACAACATCCTCATATTTCTATACTGATTTTATTTTCATTTATTTTAACGGTACCAACCGTCTCAAGTGCTATAAATGTACCATAAGTTCATCCTATACGATTAAAGTTATCATGAATTGATTTTTTGTTTGTTTGTTTTGGCATTTCGCTCAAAGCTACTCGAGGGCTATCTGTGTTAGCCGTCCTTAATTTAGCAGTGTAAGACTAGAGGGAAGGCAGCTAGTCATCACCACCCACCGCCAACTCTCGGATTACGAGTCGCACACCTTACGCGCTCTGCCATGCCAGGCCCATGAATTGAACGACAATAAAAAAATTTATTATTCCCTCTATTTCAAATCAAGTTAAAAGCATCTAATAAACAGCAATCATTTTATAGTTTAAACATTACCTCTTAGTGATTTATATTAACCATAAGGTATTTGTCCAGTAAATGGTGACTCAGCTGAATGTGTGAAGACTTAATATCACATGTTGTTTATTTGTCTCTAACTATGACGAAGCAGAATTTCGCTATCTTTAATCTTTAGTACTCGACTCTATCAATTAAACAATGCCTTTGCAAACCGAAAATATATTTCAGATATTAAAAATATTTTTAGGATTTAAACTTATCAGAAATTTATGGCTATCGTCTCGGATTTAAACAGTAAACCAAAATATTCATAAACGTCAAAATATAAGGCTGAATTAAACATAGTGTTCGTGTGTTCAAACTAAATCTGAGAATTTGTGGTTGGTAACCTTCTAATGTGAAAAGTGTGCTGCACATTTTATGGACAAAGTACAAAGGTGACAATAAAAACTATTCTTCAAGCATACAACAGTCCAAGAACACGAGAGTACATTAACACCATGTCCTCCAAGCCATTAGCTCTACATTATTCTCCATCGATTGTATTTAACGGAAATTTCTAAAAAACTGCATATAATATTTGGTGTTTAAACCAATTCTTAAAATGTTAAATTTCTCTCTGTGTAAAATGTTCTCTTGATTAGTTTTATCTTATAAAATTCCCTAGTGAGAAAAAAAATGTAACACTTTCAGCACTTTTGTAAAACTTGTAGAATTTACATTTACAAGATAAACAGGAAATAAATATATATAACAAAAGTTTTGTGATTTTATGTAAAGGCCCAATTGAACAGTCATTATTATACTGCTTTTAACATGTATATATATGTATATACACACCCAACATAACAGACAATAAAAGGAATCAAGGTAAGAACAGTATTTATGAAGCTTCTAATATTCAACTTTTCCATTACCTCATAAAAGAAACGAAAATGCTATACAGATATCATTTTAAGAATGCATTGTTTGACAGAGACTTGAAAACTTAAGATTAAAAGATGTGCAAAAGCACCATTCTTAATGTTCTACAACATCCCCGATAGAGTTCTAATATTCAAACGTTGATTCAAGTCAATAAAGAATGTTTAATAAGTAAGCCTACTTTTCCACATTATAACGTATCTGCATGAGGTCTACAATATGACTAACACTATACAACAGCTAAAAAATCATAAGTTTAATTAAAGATAAAATTTTGTCTGAAGTTGACGACTTTACACAATGCTACTTAAAGAATTAAATATTTGTAGTAAATAAAGAAAACTAAAATGCCTTATAAATATAACAATATCCTAAAAATTCTAGAGGGAAGGATAGCTACACACATCAACAATCTCTTATTTTATAGAGGGATTTGAGCGACATTATATAGTTCAACAACATTAATAAACGTTTTTTTCAAGTAAACCACGAATTTTGTGATTTAATCTTGAGACACGAATCACCTAAGGTCTGATGTTTTGGATTTATGGAGGTTTTATTTTTTTTTGTGAAATGTATAAATGCAACAATACTCTGAAAACAAACACTTAACAAAATTATAAAACAGAAATACAATCGGTCCAACTTTCTGAATTCCGTGTTTTCGTGGTCGAACACCTTTGGAAGTAAAGTGTATTTTGAGGGGGATAAAAATATCTAATTCTTTATTAGTATATATAAGTATTTTGATATTCCTAATACCAGGAACTGTGATATCTTTCTTTATCTTTCAAAATATCAGTCTCCTTGACTTGTAGTCTATGTAACAATTATTGATAGAATTCACTTTGTTTTAAGCTATAGTAAAACATTCAGTTGATAGAGTAGGTGGTAAAAAAGTATTCCAAAATTTGGTGGTTGTTAGTGATGACTACCTTCCTTCGTTTGACAGTGCACAATTAGTGACGTCGAGTGCAGATAGCCTTAGTGGAAGTTTGCACAAAAGTGAAAAACAAACAAACAATTTTTTTTGTTTGTTTTTGAAAACATAATTATATAATATACTTTTTGTGGCGTGTTTACCTTTTCGGTGCAGTTTGCATTTCATTAAAATAAAATGATTTAAAGAAATTTGTCATTATTTTTGAAAATGTAAGTTAAATACCAAAGTTTGCAGCGGATATAAACTTACCTAGTAATTCTTAGGGGTAAAAAGAGAAGGTAATAGAATTTGGTGTATAAAATCTCATTGCTTTGATCTGAAGCGTCGTCGAGGGCCGGGCTACAGAAGAGAAACAAAACATGTCCAAACATCATTTTTCATTATTTATTTTGAAAATAAATCATACATACAAATTTTACGTTCTTTTAACATATGAAATACAATATCTTATACAATAGATATTCTTTTTATACAAGAATAAGATAATACATTTACATCACGAGGACTCGAAGATCTCTAACAAAGGACGTACCTTTTAGTAAAACGGTAAGTTGTAAAAAAACAGTATTACAAGACTTAGATGTGTTGACAGTGATAATAGTCCAGGATATGTGAATCAACATGTGAAAATAAAAAAAAATGTTTTACTCAAGGTTGAATGACACACAAATAAGTAAAATGCATTTGAGTAAATTCTATATACTCTGTAATTTTTTGAAACCTTGGTCTTGTTAATTATAAAATAAACTGTGGGAACAAAATACCAAAGCATTCAACGTTTCTTTATTATCATATATTTTTGCAGGTGTTACGTTTATTTTCTTTGTTTGATCTGTTTTTCAATTTCGCACAAAGCTACTTGAGGGCAAAGTTGAATATTAGAAGCTTCATAAATACTGTTCTTACCTTGATTCCTTTTATTGTCTGTTATGTTGGGTGTGTATATACATATATATACATGTTAAAAGCAGTATAATAATGACTGTTCAATTGGGCCTTTACATAAAATCACAAAACTTTTGTTATATATATTTATTTCCTGTTTATCTTGTAAATGTAAATTCTACAAGTTTTACAAAACTGCTGAAAGTGTTACAAATAAAAAATATAATTTCAAATTTGAATATAAAATATAAATAGATATAAAGTTAATGTTTGGAAATAATGAAACATCAAGCAACGACTTGAATATTAATTTATATAATCTCTTTAAAGCACACAAATATTTGTAGCAATAGACTAGAAACAATTATATTTAACTAGATATTTTCAACAAATACAATAGCTCCCAGCTAGTAAAGCGTAACATTTGCAGATTACAAAATACACTTTCGACATAAAATACCAAAGGATTTAGTGTTTCTTTATTTTTATTAGCTGTTACGTCCACAAGAATCCTGATTACTTAAAGAGTACTAAATGGTTATCTAACAGCCGCTTATAATTCAGCTAACATTCTAAATAATATGTTATAGGAAGGACAAATCACAAACACCAACAAACTTTGTTTTAAAATATAGTGAATGACCGTTTATCGCAACTTCTGTTTGACAACATCACATTCACAACACTACTGGCGGCATATATGGTGAGCGATTCACTATAGAAGGCACGAGGAAAGTGCCATGGTGCCACCCACTGTTTATTTGTGAAATTTATTCCTGAAACCCAGGGAATCTGAACATACACGGTTCACGATACTTGAGTACAGATTATATTTTATATGTTGATAACAAGAGTGTAAGCCTACTTTGCTGAGGCTGATAACTTTTAGCTATATATTACATATATATATATATAGGCCAATATATGTTTACACAATTATCCACCTAGATACATCAAACATTATGATGTCAAAATGTTAATTGGTTTTATGATGTTTGTTCAATTTAATCAGATATCATTTCATTTGTCGATAAATATTCTATATAAGAGACTATAGTGGCTTTTAAGAATACAATTTTGTAATGTTGAATTCGTAAAATAAAATATATGAAATTCTTGTATAAACATTTATTGGTCACAAGTATTCTCCAACGTAAAATATCAGAACATGAACTTCTATCCTTTCGATGCTTCGTGCAAATTGGCTAAAGTGCAGTTTGTTTCTTTAAAAAATAACAAACACTGATGTTTTGTGTAACAATTCATCATCATTACCAGAGTAATTTGAAATTAGATGAGAAATTTCTAAACTTCCAATTTGATACTCAATACTTATTTTTCATGCTTAGGATTTCTCACAAATATACCCGAGAATATGCGTTTGCTGTCTGTGATTTAAAAGTGAAATACTATAAAAATAGCAGCTAGTTATCATGAGTTACCGTCAACTGTTGTTGTACTGCTTGAGGATTCATTTTATGATTGTCATTTTACCTTTTATTCAGAGATTCATTTGTTCTTTTGTGACAACTATTATCCAGGATATTATCAGTGGAACTTCTCTTGCCAATAAACTGGTTCGTGTGTCATACAGATTTAGTTTCATATTTTAAAAATATACCCATTTCATAGAAACATTTATTATAATACTGTGTTTGTTCTTGTGATTCAAGTCGTACTCGCTTTAATATAATTAAAGCTAAACACTAGAGTTATAACCAAACTAAAGTGATATTGTACTAAGTAAAATTGTTATTTTATCAGAGAAGAGAGGTCATGAGTTAAAGGTGTTCTTTAAACAAGAAAAGCAGGGTGGTGCACAAAACCAGTTTTCACTTGTCTTGTTTTTAGAATTACGGTGTACCGAATTTAGAATAATATTAATAGAGCACTCAACAAAGTACGCTATAATCAACTGTCCATTGGATTCTGTGGGCATGACCTATAATTTCTTTTTCTTGATTTGCTAAAATTTGTTTATGTACTTGTATCCAACCTAAATATTTTATACGAAGAGGTCAATTTTTAACAAAACTTATGGTATAAACTGACAACTGAATTTAAGACAATGTACAAGCAACCTAACCTGTAACAATGAAAATGGTAACAGTTGTTAACAAAGCTGAATTAAGATATTTTACAACAATTGTTAGACCATTATTTAGATTACATGAAACGAACAGTGGATTAACCACAAAGTTATAACACCAACACGGCAGTAAGGGGCCTTGTTTCGTCATAGCTGCCGCCGGGTAAAAAGGTTCTATCTCTTATTCAAACGATCGGCCCCCTAGTGGCTCAGCGGTATGTGTAAGGACTTACACGCTAAAATTCGGGTTTCGATACCCGTGGTGGGCAGAACACAGATAGCCCATTGTGTAGCTTTGTGCTTAATTCAAAACAACAACAACAACAACATCAAACGATCGATCACAGCTAACGATATAATGGAGCGTCAGTAACTGTTTACTGTCATTTTCATCAAAATTATAATGTAATAATCTTATGTTAGAAAAAGTTCCAAAAATTAGACAATTTAATTCTAGTGATTATACAATTATAATAAACTTGAGGAATTTTTCGCCAGCTATAATTTTAAGTTTGTAGAAACGACAAAGCCCAAGAAACAGAAAAATCCGGTTCAATTGTATATTCCATTAACGCATGAAATAATAATGTATATTTATATTAAACATAAATATGAATATTATGAAGATTTATTGTTCTACGATAAAGTCTGTATTTCTAAGGGCAACTAAATTTTGAAAACAATTATTAGTATTACTGAGCCTATATGTTGTGAGAGTGACGTACGTAATGTGAATTAATACGCGAGAATAAAATAATCTTCTACTCCAGATTGTATGTCACATAAACACGTGAGATATATTCTTAAAAACATTACGTGAAGGATGTCAATTTTTGACTCCACACACAGTAACTTCTAACCAAAATATAACTAAAATATACCACAACGTGTAATATTCCTTAATTACCTTATATTTTTAGTACATGTCATTTATGTATCATTTTTGTTTCCACACCATTATGGAAATTTATGTAAGCGTTGGAGCTATACTCTAGATTTGTTCCTGTTGGTGTGAAAATGGAAAGTTGAAATGTTTTTGTAACTGCAAGGGTATCACTTCTCAGTGTTGTGAAGAAGGTAAGAGGAGAAAGGATAAATGCAGTGTTAATTGTCAGTGTTAGAAAAGAATGATTAATCCTATACAGCAACTTGAATTAATTTAAAATTTCTAAACACTGTTTGTTTTCTGACAGTTATTTAATATATTTTCTACTTGTTTTGTTATTCGCGCACAACTACACGAGGACTGTCTCTGCTGTTCGTCTGTGATTTAAGAGCGATAACCTGGAGGAAAGGCAAACGGTCATCACTTATCTTGAACTCTTGGACTATTCCTATGTCGACGAATTTTTGAAATAGCCTAGACTTTAAAAACTACCACGATTAAAGGGTAAAGGATATTATGTTGGAGTGATATTTTAGTCAGTGACCCAAATATTACAACTCGAACACCTTAAGCTCATTATCATTAAAGTTCCTTTTTATTGTTGTTAATCTACCTAATAATTGTGGATATGATCTGGAACTCCTTGAAGACGTAAACTGTATTTACTGTTGCTATTTTTATCTACAATTTTATCTAATGTAATGCAACTACTACTATACAGAAGGTTAACAATGGAATTCATCTTTTCAGTATATTTGAGACATTTTCATGTCTCAAACAGATGCCCTTACATATACTAAAAAAACCCAATATACTTTTAATATAAATTGTAATTCTCCACTTATACTTGCAATTAAACTCGCAATATCTCTAATTTGATATAATTAATGCTAAATATAGAGTTATAAACAAACCAAAGTGATGTCGTAGAACGTACAATTTGATAATTGACCGATCCTTTCAGATAATAGAAGTCATGAGTCAACGTTGTCCATTCGACTAGACAAAAGCAAAGTGATGCACTGAGTCACTTCTCACTAATTTTATTGTTCAGATTGTACTGAACTGAGGATAACAAGATGAAGAAACTGATGAGAAATTGGGTAGAAAAGTATGCTGTGGGTATGCACTTTTAGCTTTCTTTTTTATTTGTGTAAATAAAGTTTTATAATTTACTTAATTCGTGAAACCTACAAATTTACATACCAATAAATCCATTTGTAAAAACATATTATATTATAAACTAACAACTGATATATAACACTGTGTAACAAACATTTCTTTTCTGGATAGAATGTGTAGTTTCTTAATTGCTTATGTCGTAAAAGTACAAAAAATGGCTATTATTCCCTTCAAACTCTGCATTTGTGACCGGAATAATGAAATTTAGAAATCAACTTATTTTGTATTTAAAAACGGGCAAATTTGCACATTTTCATTTATATAAGATCTGAATGAAACATATGAATCAAGATTTAGATGTGTTTCTACTGATGGTATACCAGAATGTTTAGAGGTGAGTAGTTTTTCTAGATTTACGACAGTAATGTAAACCACTTTCAACCACCAAATGGTCTACCATCATGTTTGCATTATACACTCCTTGGTAGCGACGTTCAAAATCCAGTATATTTTGAGTGAAAGCGCTCGTCTTGCTCCTTTGAGTATGCTTCTATGTTCTCCTTGAATTTATCAAGATGAACGTCAAGGATATGA
This sequence comes from Carcinoscorpius rotundicauda, assembly GCA_011833715.1. Lineage (NCBI taxonomy): Eukaryota > Metazoa > Arthropoda > Merostomata > Xiphosura > Limulidae > Carcinoscorpius > Carcinoscorpius rotundicauda. The sequence continues at coordinate 78,118,385 of CM022400.1, read as the reverse complement.
ACTTTCAGGAACATCTTGCTGCCCACTTTAACATAGTTCTTCACCAAAACCTCAACCAGTTCCACTCAATTATCGTCCTTGTGATTGCCCAAGAATACACGAATCACAACAACAAAGCGACTTCAAACTTTTTATCTCTTGCTACTGATTTTCTTGAGGAAATCGGTTTACTCCAGGATCTTCTTTATTTGTGGTCCAATGAAGACATAAGCTTTGACCTCAAACAGCTTAGGTTAGAAGTCTCGAAGGTACTTGGATGCTGCAGACTCCTTATCAAGAGCTCTGACAAATTGTTTCATAAGACCATATTTTATGTGCAATGGTGGTAACAACACCTTCTGGAGGTAACAGGGAAACTTGGTAAAGCCTCCTTGGAGACCTATCAGGAATGCCACCATTTTAAAGACCCCGATAACATCCATACTTATCACACTTCAAGGCTTCTATAAAGTCCTTGATGCTGTTGTATTGTTCTTTGAGAAAAATAGATCATTCACATTTAATTTAGATGTAAGGAATTGGTAAATAACACTTTTTGCCCAATAATAAGAAAAAGTAAAAATTTCGTTACATGGTGTAATCTACAAGTAGCTAGTTCTGTAACATTTAAACTGGTAACAATGCAATTACATGTATTTAATAATGTGTTAAATAGTAGTTTTTATTAAGAGTTGAATCAAGATATTTTACAACAACTTGCTGACCGTTATTTAGATTGTATATAACGAAGATTATTAACACATTAAAGAATTTAGGGTTCGTCAAGTACACCAGGTTCTAACTCCTCTATGCGAAATAAATTCGTCACAGGCTGCATTCTGGGTGGGAAAGCATTATTTTTACTTCAAACTATCAATTGTATCTCACAACAAAATATAGCACCAGTAACTAGTTAATTACTTATTACTAAAGATTTTCATCTTGCTTTTGTTGTTGTTTTAATATATTTACTTTAGTAAGCAAAGTAACAAAAGTATATAAGGTGATATAGTTCTAATTCTATAACTCACTTGAGAATTTGGTGTCGTCAATATTATTTTTAATATTCTACAAATAACAAAGTTTAAGTAATAAAAATTAACTAGCGTTTGTTCCTCGACGTATTTCTTGATTGTTTACTTTTAAAATAAATTATGTCCACTGTCAGCATAACACCTTTTGTTAGGTACTAAAAAACAGCGTGACCTAAACATTAGGCCAACAAAGAATCATTGAAAGGTAAAAACATTCAAAAATTAATTTTAACTAAATTTTCAGGTAAAGAGATAAATAACCAATTGTTACTTAACTACAAATAGCCATCCATTAATACTGAACACATTTTTCCCTAATTATTTAAGGAATACTTTTATTTAGTACATTTCATCTTTAAAAGGTGTATTTTCACAAGTAGCAGCAGCTTATGCGATTCGGGATTCGTGACAGCTGATAACACGAGTTTTAAGACAATTGTGGAGTGACAAATATATCAGTAATTTGAAAACAAAATTAAGTAGAGAACTTTTATATCATGTGTGAAATGTAATTGAAGTATATTTTCATGTAGGTGAGTCAAAGAAAGACCACAGTTGTTGTGCATGTGTCGTTACTTGTAGCTGTGAAAATGTAAAAAAATGAAATGGGTCTGTAACTGTAATGGTAACACATCTCAATGTTGTACAGAAGTAAAGATGTGAAAAACAAATGTACACTTACTGTTGTTTGTGAATGTGGAGATGCACGTTGTAGTCCTGACTGCAAGAAGGAGTCATGCGAGGACTGTTTAGAAGCCAGAAAGAAGAACAGCTGCGTTTGTAACGTTATCTGTTTCTGTGAAAACGGAAAGTTGAAATGTGTTTGTAACTACAAGTGTCGTAACGACGGAAAATTTAAATGTAGTGTGGCTTGTGAGTGTTAAAGATGAAAGGACTGATCCTATAGAACTGAAATTTTAATGATCGTGAATTGTTTGATTGAAATTTATAAATTGATGGCATAGATTAACAGTTAGTTTGATGATGATATACGTAACTTGAATGTGTAGCAATATGATATGAATTTTACATATATTTCACTGTATTTTACAGAGACAGTTAGTACTATATCAAATTGAATATGAATTAATCTGTGTTGGTTCTCTTTTAATTTGACAAATGTCATCATATAAAATTTAAATGTTTAATTCATTATCGACAATTATTTACACAATTAGCTAGCTAGACGAAACATTGTGAAGTCAAAATATTGATTGGTTTTATAACGTTTTTTCAACGTTACTATCAATTAATAAAATAAACTGCATGAAACTGTTGTACAAACATTTTTCGGTCATTAGTGGTCTTCATCTTATAACATCAGAATGTGGAGTTCTATTCTAACGTTACTAACTTCAGATAGGCTATCGTGTAGATTCGGGTCTTTAAACAAACACCACGGTTTCTTTGTATAACAATTCTTTCTGATCATCACAGAGGAATCTGAAATTAGGTGTTAAATATCTAAACTATCAATTTGATAATTGATAGTTATTTGTTATCGTTTGTCTTTAATTTGTTTTGAATCTCGCTCAAATGTACATCAGGGCTGTTTGCGTTAGCCATCTCTAATTTTTACAGCCAAAAACTAGATAGAAGGAAGCTTGTCATCCTCAAATATCGGAAATGTTTGTGCCACAGAGTAACTTGTTATATTATGTTCGTAATTCTGCTTTTATCCAGTAGCTCATCTGCTCTCACATTATATTTTTTATCCAAGAGAAAGTTAACAGTGAAACTTTTCTTACCAATAAACTGTTTCGTGTCAGACAGATATCTTTAAATATCTTAAAAATAAACTGATGTGCTTTTAACATTAATACTGTACTTGCACTTACAATACAAATCTTACTAGCCCCAAGATGTTTAAAGCTGAACACAAGAGCTAAACCAAACCAATGTGATATCGTACTCAGTAAAATTTGACAACTGACCAATACTTTCAGAGAAAAGAGCTTATGAGTCAATGCTGTCCTTTGTACTGGGAAGGCAAGGTGGTACACATATCCAGCACACACGTGTATATACCAAGAAGTGATTTTCAAGACTAAGTATGTTAATGATTTGTTAATAATATTAAAATAACTGAAAAGTTATTTTAAGACATAAAATACAATATACAGGTATCCTGGCTTTTAAATTTAAAAGCGGTAACAACGATATTAAATATATTTCGTAATTTGTTAAGTACAAGTTATTAGAGCTGAATCAAGACATTCTACAACTTTTAGACAGTTATTTACATTATATGAAAAGAAAATTATTAACACGTTGTAATTTTTTGACTTCACATTTATTAATTATAAACTAAACTGTTACAAAAATATACCATATTCTATAATTACCTTATTGTATTAGCAGTTGCTTATGTTCACGAGAAACATCATTACGTAAAAATTACTATTGGTCAGAGTTAAAGTCTGGATAATGTTTCTTAGTTTTAGTCCTGTACAACATGTTACGGAATTTGAACTTAATGAAAACTTAATAGACATTAATTCTGATTTAAACCGACTGACCTACTAATCTGTTCTTCAACATCTTCGAAAGAGACGTAATATTGAGACGTTGATTCAAGTAACTAAAGAATAGTTAGGAAGTGGGCCTACTATTCCACAACATAACGTATCTGCACGTGAATATTATTTAGGTCTACTATATACTCAAGACTATACTCCAAGAGCTAAGAAACGTAAGTCTAAAGATTAAATTTAGTTTGAAGTTTACCAAGAGGACACAAAGTAACTGAAAAAATTAAATATTGGTTGTAAATTAAAAATATTAAAAACTTTATAAAAAATCCTAAAATTCCTAGAGCTTAGCTAAAAACCGTCTTTAATCTGAACTTTAAAGTTTCGTATTTTGAAAATAAATAAAATATATTAGAAATCGTAGTAACATCATCTGCTAATCGTTATGTCCCGTTATATTTCTTATGATTACATCCATTCTTATTTCTTTTGAGGAGACTACTTTCATAATACCAAACGGACTTTTATACGTTTGGCTTGAATTTGTTGAGTGTGGAAAGCTTCACAGTGGCTCATCGGTATGTCTGCGGACTTATAACGCTAAAAATCGGGTTTCGATACCCTTGGTAGGCAAAGCACGGATAGACCATTTTGGAGCTTTATGAGTAATTCAAAACAACCTTGATTACAAAGGTTCATCGTACAGTTTGATATTACTATATTTCTATAAGATGTGAGGAATATTACTTATAAATAATAAACTGACATATTTCATAAAATGTTTTTAAATATTATACATCCTTTCTGCCTTACAATCTGCTTAGGCAGTAGAGATAGTGTCACATTGAAAGGTCACACTATTCATAGATTCTAATTACACACGTGTTAATTTTAATTTAATGTTCACGTTCGAAATTTAAATTCCATCCTATATTATAGATCACTGATAACAGGAAAGAGAAATAATCAAAACCATCATATTCATGTTTGATCGAATAGTTGGATTTTATCGTGATATTTATAGCTCACCAACAACTGAAAATCATTTCATGAAAATGAACCCTCAATTTTCCTATTTAATTTTGCCTCACTAATCACATAAGGCTTGATTTTTGGATTTAATGAAGGCTTTATTTTTTGTGGAGTTTGTATTTTATAAAAAAATGAGTACAAAAAACTTGTGATCAGTTCAAAGTCACTCAATTACCACTTTATATTTTAAGAATTCCAAATTTATTGTGAAATTGTTGAACTAGTATGGTCAAGTACCAAACTTCGCAATTAACATAAAGATGCCGATATATTTATGAACCTGATCACGTGAATAGTATTTTTTTTCGTGAGACGAAAAAAGAGAAAAATTTTGTGAATATATTTTAAGAAGGCTTTGCCCAGGAGTTCACGATTCACTGTAGTTCAAATTTTGGAAATAATTCAATATTCGGAGTATGTTATGGGTGTGAAAGCTAAGAAGAAGACTCGGAAAACAGTGATTAAAAATGTAGACAAAACCAAGGGAATACGTATAGTTGAAACCACAGACTGAGTTGTTCCACCACCAGGGGAAGGTAAGTGATATCACATGTAAAACCGCTTTCAATTATTAGTTTATGTCAAGACATTTGAAATTTTTATGATAATTATTGAAGTGGTATTGTATAGAACCAAGATATACAGCTAGTAGACACATATCTAGTCATTGTTAGAGCCAAAAACTGAAGGTAATAAATATATAATAATAATCTAAATCCTTATTTGTATAGAATCATAAATGGTGCAGTAATTAGATGTTCGAGGGGAAAGATTCGACGATGATTCTCACTTCTGTAATGTTGATAAATGTCACAACAAACATGAACACTATTATTATTTACGTAAGAGGAACACATTTCGTTCAACCCTCAGTCCAACATGGCCTTGTGGTTAAAACACTCGACATGTAATCTGAGTTGGAATCCTCGCCACACCATCTGTGCTCGCCCTTTCAGCCGTAGAGGCGTTATAAAGTAACGCTCAATCCCAATATTCTTTGGTAAAATAGTAAACCAAGAGTTGGCGGTGGGTGGTGATGATTAGCTGCCTTTCGTCTGGTTTTGCGGTAAAAAATTAGAGAAAGCTAGCACAGATAGCTTTCGTGTAGCATTGCTCGAAATTGAAAACAAAAACCTTTTAAGAAGGCATTCAATTGGGAGTATAATTTATGAGTTGGGTATCAATTATTAAAAAGTATTGAGAATGATGTGAACCACTAAAAACAGTTTATTGCTTGAGAACTCCTGAGAAAAATTAGGTGGTGTGGAGTGATGAAAACTTTCAGTTGCATGTCGAATAATGATTATTGGGGTTAATAGAAAAACTAACGTAACCATTCTGTTATGACTAATAAATGTGTATATTCAGGAACTTTCACATTTATGTTTAAAACGTGATTTATGGTAATTTTAACCATAAATGTTTGATGAGATAATATTTATTGTAGTTTTCTAATTGAACGTGACTGTGGTGCATTTGAATTTCTTCCAATCTGCAGCTTGAATGATTAAGGCATTTACCGTAATATTTGAAATGTGTCTGTATCCCAGTCTTGTTTCTGTACTAACTTAAAGGAATTGATATTAGTAATACAGACCAATAGGAAACAGGATTTTGTTTCTATCAGTGTAAGAAGTGTAAAATGAAAGATTTCTTTTTGTATGAAGTGATAATAACAAGAATAATACTAACTTTTATATCTAAGTTAAAATTTAATTATTATATGTTATTTATTACAGTACCATTGTGTATGCACATGAAGGTGTTGTTGTTTAGTAGAATCTTTGTAAAATTATATGTTTCCAGGATAAACCTGTGTGACTGTTTAGTGTTTTCTATAAAGGTTATTGTCTACTAAAAATGGCAAAGTTTGATAATTGACTACTTCTATCATTTAAATGAATTTCATGAGGTAATGTTAAAAAGGAAGGTGTACGTTGTTTACCCAGTTTATCCTGCCTCAGTTAAATATTAGGCAGAAAGAATGTCCATTGTATTCTGCGGGTATGCCAGTAGGTTTTTATTGTCACCTTTGTACTGCACCTATAACCATAAAATGTGCAACACATTTTCCACATTAGAGGATCACAAACCAGAAAATCTAGGAACTATTCTGAACACACGAGAACTATGACTAATTCGGCCTCGTATTTTAACTTTTATGAATTTTTGGTTTAGTTTTGCTTATTTCATTTTCGCCTAGTTGCATTTGACACGAGAACCATAAATTTCCAACTAAATCCTAAAAATATTATTTAATGTTTGAAATCTAGATTTGCAAAGTAATTGTTGAACTGATAAGGTCAAGTACTTAAGATTGCAGATAAAGAAAATTTGCCTCATCATTTTTAGAGACAAATAAACAAAGTTGTGATGTTAAATCTTTATATATTTTACTGAGTCATCATTTACTGGAGAAATACAGAAGGTAATATAATTTGCTATATAAAATTTCATTGCTTTGATATGCATCGTCGATGATACGTATCACCTTTGGGATTTGTTGGAGAATAGTTCAATGACAGCTCTTTTCTTTCTGTAAAATTGGTAAATGCCACAATTGTCTCAACATGGGCACTATAGAAGATAATGTTTTGTTTTTTGAATTTCGCGAAAAGCTCCACGAGGTATATTTGCGCAAGCCGGCCTTAATATAGCAGTGTAAGACTAGACGGAAGGCAGCTAGTCATAACCTCCCAACGCCAACTCTTGGGCTACTCTTTTACCATGGAATAGTGGGATTCACCGTAACATTATAACGCTCCAACGGCTGAAAGAGCCGTTATAAAAATAAATTATGCATACAAATTTTACGTTTTTCTAAGATATTAAAAATAATATTTTATACATAAAATATTCTATTTATGCAATAATAAGCTTAGAATTTTCCGGTAAAGGCAATCGATGGAAAATAATGTAGAGCTATGGCTTAAAGGCCATGGTATTGATGTACTTTTCTATTCTTGGACTATTGTATGCTGGAAGAATAGTTTTTACTGTGAACTTCGTACTTTGTCCTTAAGGTTACATTAAAAGGTCACAAAACACAAAATCTCGGATTTAGTCTGAACACATTAAAACTATGTCTAGTGTAGCCTTATATTTTGAATTTCATCAATATTTTGGTTTAGTTTGGCTTATTTCACCTTTCTGTGTAAATCAAAGAGGCAATATCCATAAATTTTTAACAAGTTTAAATCCCAATAATATTTTTAATATCTGAAATATATCTTAGATTTATAAAGTTATTGTTGAATTGATAGGGTCGAGTACTAAAGATTACAGATTGCAAAAATTTGCTTAGTCATGGTTAGAAATAAATAAACAAAGATATGATATTAAATCTATATATTATTAGTGATCAGTGATGTCGAGAAACCCACTTGTTGAGAACTTTTATATGCAAAAACGGCTCTTCTGGGCCCAGAAAACACTTCAAATAGAAGAGCGAACAACGTTTCGAACTTCTTCGGTCATCGTCAGGTTCACAAAGAAAGGGTTACTGGTCGGAAGCTGACCACATGTTTGGGAGGGGTTGTATAATTGAGTGTTGCAATGTAGAGGGCGCGGTTTGAATATATAATTTTGTCTATAATATTAATATAGGTATAATGGTGTTCCTTTATATTGGTTTATTTTGGGTTTAAGTTGTTGTATAAGTAAGGCTTCTTTAATTTTTCGTTTGTTTATGTTTGTTTCTTTATTTAGTATTTTTGTGTTTTCTATGGTTATGTTGTGTCCATTTGACTTGCAGTGTTCGAAAACGTGTGAAGGTGACTTTTTATGTTTTTTGAATCTGGTTTCCATTTTTCTACTTGTTTCTCCTATATAGAAGTCGTGGCAGTTATCACATTGTCAAACAAACGAAAAATTAAAGAAGCCTTACTTATACAACAACTTAAACCCAAAATAAACCAATATAAAGGAACACCATTATACCTATATTAATATTATAGACAAAATTATATATTCAAACCGCGCCCTCTACATTGCAACACTCAATTATACAACCCCTCCCAAACATGTGGTCAGCTTCCGACCAGTAACCCTTTCTTTGTGAACCTGACGATGACCGAAGAAGGTCGAAACGTTGTTCGCTCTTCTATTTGAAGTGTTTTCTGGGCCCAGAAGAGCCGTTTTTGCATATAAAAGTTCTTTATATATTTAGCTGAGTCACCATTTACTGGACAAATACTTTATAGTTAATATAAATCACTAAAAGGTAATGATTAACTTATAAAATGATTATTGTTTATTAGATGTTATTTAACTTGATTTGAAATAGAGGGAATAATAAATTTTTAGACTGTCCTTGAATCTAGGATAACTTTAATTATATAGGATGAACTTATGATACTTTTATAGCACTTGAGATGGTTGGTAGCTTTTAATTGAATGAAAATAAATATCCGTAAAGATATATGACGATGTTGTCTTGATATAAAATATCATAGTTCAGTAAATTTATGAAAGTCCAGAATGTGGCGACAAGATATTCGCTACAATTTTGAACTATTTATTTTTATTCAAAGGTCCGAAGCTGTTATTGGTTCACATGTTGATTCTTAAATAAATTGGTATTGAAAGGTTGAAACATAATTTCCGAAAAGTAACTTGAAATTAAGAAAGCTTAAAATAGAAATAAGTAAAAAAAATAGAAAATACAATTTGAAATTTAAATATAAAATATAAATAGATATAAAATGAATGTTTGGAAATAATAAAACGTCAAGGAACGACTTGGATATTAATTAATATAATCTCTTAAAACACACATATTTGTAGAAATAGACTAAAAACAATTATATTTCACTAGAGTGTTTCAACAAATAAAATAGCTTTGAGCTATTTTTAACACTAAAATCAGGTGTTACATTACCCTCGGTAGGCTTAGCAGATAGCCCGATGTGGCTTTGATTTTAAAAAACATTCTAAACGCAAACAAAATAAGCGAAAGCAAATTCATAATTCACAAAGTAGGCACACTCACCGATGTTTAATCACAAATAAGTAAAATATATCTAAACAAATTCCATATACTCTGTAACTTTTGTAACATTGTTCATGTTAATTACAAATTAAACTGTCGTAAAAAAATACCAAAGCATTTAGTGTTTTTTTATTTTTAGTAGCTGTTACGTTCACAAGAAACCTGATTACTTAAAGAGGACTAAATGATAAGCTAACAGCCGTACATAATTGAGGTAACATTCTAAATAACATGTTATAGGAAGGACAAATAACCAACAAAAGCAAACTTTTTTTTTAATATAGTAAATGATTGTTTAATGGAACTTCTGTTTGTCAACATCACATTCACAGTACTATTAGCGCCATCTATAGTGAACGATTCAATAGGTTGGTGTCATGGTGCTGTCACCCTGCCACGGTGCCACCAACTGTTTCTTTGTGAAGTTAAGTCTTGAAATTCAGGGAATCTGAACATACACTGTCCACGATATTTGAACACATATTTTAGATACTATACATATATTTTGCACTCTCTTATATGTTGAAGACAAGAGAGTTTGCCTACTTTGCCGGGCCTGACAACTTTAAATAATATATTATATGTATATAGGCCTATATATATTTATTTATGATTATAAAATAAGACAAACACCTCAGTGTGCAATTATGAAATTTGCTACAAAGGTTGTCTCAGAGTACATAATTCATGTTTTTTTTACGTTTTTAATGAAAAATTTCCCTTTGAGGACATGCCACACGATCCCCACCTTAATCCCCACGCCTGCGGAGTTTGCGTCAAGCTCTCGAACTAACCCTCCTCAATGGCCATTTCTCGCTATGCCCCTGTTCAAAGATAAGTCTCATTGATTGGCATTCTATGTTACAATTTAAATGTTGAAAATATTCTCCTTGTTTTGAGCCATTAAGAAGCATTCAGTTGAGAGAGTAACTTATGAGTTGGGTATGAATGATTGAAAATTATTAAGATGAATATCAGTTACCAAAAACTTTTAATTTACTGTGAATTTTCTAAACACCATTCAACTGGGTGAGATATATTTAAAAGGTTTCTGTTTACTTTCAAGTTTGTAGTTATATATGTCTTTTTTAAATCTTAAGTTACTCATTAAACTTTAGAGATAATTTCAGAAATAACTAGATTTTATTTTTAATATGATAATATTGATTTAATTACAAGTGAATGTTATATTGCAATTAAGAATGGTGCTTTTGGACATCTTTTAATTTTAAGTTTTATAGCCTGTGTGAATCAGTGTATTTTTAAAATGATATATACTGCTGGCCAAAATCTTAAGGCTAATGAACATAAAGAAAAATTATGCATTTGTGCAGTTAGACTCAACTACTTATTTCAGTGGAGCTTCGAAATATTAAAATAACAAAATGAAAAATAAAAATAAAAACTTTGAAGTATTTAATGAAAAAATGTTAAAACTATAAAATTAGCCTAAAGTTTAGTGGTCAAAAGTTTAAGACCATACAAAAAAAACTCCTAAACAGAGTAGGAAATGTCAAACAATAAATTTGAGTAGTGAATCGCTCAGCCATCATTGCGAATAACTTCAAATATTCGCTTTTGCATGGTGGAAATAAGAGTTTGCAGAAGGCTGGATGGAATGTTTTTCCAAGATGGGTTCAAGAAGAACATGCACTGTTTCAAATTGATGGCTATTTCTATAGACTTTCCATGCCATCCATCCCCAAACATTTTCAAAGTGGTTCAATTCGGGCCAACTCGCTGGACGGTCCAAAAGAATCACCATGAGAAAGTCCTTTGTCCTGCGGGCATTGTTGATTGAAGCTTTGTTCTGCTGAAAGATCCAATCATTTTCATATAAGCGAAGGCCTTCAGTCAATAACGATGCTCTCTCCAACATGCCCATGTCGCCAGCTGCTGTTGGACACCCCTGAAAATTCTGAAGCTCCATTGTACCAAAAAAGGAGAAAGCACCCCAGATCATGATGGAACCTCCTTATCGTGCCAGTAACATCGGAAGCCATCTGGACTATCCAGGTTGAATATTTTCTCATCAGAGAACTAAACCTTTGTCCACTTTTCTACGTCTCATGTTTGGTGCTTCTCAGCAAAGGTTAACATGCCGTTTTATGGTGTATAAGAAGACGTGGCCTTTCAAGACGTTTACGTTTTTTAAAGCTTCTTTCTTGTAGTTGCCGTCTTATTGTTCTTGAGCTGCTGTCTAAGTGCGTAAGGACTTTAAACTGGCTCGACAATCGCCTGATGTCTTGCCGGACAATCTATCGAGTCTTCCTGCTCAACTCCGACAAAATATCCTTGGGCCAACTTATCGAAATTCTCGTTTCGTATAACTCAGGGTCTTTTAAGAAATTTTCAACAGCAGTTTTACCACATCCAATGTGCGATGGCACATTAAGAGAAAGAGAAACCTTGTTCTTGCAGCTTGACAATTCTGCCACGTTCAAATTCTCTCAGCTTTTTAGCCTTTCCCATGTTTTTACCCAATGTAACACAGGAGATATCAATGAGAGATGTTGACAACGCTAATGCTTGAAGAAATATAAGTAAATTTAGTTACAAATTTACCGATTAACGCATCGTTTCAGTATGGTCTTAAACTTTTGACCAGTTAGTATTTAAACTAATTTCATAGTGTTCACATTTTTCTGTTAAATGCCATAAACGCTGTTTTTATTTTTATTTTTTATTTTCTTATTTTCATCTTTCGAAGCTTTACTCAAATAAGTAGTTGAGTCTAACAACGTAAAAATGCATATTTTCTTTATGTTTATTGGCCTTAATATTTTGGCCAGCAGTGTGTATATACCATGTTTGTTTCTTTGTTTAATGTAATGGAAAAATTGAATGTTAAAAGTTTTGTAAACACTTATTTATCTTGATTACTTTTATTTAACCTGGACACACGTAAACTATGCATAGTGCAGCCTTTTATGAAGTTTTCAGTTCAGTCTTGCTTATTTCACCTTATTTGTCAAATCCGAGAGAAAAGACATAAATTTTTAACAAGCTTAAATCCTCAAAATATTATTTAATGTTTGAAATATATTCAAGATTTGCAATGTCATTGTTGAATTGATAGGGTCAAGTACTAAAGATTGGAAATAAAGAAAATTTGCCTCGTCATAGTCAGAGGTAAATAAACAAAGATGTAATATTACATCTTTATACATTTTGCTGAGTCATCATTTGATGGAGAAATACTTTAATGTTAATCTAAATAATCAAAAGGTAATGGTTAAACTTTAGGATATAGTATTAGGATTGTGGTATTTGAGATTTGTAGTAGTAGTTTTACTCCACTTGATTTAAAATAGCAGGAACAGGAAATTTTCATGTTGTTATACAATTCAGTATAATTTTAAGTGCGTTGAATAAAATTATGTTACTTTTAAAGGACTTGAGCTTATTGGGAGCGTGTCATTATACGTAAAAAAATCACTACATATACATGATACTGTTGTCTGAACGAAGAGGTAATCGTCTATGAAATTTGTGAAACTCGAGAATGTAGCATTTGGTATTAAAAACAATTTTGCACTATTTATTTTTATTCAGTGTCCCTGTACTGTTATTTTTCTCTAACAAACTGATCCTTAAGCAAATTGTTTTTAAAACGTGGAATAATAATTTCGAGAAATTGTTGATTTGGTGATGTCGAGACTTGTGGACAAAAAAATACATGTAAAAAGGCTCGTTTGGGTTAAAAAAAAATTTACGTAGAGGAGCCTTTCGTAAAAAAAAATTTGAGCCGAAACGAGCAGTTTTTACATGTAAATTGTTTATTTCTTTCCTTTTTTATTTTTATTTAGTTCGAAAAGTGCATGCGCTCGCCGTCCCTAATTTAGCAGTGTAAAATTAGAGGGAAAGCAGCTAGTCATCTCCACCCACCACCAATTCTTGGGTACTCTTTTACCAACTAATTGTGAGATTGATCGTAAAGTTATAACGAACCCAGAGCTGAAAGGGTGAACATATTTTTGGCAATTGAGATTTGAAACCGCGACCCTCAGATTATGTGTCGAACGACTAAACTCAGCTGACCATTTGAAGAAATTAATATGTTATCAAGATCGCTTAAAAGAGAAGTAAGTGAAAAAAAATTTAAAATTGGAAAAAAGTGAAATTGGAATCAACCTTGTGAAACGACTTGGATATTAATTTATATAACTTGTTAAAGTATAAACACGTTTATTTCTAGAGAATAGACTACAAACAATTATATTTTACTAGCGTGTTTCAAGAAGTAAAGTAACTGAATAAATGAAACAAGCAAATGTGACTTCATAATACACGAATTAGACACATCAGTGTTTAATCATTGATGGAATTGAGTATTTTGGTCGATCGTCTTTCAGTAATAATTTTTGGCCATAGTTAAAGTATTCGAGAGATTCTTATACATTTTTAAAGTGTTAATTTTCACTATCTTGTTCGAACGTTCTCTGATGGATTTCAGTCAGTGACACAGTTTTGAAAGACAAAAAATAAATTACATATTCCTTATTTTCTTAATTACACCATGACATATTGAAAGATATCCTGAATTTTAACTTTGACAAGTTAATAGTTTATTTGTTTTATAATTTTGCCGAAAGCTACACAAGAGCTATTTCCACGTGAATGAAGGCAAATGTTAATACAGTCTCTTTCGGTAATGTGTAATATATGCAAAAATATTTCTCTACCTTCAGTACCGAGCGATAAGTTTTCCGGCTAAAGGCAATAAACTTAGGGTTTGGATACTTGTGATGGGAAAACCATAAATACACCAATATGTAATTTTGTGTTTAAGAACAACGACAACAATGTTGAGATTTATTACAAGGATAAATGTCTCATAGTTTATAAACATTTTAATACTTTATGGTAGAATTTTAGTTTTTTAATTCGTGATTTTTGTCAGTTCCGCTACCCAACTAACTTCCAAATTTGACGAAATTTTAAAAAGGGTGTAAAATAAAAATTTTGTGTTACGTTTGAAAGTGTTAATAATTTAACAAAAACCTTAAACGCAGATGAAACTAAACACAGTTAACACTGTCAAGATTTAGAAGCCACTTTTAAAATAGAAAATTATAAAAATATAATATTAAAACACTTATTTTACGTTTATTACTTGTTTGTGTTTTGATATCTTATTGATTTGAAGAAAAACATGTTACTGGATTTAAACTTTTATGTTTTGTTTGTTGTTGGAAAATTTACATAGTAAGCTTTCTGTGGCAGTGACGTCGGGACAATAATGATTTTAAAAGTCTCAGCTCGAGCAGCTTGTGGTTCGTATCAGAGCGGTGGTGTAACAGCTTATATACCAAACCTTAGATAGGATTTTATAGTACACCCCAGGAACTCGTGCAAACATACATCGATTCCGGGCAAGTAAAATTATGTACTTAAACACCGACATGGTGTAACGAAATGTAAATTCTTTGGTGACTGGGAACCTGGACAGGCACGTGACAGAGTATGGTTTTCGTCGAGATCGAAGGGTCATTAGAAATGCGAGATACCACTTTCGTTATCCCATCCGATTAAACACGTTCAAACTTTCTCTCATCGAGAGTACTTTCTAAACGACATGCCAAATTTAAACCTGTAAATAACCATCAATATGGCTTTCCGTCATTGGCCCCAAATAACACCAAATATCATGGTCGCGTAGGATGATACTGCTATAATTTTAAAGTTGTAGAAATAACAGAGCCCAAGAAACAAAAATATTCGGTATAATTTTATATTCTATAAAATAAAATAATAATGCATATTAATATTAAACATGAATATGAATATCATGAAGATTTATTGTTCTACAATAAAGTATGTATTTTTTAGGGCAACTAAATTGTGAAAACAAAAGTATTACTAGGTCTATATCTTGTTAGAGTAACGTACGTAATGTGAATTAATACGCGAGAATAAAAGAATTTTCTACTCCAGACTGTATGTCACATAAACACATAAAATATATTCATAAAAAAATTACGAGATGTCAATTTTTGACTTCACACGTAGTAATTTTAAAACGAAATATAACTGAAAGATACCGTAACATATAATATTCCATAATTACCTTATATTTTTAGTGTATGCCATTTTTTTGTCTTCACACCATGACAGAAACAAAAGAAAGAGTTGAAGCTGTAGTCTCAAATTGTTTCGTTAGATTTACTCCTGTAGAACAAGAAAACGGAATTTGATGGTAATGCAAACTTAAATAAAACATTAATTATTGTCAAATATTTTGATCGAATAATCTGTTCTACAACATCTCCGATAGAGTCATGATCCTGAAAAGTTGATTCGAGTAAATAAAGAATATTAATAAGTAGGCCTACTATTCCACAATTTAACGTACCTGCGTGCCAGTATTCATTAGGCCTATTGTATGACTGACACTATACAACATCAGCTAAAAATCATAAGCATAATTAGATAAAATTTCGTCTGAAGTTGATTATTTTGACACAATGTTATTTGAAGAATTAAATGTCTGTAGTAAATAAAGATAACTAAAATGCCTTATAAATATAACAATATCCTAAAAATTCTAAAGGGAAGGATAGCTACACACATCACCAATCTCTTGTTTTATAGAGGGATTTGAACGTCATTATATAGTTCAAAAACATCAATAAAGGTTTTTTTTAAGTGAACCACGAATTTTGTGATTTAATCTTGAGACACGAATCACATAAGGTCTGATGTTTTGGATTTATGGAGGTTTTAATTTTTATCTGTGAAATTTATAAATGAAACAATACTCTGAATACGAACACTTAACTAAATTATAAAACATAAATACAATCCGTCCAACTTTCTGAATTCCGTGTTTTCGTGGTGGAACAACTTTGGAAGTAAATTGTATTTATTGGGGGTAAAAATATCTAATTTTTTATCAGAGTATATAAATATTTTGATATTCCTAATACCAGAAGCTGTGATATCTTTCAAAATATCAGTCTCTTTGAGATGCATTCTATGTAACAATTTAATTGTTGAAACAATTCACTTTGTTTTAAGCTATGGTGAAGCATTCAGTTGAGAGACTAATTGGTAAAAGAGTATACCAAGAGTTGGCGGTTGTTGGTGATGACTACCTTCCTTCGTTTGACACTGCACAATTTGGGACAGCGAGAGCAGATAGCCTCAACGTAGGTTTGCGCGAAAGTGAAAAACAAGCCATTTTTGTAAAAGATAAAGTAAAAGATGTTTCTCGTGAGTTCAAATTGAAGAAAACCCAGTTTAATTTTGAAACTTATTTGAAATTTGTAAAATCATTGTTGAGTTGATATGGTGAAGTATCAAAGCATCATAATAGAAAATGATACCATACGCAATAAAAAATTTCGTGTTTAGATCTATCAATTTGTTTTCTCTTTGGTCATTGCGAAACTGTCACAGAATTTAAGGAAAGGTTGATGAAGTTATGTTACTCTTAGAAAACAGATTAGTGTATTAACTGTGTTTAGCATGTGTACTTCTGCAGATTTCTGTAAACTCGGCATCTTTGAGGCGGTACTCTTTTGATATTAAATTATAGTTTTTCAAGTTAAACGATCGAGTTATTTTCTATATTTTAAATACATGTTTTTATTTTTAACATTATTAAAGTAGACACAGTGACACACTATCGAATACCACCCAATATCTTGAATTTAGTCTCATGTACTTTTAGACCTTTTAAAAATTCAAGTGTTGGAAAGATTTCACTTAACTATGAAGCATTGGTAAAATATTCCTAGAGTACGAATTATGTACAACTCATTTAAGTTTGAAACGAAAACACTGTTTAAGAACTTTCAGTTTTCACTTTTTGTGAAGTAGACAGAATTATTCAGTTGGGTGTTAAATTTTGAACAGCATTAAGATGGGTATTAATTGTTGAAACATTTACCTTTTTGTGAACTTTTGAAAATCAGTTCATTGGATGTGAAGTTTTGAATAGTTTTCTATTCAGTTTCGACATTCTTTGACTGGGATAATACTGTTAAAACACGGAGGCGTTCTGTTTGTTGTTATAAATAGTCTTGTGTCAAGATTTATTAAGTCTTAGGTCACTTATCAAACTGAAAACGTAATTTACAATAATTTCAGAAATAATCAGATATTCATTTTTAATGTGTTTTTATTGATTTGAATGCAGAGGAAATTTATATTATAATTAAGAATGGTGCTTTTGCCCATCTTTTAATCTTAGATTTGAATGTCTGTGCCAATCTTAGAATGATATCTGAATAACAATTTTGTTTCTTTGTTTAACGTAATGGAAAAGTTGAATATTAGAAGCTTCATAAATGCTGTTCTTACTTTGATTCCTTTTATTGTCTGTTATGTTGGGTGTGTATATACACAAATATACATGTTACCAGCAATAGGGTGATGACTGTTCAATTGAACCTTTACATAAAATTACAAAACTTTTGTGAAATATATTTATTTCCCGTTTTTCTCGAAAATGTAAATTCTTCATGTTTTACTAAGGTGCTCAAAGTTTTATCTATTTGTTTTCTCAATAGAGACCTTTGTATCATAAAACTTATGAAGAAAACATTTTAGATAGAGAGAAATTTTAACATTTTGGTAATTGGTGTAAACGCTAAATATTCTGTGTAGTTTTATAGAAATTTTCGGTGAAGGCAATCGATGTATAATAATGCAGAGCTAATGACTTAGAGACCATGGTATTAATGTATTTTCCTATTCTTGGACTATTATAGAACAATTTATTCTGTCATTTTTGTTCTTTGTCCATAATATGTGTAAAACATTTTCCGCATTAAACGGTTACTAACCACGAAATTTCGAATTTAGTCTGAACACACGAAAACTATGTCTAATGCAGCCATATATTTTAACTTACCTGAATATTTTGGTTCCGTTTTTTTATTTCACCTTACTAGATAAATCCTAGACGAGAATCATATATTTCTAGCAAGTTTATATCCTAAAAATATCACTTAATGTTTGAAATACATTCTGGATTTGCAAAGTCATTGTTGAATTGATAGGGTCAAATACTAAAGATTACAGATAAAGAAAAATTGCCTCGTCATAGTCAGAGTCAAATTAACAAGGTGTGATATTAAATTTTCATTCTTTTTGCTGAGTCACCATTTACTGGACAATTACTTTATAGTTAATATAAATTTATTAAAATAATGTCTAAACTATAAAATACTGAGTTGTGATTATTCTTTATTAGATGCTTTTTATTTGATTTGAAATAGAAGGAATAATAAATTTTTAGATTGTTATTCAATTCAGGATAACCTTAATTGTATAGGATAAACTTATACTTTTATAGCACTTGAGGTGAATGGTAGCATGACATTAAATAAAAAGAAAATTAAGAACATATACATGATACTGTTCGTTGAATTAAAAATATCATATTTTATCAAATTTGTAAAGGTTCAGAGTGTGACAACTAGATATTTAAAACAATTTTGAACTATTTATTTCTATTCCGTGTCTTAAAACTGTTATTCGCTCACAAACTAATGATTTAGCAAATTGGTTTCCAAACGTGAAATTATAATTTCCTGAAATTAACATGATACTAAAAAAGCTTAAAATAGAAATAAGTGAAGGAAATAAGAATATAATTTAAAATTTAATTATAAAATGTAAATAGATATAAACTTGATGTTTGGAAATAATAAAACTTTGTGAAACGACTTGAATATTGATTCACACAACCTGTTATAAAAGAAAACAACAAATATATCAAGAATAGACTACAAACAATTGTATTTTAGTAGTGTATTTCAAGAGGAAATATAATTCAATAAATGAAACAATCTAATTGTTATCTGCGCTTTACTGGATGGAATGGTTTAATAAATCTCTGTCAGAAACATGTGATATACACAAAAATGTTTCTCTACCTTTTGCTCGTAACGATAAGCTTCATAGCTAACGGCACTAAAACTTCGATTTGGATATTCGTGATGGGAAAAACATAATAACGTCGTTATGTAAATTTGTGTTTAGAACAAGAAAACAAATGTTGATATTTATTACAAAGTTAAATTTCATTTTAGTACGTCGTTGTCGAGTTTTATTATGATTTGTTTTAATCTTTGTAATCTCTATTTGTTATATGGCCCAAATAATTTCTAAATTTGACGAAGTGTCACAAAATTAGCGTAAATAACAAATATTTATGCCACGTTTTGAAGTGTTAATAATTTAATAAATATCTTACTCCAGAAACTTTTAATTTTTTTATTTAGGTGCTTTACTCTCTACCGAAAGAGCTAAAATATGCTTTAGATTGAATGTATTGAGAAAGTTTCCAATGCTAGAAATTACTTTCATGCAATATCGCACAGGGACATTTTTACAAGCATCAGAAATTGCCAAGATTAAAGAATGGGCAATGCAGTGTATATTGGGTGCTAGTGGGAATTTGTCAGTTATGTGTCTTTGGACACCATTTAATTCCCTACTCAAAGAGGTAGCCCCTTCGTAATTTTGTTCTCGCAGGTAAGCCATGTTAATACCATATTTTGTCAGATTTATTATGATAAAACCAACCAAGTTTCTGTCTTTCACATCACAATCAGGTATATATTGCAAAACATCTTCTCTCATTGCAACAGAGTTGTCATTGGCATGCAAATATCTAACACACAGCGAAAACTGTTCAATGCCTGAAATATCTGTTGTTTCATCAGCTATTATTGAGTAACACTTTGCATCATTAACCCTGTTGACCAAAGCATCAAGAACATGAGTATTACTCGCGTAGATGATTTCATTTTGAATTTAATAACTCAGATACGTAGTATTTCTCTTTGAACCAAAAAATTCCCATAGTTACTGATGGGCTCCTCATCAGATTCACAAACAAACATTGGGCCAATATCATATTTTCCCCTCAAAGCTAAACCTTGTCTCCCACACAGCAATAGAGGGTTAATAATAAACAGAATAATAATAATAATGAAGATTGTCAGCTTTGTTTTTGCTGTCTTGAGAATACTATTTCAATTCATGTTCTTTGAAGTATTTAAGAGCCTTCTTCCTGTTTGTGTATGGAAATTTCACTAGTTGTTTCACTTTCTCACTTTCAACACCAGCACCATCAGGAGCAAAAAGACAGCAATACTTGCAAAAAGAACCCTTTGCATGTTGACTGAAGACTAGCTATCTCCACTGTAAAAGCCAACGATGAAGAGTGTTTGCATGATTTTTAATACAAAATTAATTTTATGAGGAGTCGACTTACTTGTTTACCAATGCTGACAGTAGCAGAAATGCTGGATCTGAAGTGGTAGTGGCAGCACTGGTAGAAGGCCAAGGTGATGAAACTGACAATTCTGATTCAACCTGATTGGCTGAAGCAGATTAATCAGATTCAGCCACATGAATGTGTTTAAAGAACCCATGTAGTGTGTTTTGTTATAGCAGGCCTGACAGCATGTTTGTCAACATCACATTCACAGAACTATTGGCGCCATCTATAGTGAACGATTTACTATAGATGGCGCCAAAGGCACTACATTAGTGCCATGGTGCTGCCGTCGCGCCACTGTTCCACGCACTATTTATTTGTGAAGTTAATTCTTGAAATCCAAGGAATCTGAATATACAATGTCCATGATATTGAATACAGATTATAGACACTATACATATATATGCACTCTCCTGAGTAAAAATATATTTTATATGTCAATGACAGGAGCGTAGGCCTACTTTGCTGTGCCTGATAACTTTGAGTTATATATTATATGTGTATATATAGGTCCCTATATATTTATTAATGATTAGAAAATAAGACAAAAACCATTCTGAAATTTGCTAAATAGGTGGTCTCAGAATGCATAATTCATGTTTTCTTTTATGTTTTTACTAAAAAATTTCCCTGGGAGTACATGCCAAACGCACTCCCTAGCATGGCTTCACGCCTGCGGCGTTTGGGTCAAGCTTTCAAACTAACCCTTCTCAACGACAAGTCTTATTGATTTGCATTATATGTTACAATTTAATTGTTTAAACAATTCCCCTTGTTTTAAGCTATTAAGAAGAATCAAGTTGTGAGATAACTTATGAGTTGGGAATGAATTATTGAAAAATATTGAGATGTTGTCAGTTACCGATAACTTTTAATTTATTGTGAATTTTCTAAACAACATCCAAATGGGTATGAACTTTAGAAAAGGTTTCTGTTAACTTTCAAGTTTGTAGGTATATATGTCTTTATTAAATCTTAGGTTACTCATTAAACTTCAGAGATAATTTCAGAAATATCTGGATTTTAATTTTAATGTGATAATATTGATTTAATTGCAGGTCAATATTATATTGCAAGTAAGAATGGTGCTTTTAATTTTAAGTTTGAAATTCTGAGTAAATTAGTTCATTCTTAGAATGATGTACACCCCTGGCAAAAGTGCAATTAACCTAAAAAAATATGCATTTGTGTTGCTAAACTCAACCACTAATTTCATTGGAGGTTCGAAATATTAAAATCAGAAAAGGGAAAATAAAAATAAAATTTTTTTTAGCATTCAAGAGAGAAATTGTTAACACTATGAAAGTAGCCTAAAATCAAGATTCTCAAAAGTTTAAGACCATACCAAAAGGAACTCCTAAACAAAGTAGGAAATGTTCAACAAAAGGTTTCAGTAGTGAGTTTCACAACCGTTATTGCGAATAACTTCAAACCATCGCTTTTGAATGGTCGATATAAGAGTTTGCAGAAGGCTAACTGGAATGTTATTCCAAGATGGCTTTACGAAAAACATGCTCTGTTTGCAATTAATGTCTATTTCTATAGACTTCCCATGCAATATATTCCTCAAACATTTTCAATTGTGCTCAATTCGGGCGAACAAGCTGGACGGTCCAAAGAATCACGTTATTCGCGATGAAAAAGTCCTTTATCCTTCAGGCATTGTTGATTACAGCTTTTTCTTACTGATAGATCCAATCCTTTTTTGCAAGCGATAATATTCAGTCAATAACAATGCTCTCTCCAAGATGCCCATGTAGCCTGCTGTTTTTGGACACCCCTGTAAAGCCTGAAGCTCCATTATTCTATGAAAACAAATAGCACCCCGGATCATGATGAAACCTCCTCATTGTGCTAGTAATATTGTAAGTCATTTGGACTATCCAGGTTGAATATTTTCTCATCAGAGAACTAAACCTTCGTCCACTTTTCTACGTGTCATGTTTGGTGCTTCTCAGCAAAGTGTAACTAAACTGTTTTGTGTTGTGTGAGGAGGCGTAGGCTTTGAAAATTTTTACGGTTTTTAAAGCTTTTCTCTCGTAGATGCCGTCTTATTTTGTTTTGAACTGCAGTCTACGTGAGTGATGGCCATACTCTCGTTCGACAATCGCCTGGTGTCTTGCCGGTCAATACATCCAATCCTCTTGCTCAACACCGGTTAAATATCCATGGGCCGACTTCTTGAAATTTTCGTTTCATATAACTCAGGTCTTTTAAGAAATTTTCAACAGCAGTTTTACTTCATCCAATCTCACCAGTGATGGCACATTAAGAGAAAAAGAAACCTTCCTTTTGCAGCTCGACAATTCTGCCACGTTCACATTCTCTCAATTTTTTAGCCTTTCCCATATTTTTAACAAATGTAAAACAGGAGATGACAGTGGGAGATGTTGACAACTCTAATTTTTGAACAAATATAAGTAAATTTAGTTGCATGTTTACCGATTAACGCTTCGTTTCACTATGGTCTTAAACTTTTGACCAGCTAGAATTTAAACTAATTTCATTGTGTTCTCATTTTTCTATGAAATGTTAAAAACGTTTTTTATTTTTATTTTCCCTTTTCTTATTTTCATCTTACGAAACTCTACTCAAATGAGTAGTTGAGTCTCACAACGTAAAATGCATATTTTTTCTTTATGTCTATTGGCCTTGAGATTTGGGTCAGCAAAGTATATATACCATGTTTGTTTCTTTGTTTGATGTAATGGAAAATTTGAATATAAGAAGTTGTGTAAACACTGTTTTTATCTTGAGTCCTTTTATTTAGTCTCAACACATGAAAACTATGTTTAATGCAGCCTCATTTGATGACTATCATGAAGTTTTTAGTTTAGTTTTCTTTATTTCACCTTACAGGTCAAATTCGACAAAAGAAATTAATTTAAAACCAGCTTAAATTTTAAAAATACTATTTAACGTTTCAAACATGTTCTAGATTTGCAAAGTCATTGTTGAATTGATAGGATCAAATGCTAATGATTGCAGATAAAGAAAATTTGTCTCGTCATAGCCAGAGACAAATAAACAAAGTTGTGATATTAAATCCTTATACAATTTGCTGAGTAATCATTTAATGAAGAAATACTTTAATATTAATTTAAATAATTGAAAGATAATGGTTAAACTATAGATTATCGAATTAGAATTGTGGTATTTGAGATTTATTGTAGTAGTTTTACCCACTTCATTTAAAATAGCAGGAATAGTATATTTTCATGTCGTAATAGAATTTAACATAATTTTATGTGCATTGAATAAAATTATGTTACTTTTAAATTAATTGGGCTGGTTTGGAGCGTGTCATTATATGTACAAAATTCACTACAGATACATGGTACTGTTTTCTGAACTAAAAGGTAATTCTCGATCAAATTTATGAAACTCAAGCATCTGGTATTGAAAACAATTTTGAACTATTTATTTTTATTCAGTGTCCCTGTGCTGTTATTTTTCTTTAACAAACTGATTCTTAAGAAAATTGTTTTTGAAACGTGGAATAATAATTTCGCGAAATAGTTTATTTGGTGATGTCGAGAAAAATGCACATGTAGAAAGGCCTTACGTAGAGGAGCCTTACGTAAAAAAATTTCTCAACCCAAACGAGTAGTTTTTACATAAAAATTGCTTTTTTGTTTGCTTTTTTAATTTTGCGCCACGCAGCACGTAAATTACATGCGCTCGCCGTCCCTAATTTAGCAGTGTAAGACCAGAGGAAAGGCCGCTAGTCGTCTCCACCCACCACCAAATCTTAAAGTACTCTTTTACTTACTAATAATGAGATTGATCGTAAAGTTATAACGAACCCAAGGCTGAAAGGGCGAACATACTTTTTGTGACTGAGATTCGAAAGCGAGACCCTCAGATTATGTGTCAAAAGCCCTAACCCAGCTGACCATTTCGCAAAATTAAAATTATATCAATAACGCTTAAAATAGAAA
The DNA here is from genome assembly GCA_011833715.1 of Carcinoscorpius rotundicauda. Classification (NCBI taxonomy): domain Eukaryota; kingdom Metazoa; phylum Arthropoda; class Merostomata; order Xiphosura; family Limulidae; genus Carcinoscorpius; species Carcinoscorpius rotundicauda. The sequence continues at coordinate 78,093,699 of CM022400.1, read as the reverse complement.
TCAGTCAAAGAAATAGAAAAAAAAATATTTAAATCAAATATAAAAGCGATAAAGAAATCGACTTTGTGAAACGACTTGGATATTAATTTATATAACTTGTCAAAGTAAAAACACATTTACATTTGAATAATAAACTCCAAACGATTGTATTTCGCTCTTGTGTTTCAAGAAGTAAAATAATTTAATAAATGAAACAAGCTAATGTGACTTCATAATTCACGAATTAGACACATCAGTAATTGATCATTGATGGAATTGTTTTGATATTTTGGTCGATCTTCATTTCGTTTAAATACTTCTGATTGGAAATGGCATAATGACACTATTATGCAATTTTGTGTTAAGAACAACAAAACGAATGTGGGGATTTATTATAAGGATAAAGTTCTCACAGTTTATAAACATTTTAATACATTGTACTGGAAGTTTGATGTATTTTTTTAGCATTTCGTTCAAAGCGACAGAAGAGCTATCTACATTATCCGTTTATAATTTGGCAGTGTAAGATTCGACGGAAGACAAATGGACATCACCACCCACCGCCAACTCTTAGGTTTTTTTTATTAACGAATAGTGGGATTCACTGAGCCATTATAACTACCCCACGCATATTTAGTGCGACGGGTATTAGAATTCGCAACACTCATATGACGAGCTTTAACAACCTGGCCATACGGGGAATATATGTTTTTCTCTGTGTTTTTCGTATAGCAAACCCAGAAAGGGCTATCTGCACATAGGAGGAATATCTTCTAATTACACTGAGGTGAATCAAACGCTTTATTTTAGCGTTGGTCATCCGTAGACTTACAATTGTACTAGTGGGTGAAAACTTAAATCAGAAGAAATAGAAATAAAATTACAAATCGGAAATAATAAATCAAATAAAAAAAACTATAATTTTTCATATTTACAAAACAATAAAAACACAGAATAATTGTTGAATTATTAAAACAACCCTATTGTTATTGATGGTAGATATTGTTGTGACGCGGGACGCCAGTGGTGTTAAAAAGTCTCTCGGCTCCTGCAGGTGGTGGTCCTTCTCAAGGTGGAGTAACAACTTATACGGAACCTTAGATAGGATTCTATAGTACAGCCCAGAAACTAGTGCAAATATATATCGATTCCGAGCAAGCCAAATTATGTACTTACACCGACATAGTGTCATGAAATTTTAAATCAATCTTTTGTCACTGGAACCTGGACAGGAACGTGACAGAGTATGGTTTTCGCCGAGATCAAAGGGTCATTAGAAATACGAAACACCAATTTCGTTATCCCATCCGATTAAAGATGTTCAAACTTTCTCTCATCGGGAGTACTTTGTGAACGACGCGACTGTTTCAAACTTGTAAGTAACCATCAATATAGAGTACCGTCACTCGGCCCCAAATAACACCCCATGGTAGTGCAGGATGATTCTGTCCTATCCTGTGCGTCCACTTCGATAAATACAATAAGATAAGTTGCTGTAATTATTAACTGACACGTACCACATACTCCAAACACGATAAGATAATGGATGTGATGACTGATTGTCCCCCAGCAGATCATTCAAGAAGCTGCACACGAACCGCTGAATTATCTGGAATGTTTCACACGGCACATAAAGTTGCAAGAATTGTCTCAATAAATAGAGGTTGTTGAAAAAGAGAAAGCTAATTATTACTATTGTAACGAAACAGTTTACAAAGCGTAGTTGTAAGTTGAACAGAATTACCTTGAAGATGGAAAAAGCTGGTAAGTGATTTTCATGTCTACATGAAAGTTCTTACTCATGGGGTACAATGTTGAAACTTAGGTTTGGAGAATAATGATAACACTTTTACCTCATAACAATACTAAGCTCCATAAACACACTTGTCTGAACTGTAATAAGATTGATAGTTGTAGAGAAATAAATACAGAAATTTTGTACTCTTATCAACGAAAGTAAATTAGCTGCAAAATGAATAGTTAGTTTGTGTAAATACATGAGTCCATCAAGATGCTGTAATCTTAAATCTGAATATTCGATGTTTTATTTCATCCAACAGACGTGTGTTAATACTTCGGAATGGAAAGTGCTACTATAATAAAGCATTTTCTAATTATTTAAGACGTACCTTTTAATTTTTTGGACTAAAAGTTTGAAATCTTCATTTTTGACAACAAAAAGAAGTAGGTTATGCGATCAAGGATAAAGAAATACTTTTGAAAAAATTAAGCACGAAGTTTTTTATTGTATATAAGATGTAACTGAAGTTTATTTAAAAATAGGTGAATCAAAGGAAAACGACACCTGTTGTACACGTGTCGTTACTTGTAGCTGTGAAAATGGAAAGATGAAATGCGTCTGTAACTATAATGGTGATACATCTCAATGTTGTACTGAAGCTAAAGACGGGAAAACAAATGTACTGTTACTGTTGTTTGTGAATGTGTGGATGCACGTTGTAGTCCAGACTGTAAGAAGGAGTCATGTCAGGATTGCGTAGAAGCCAGAAAGAAAAACAGCTGCGTTTGTAACGTTACCTGCTGGTGTGAAAACGGAAAGATGAAAAGTGTTTGTAACTGTGGTAACACTTCTCAGTGTCGTGAGGAAGGTAAGAAGAGAAAAGATAAATGGACTGTTAGTTGTCAATGATCAAAAAGAAAGGATTAATCCTCTATTACTGAGCTTTCAATGTTCGTGAATTGTTTGAGAGAGAAACACGTAAATTGATGGTAAATATTTTTCAAATCTTTCACAGTATGAGAGACAGTTAGTAGCTTATCACGCTGTATACCGATAAAAGTATATTGGTTCTCTTTGTCATTCAAAAATATAACTATTTATATATTTTACATTTTCTGTTCAGAGCTGATAAGGATTTCTTATATAATTAGCTAGGTATATTAAATATGCTTAAATATATTGATGTCAAAATGTTAATTACTTTAATATTTTTTACTTTAATCAGTATACCTTATGCAGACGGGTACTATTGGGTATTTAGTGTCTTGAAACCAATTCGTGACAAAGGAAACGATATAAAATACTATGGAGAATATTTTTAAGAATATAATTTTAAGATGTTAAATTATTAAAAAAAGATGATACAAATTACTGTATAAAAGTTTTATTGAATGAACACTAACCTTATTCTGATAATGTCAGAATATGGAGTTCGATCCTTTTCGACGGTAAGTTCAGGAAGACTAGAATGCTTCTTTGCATATAAACAAAACTCATTATTTTAATATATTATCGCACATTCCATAGAGGAAATTGATTTCATTTAAAATTACTAAGCTGTCTATTATCACTGACAGATTTATTTTTTTACTTGTTTTCATATTCGCGCAAAACCACACGAGGACTTCTCTACTATTCTTTTGTGATTTATGAGAGAAATACCATAGGGAAGAGAACCGGTCATCATCCACAAATTGTAAGACTAACCTACACATAAAACACAACCACAATGAAATGGTAAAGGATATTGTGTGGGAGTGATATTCGAATCGGTGACACAAATATTATGACTCGAACGTTTTAACTTGTGGCCATAACAGGTTCAATTCTTTAGAAGAGAAAGTAACAGATGTTTATGGAGTATCTTTTTATTTTGTTAAGCTGTTCATCCACCCAGTTACTGTGGATATGATCTGGTACACCTTGAATACCTAAATTTTACCGTTGTTCTTTTTATCAACAGTTCTGTCTAGTCTAATGCAAAACCAAGAATTCAGAAGGTTAACAGTGGAATTCATCTTGTCAGTAGAATGGATCATATCTCAAACAGATGTCCTTACATAGTTTAAATATAACTAATGTACATGTAACCTGACACAGTTAAATCTAAATATTAAGCTGTAACCAAACCAAAGTGATATCGTAACTAATACAATTTAATAAGTGACCAATATGATCAGAGAATAAAGGTCATGAGCCAGCGCTGTCTAGGTCTGTCATATTTAAACTAGTAAAAGTGAAATTAAATATGTAATGATGTGTAAAATACGAGATGTTAGTATAGCTGATTTAGGATATTTTAGGCCGGGCATGGCCTAGCGCGTTAAGGCGTGGGTTTCGTAATCTGAGGGTCGCGGGTTTGCGCCCGAGTCGCGCCATCATGGTCGTACTCCCAGCCGTGGGGACGTTATAACGTAACGGTTAATCCCACTATTCGTTGGTAAAAGAGAAGTCCAAGAGTTGGCGGTGGGTGGTGATGATTAGCTGCCTTCCCTCTAGTCTTACACTGCTAAATTAGGGACGGCAAGCACAAATAGCCTTCGAGTAGCTTTGTGCGAATTTCCAAAAAACAAACAAACCCTCAAGATATTTTACAACAACTTGCAGATCGTTATTTAGATTACATGAAACGAAAATTACTAACACTCAAGAGTTTAGGGTTCGTCAAGTGCACGGGTTCTAATTTCTTTATGTAAGAAAGGATCGCGTCGGTGGGAAGGAACCATCTCTACTTCAAATTGTCGATCATAGCTTATGACACACGGACCATTTATTTACTATTTACTTATTTCTATAGGTTTCGTGACTGTCGTGACGTAATTATTTTAGAAAGGAGGGTTTCAAACCGCTTATAAAAAGCAAATTACTTATGGTTGGAAATTGAATAATTAGTTCATTCAAATACATGGTTATGTTAAGAAACCACCCACATGTTTTTCCCGCTTCGAAATTTTGTGAAATTGACCAAATATATTTTACGTCAGTGAACAGAACTGAACTGTTTTTATCAGTTCAGGATGACGCTGTCATCTTAAATCTGAATATTAGATGTTGCATTTCATCCAACAGACGAGTGTTAATTCTACTAGATAGAAAGTGTTATTTTAACACATGTTTTTGTAATGATTCAAGACGTACTTTTAATTTTGTAATTTAATTTGTAAAAGGTCCATTTCTGACAAAAACCGATCGAGTATCGGTCACAACATAAGTAAGTTTTAAGACTATTGAAACACATGAGAAACAAATGTAATACATAAGCAATATTGAAAACAAAACTAAACGGCAATTTTATTGTATTAAAATTGTTACTGAAATTTTTATATAGGTGAAACAATGAAAGACGATAACTTTTGTACATGTGTCGTTACTTGTCGCTGTGAAAATGGAAAAATGAAATGCGTCTGTAACTGCAAGGATGACACATCTCAATGTTGTACTGAAGCTGAAAAAGAGAAAAACGAAGGTACAGCTAATGTCGTTTGTGAATGTGGAGATACACGTTGTAGTCCAGGCTGTAAAAAGGACTCATGCCAGGATTGTGAAGAAACCAGAAATAAGAACAGCTGCGTTTGTCCCATTAACTGTTGCTGTAAAAACGGAAAGATGAAATGTATTTGTAACTATAAGGGTAACCCTTCTCAGTGTTGTGAAGACGGAAAGGATAAATGTACTCTCACTTGTGAGTGTTAAAGATGAAAGGAATATTCTTATACCAATGAAATTTTAATGATCGTGAATTATTTGAATGATAAAAACAAACACGTAAATTGATGGTATGGATTAACAGATAGAGAAAATTAATTTTAAGATGAAAAACGTAATTTAAAATTGTAATAAGTAGTTTACATATAATTCACTGTATTCTAGAGAGACGGTTAGTACCATATCAAACTGAATACGGAATAATCTATGTTGGTTCTTTTTTAATTTAATAAATGTCATTATGTAAAGTTTAAATGTTTAATTGATGATAGATAATTATTTACACAATTAGACAGTTATATACATCAAACATAATGATTCAAATTGTTAATTCGTTTCATAATATTTTTTCAATTTAATTTTTGTACCATCAAAAGACAGGCATCATTTGATTTGTGAATGAATAATATATATAAAAAGCTGTAGTGACTTTTAAGAATACCATTTTGTAATGTTGAATTAGTAAAGTAAAATATGTGAAATTCTTGTATAAACATTCATTGGTCACAAGTATTCTTCATCGTGTACTATCGGAATATGGACTTCTATACTTTCGATACTTAGCGCAAATAGACTAAAGTGCAGTTTGTTTCTTAAAAAAATAACAAACACTGATGTTTTGTATAAAAATTCATCATCATTACCATAATGTAACTTGAAAATAGATGAGAAATTTCTAAACTTTCAATTTGATACTCGGTATCTATTTTTAATGTATATAATATTCCGTAAAGTTACACGACTGTAATTTAATAGTGAAAAACTGGAAAGAAGGCAGCTAGTTATCATGAGTTCCCGCCAACTATTGTTGTACTGCTTGAGGATTCATTTTATGATTGTCATTTTACCTTTATCCAGAGTCTCATTTGTTTTCTTGTTACAGCTACTTTCCAGGATATTATCAGTGGAACTTCTCTTGCCAGTAAACTTGTTCCTGTGTCGGTCGATGTAGATACATATTTTAAAAATATACAAATTTAATACAAACATTTATTACTATACTGTGTTTGTACTTGTAATTCAAGTTGTACTAGCTATAATATCACTAGAGTTATAACCAAACTAAATTGATATTGTACTTAGTAAAATTGCAATTTTATCAGAGGAGAGAGGTCGTGAGTTATCGGTGTTCTTTGAACTTTGAAAGCAGGTTGGTGCACAAAACCAGTTTTCACTGGTCTTGTTGTTAGAATTACGGTGTACCGAATTTAGAATAGGCTCAGCTGATAGACCAATGTGGCTTTGCTTTTAAAAAAACATCCTAAACGCAAAGTCTAAACACTTATTTCATTGGAGCTTCGAAATATTAAAATCAGAAATGGAAAAATAAAAGTAAAAACTTTTAATCATTTAATAAGGAAAATGTTAAAACTATGAAATTACTGGTCAAAAGTTTAAAACCAGACGAAAAAGATCTCCTAAAAAGAGTAGGAAATGCCTAACAATAGGTTTGAGTAGTAAATAGCACAGCCATCATTGCGAATAGTTTCAAATATTCGCTTCTGTATGATCGATATAAGAGTTTGCAGAAAGCTGGCTGGAATGTTTATCCAAGATGGGTTGAAAAAGAATATGCAATGTTTCAAATTGACGGCTATTTCTATAGGCGTTCCATCTCACCCATCCCCAAACATTTTCAAATAGGTTCAATTCGGGCCAATTCGCTGGACGGTCCAAAAGAATCACCATGAGAAAGTCCTTTATCCTGAGGGCATTGTCGGTTGCAGCTTGGTTCTGCTGAAAGATGCAATGATTTTCATATAAGCGATGGCCTTCAGTCAATAACGATGCTTTCTCCAATAAACTCATGTAGTTAGCTGGTTTTGGACACCACTGAAAAGCCTGAAGCTCCTTTGTACCATAAAAGATTAAAGCACCCCAGATCATAATGGAACCTCCTTATCGTGCCAGTAACATCGGAAGCCATCTGGATTATCCAGGTTGAATATTTTCTCATCAGAGAACTAAACCTTTGTCCACTTTTCTACGTCTCATGTTTGGTGCTTCTCAGCAAAGGTTAACCATGCCGTTTTTTGGTGTATAAGGAGACGTGGCCTTTGAAGACGTTTACAGTTTTTAAAGCTTTTTTTCTTCTAGATGCCGTCATATTGTTCTTGAGCTGCTGTCTACGTGCGTAAGGACTTTAAACTGTCTTAACAATCGCCTGATATCTTGCCGGACAATCTATCGAATCTTCCTGCTCAACTCCGGCTAAATGTCCTTGGGCCGACTTATCGAAATTCTCGTTTCGTGTAAATTAGGGTCTTTTAAGAAATTTTCAACAGCAGTTTTACCACATCCAATGTGCGATGGCACATTAAGAGAATGAGAAACCTTGTTCTTGCAGCTCGAGAATTCTGCCACGTTCAAATTCTCTCAGCTTTTTAGCCATTCCCATGTTTTTACCCAATGTAACACAGGAGATATGAATGAGAGAAGTTGACAACGCTTACGCTTGAACAAATATAAGTAAATTTAGTTACACGTTTACCGATTAACGCTTCGTTTCAGTATGGTCTTAACCTTTGACCAGTTAGTATTTAACCTAATTTCAAGGTATTCACATTTTCCTATTAAATGTTAAAAACGTTTTTCATTTTTATTTTTCCTTTTCTTATTTTCATCTTTCGAAGCTTTACTCAAATAAGTAGTTGAGTCTAACAACGTAAAATACATATTTTTTTATGTTTATTGGCATTAAAATTTTGGCCAGCAGTGTGTATATACCATGTTTGTTTCTTTGTTTAATGTAATGGAGAAATTGAATGTTAAAAGTTTGGTAAACACTATTTTATCTTGATTCTTTTTATTTAGTCGGGTTAAATGCGGTTTAAAATGTTGACTTTCATGAAGTTTTTAGTTCACTTTTGTTTATTTCACCTAATTTGTCAAATCCGAGACAAAAGACGTAAATTTCTAACTAGCATAAATCCTAAAACTTTTATTTAATGTTTGAAATATATTCTAGATTTGCAAAGTCATTGGTAAATTGATAGGGTCAAGTACTAAAGATTGCAGATAAAGAAAATATGCCTCATCAAAGTTAGAGTTAAATAGATAAAGAGGTAATATTACAACGTTATACATTTTGCTGAGTCATCATTTAATGGAGTAAAGCTTTAATGTTAATCTAAATAATCAAAAGGTAATGGTTAAACCTTAGGATATGAAATTAGAATTGTGGTATTTGAGATTTGTAGTAGTAGTTTCACTCCACTTGATTTAAAATAGCAGGAACAGTAAATTTTAATGTTGTTATACAATTTAGTATAATTTTATGTGCGTTGAATAAAATTGCGTTACTTTTAAATAACTGGAGCTGACTTGGAGCGTATCATTATGTATACAAAATTCACTATAGATACATGATACTGTTGTCTGAACTAAAAGGTAATCGTCTATCAAATTTGTGAAACTCGAGAATGTAGCATCTGGTATTCAAAACAACATTGAACTAGTTATTTTTATTCAGTGTCCCTGCACTGTAATTTCCTCTAACAAACTGATCCTTAAGCAAATTGTTTTTGAAACGTGGAACAATAATTTTGCGAAATTGTTTTTTTGGTGATGTCGAGAAAACCAACTTGAGGATAAAAATATACATGTAAAAAAATTCGTTTGGGTTGAAAAAATTTTTACGTAGAGGAGCCTTACGTAAAAAAATTTTGAACCGAAACGAGCAGTTTTTACATGTAAACTCTTTATTTATTTGCTTTTTTATTTCGCGCTAACAGCACGAAAACTACATGCGCTAGCCGTCCCTAATTTAACAATGTAAGACCAAAGGGAAGGCAGCTAGTCATCTCCACCCACCACCATTTCTTGGGTACTCTTTTACCAGCTAATAATAAGATTGATTGTAAAGTTATCACGAACCCACAGCTAAAAATGTGAATATATTTTTTGCAATTGAGATTCGAAACCGCAACCCGCAGATTATGTGTCGAACGCCTTAATTCAGCTGACCATTTGAAGAAATTAACATGTTATCAAGATCGCTTGAAATAGAAATAAGTGAAAAAAATAGAAAAAATAATTTAAAATTCGAATATAAAAATGAAATAGGAATAAACCTTGTGAAACGATTTGGATATTAATTTATATAATTTGTTAAAGTAAAAAAACATTTATTTCTTGAGAATAGACAACAAACAATTATATTTTACTAGTGTGTATCAAGAAGTAAACTAACTGAATAAATGAAACAAGCAAATGTGACTTCATAATATACAAATTAGACACATCAGTGTTTAATCATTGATGGAATTGTTTGAGTATTTTGGTCGATCTTTCTTCAGTAATAATTTTCGGCCATTATTAAAGTATTCGAGACATTCTTATACATTTTTAAATTGTTAATTTTCATTATCTTGTACGAACGTTCTCTGATGGATTTCAGCCCGTGACACAGTTTTGAAAGACAAAAAATAAATTACATATTTCTTATTTTCTTAATTACACCATGACACATTGAAAGACATCTAGAATTTTAACCTTCACGAGTGAATAGTTTGTTTTATAATTTTGCGCAAAGCAACACAAGACCTATCTGCGCGAGAATGAATGCAAATATTAATACAATCTTTCTCGGCAATATGTAATATATACAAAAATATTTCTCTACCTTCAGTACCGAACGATAAGTTTTCCGGCTAAAGGCTATAAATTTTGGGTTTGGATGCTTATGATGGGAACACCACAAGAACACCAATGTGTTATTTTGTGTTTAAGAACAACGACAACAATGTTGAAAAATATCACAAGAAAAAATGTCTCACAGTTTATAAACATTTTAATACCTTATGGTCGAATTTTAGTTTTTAATTTATGATTTTTTATTTCTTACGCAGCCCAACTGACTTTCAAATTTGATGAAATTCCAAAAAAGATTAAAAAATCTTTGTGTTACGTTTAAAAGTGTTAATAATTTAATAAATCTTAAACGCAAATGAAACTAAAAATAGTCAACACTGTCAAGATTTAGAAGTTACTTTTAAAAGAGAAAATTATACAAATATGATATTAAAACACTTATTTTACGTTTATTACTTGTTTGTGTTTTGATATCTTATTGATTTGAAGAAAAACATGTTACTGGATTTAAACTATTTATGGTTTGTTTGTTGTTAAAAATTTACATAGTAAGCTTTCTATGGCGTTACGTCGGGACAACAATGATTTTAAAAGTCTCGGCTCGAGCAGCTTGTGTTCCGTATCAAGGCGGTGGTGTAAGAACTTACACCGAACCTTAAACAGGATTCTATAGTACACCCCAAGAAGTCGTGCAAACATATATCGATTCCGGGCAAGAAAAATTATGTATTTAAACACCGACATGGTGAAATAAAATATAAATTATTTGGTGACTTGCATTCTGGACAGGCACTTGACAGAGTATGGTTTTCGCCGAAATCGAAGGGTCACAAGAAATGCTAGAATTCAATTTCGTTATCCCATTCGATTAAAGACGTTCAAACTTTCCCTCATTGGGAGTACTTTGTAAACGACGCGCCAGTTTTAAACAGCAAATAAAAATCAATATGGAGTACCGTCACTCGGCCCCAAATAACACCAAATATCATGGTCGGGAAGGATGATACTGCCTGTTACGTTTTTTTTATGTGTTTTATGTTTTTCGTAGACTAAACGCAACAGAAAGGCACAGATAACAGCTTGTATAATTTATTACAATAAGCTATTATATATATAACAGATATAACATAAATTGTATAATAACAGTGACAGATATTAAGTTTAAACCTTCAAAATTAATTACAACACAAAATGGTACTGGCCTGTATCTAATATCATGATCTAGAATGAAAGTCCAAAAGTTCAGATCAGAAATCCGAAATTCCGGTCTAGGGTGTGAATTTGGTCCCACGAAGAAATACGGAAGTTTGAATGGAGAATGACGAAGTTCTTATTACGGTGCTTCTTGATGAATGTCTGAAACTTGCCGCCTTCCAATTTTCCCAGTCTCCCCTAAATAGTCCGTACGTGACGACTCTCAGCACAACCAGTAATTCGAATGAATCGCAAGAATTGACGAAACAAAATCATAGCTTCTGTAGATCTAGCTCTGGTCACAAATCCAAGTTGAATAAAATCACAGCAAACAATTAAACATTCTCAAACGAATGACTCACTCTTCTTTACTTCGAATAAAAACTAATGACTCTTCCTTTATTTCTCGCGTCTCCGTCTGTTTATATATTAGTAGGCCTCTTCTCGAACAATCGCGTAACTTCTACAGATCTCCAGAGCAATCCGCGCATGTCCGTTCTTGCACGAGACTCAACGTCTAGACACAAGGCTGCTATACATTTCCGTTTATAGTCATATATTTGATCTACATAATTCTAGAAATTTCTAAATGTTCTTTTAAAGAAATAACAACACATTTTATTGGTTTAAGCTATGAAACAATAATATAAATACGGAAATATAAATAATAGAAATGAAAATTTAAACACGATACGACATGTTGTCGTTTACAAAACATTTACATGACATTTACATAACACTCTCTTCCTTAAAAACAAAAGAAGTTTGAACTTCAAAAAACCTTTTTATGTTTGTTTTTTTTTTAAACCAAATAAAAAAGGGTTAAATCCAGTCGGTTTTTGAATAACCTCACAAACTGTAAACAACAACAAGGGAACACCCTCATCCCAGTTCTTTGAATGTTCGTGGCAGTAATTTGGTGAAAACGCCCAAGGACACCTTCTGACTCAGGATGGTAGGTACTGAATGAAATTTGGTGGATGTTTATTTCATGTATGGCTTGTTGAAATTGCATGGACATAAAATTTGAGCCTTAATCTAATTTCACAACTTTTGGAACCCCGAACATGGTAAAGAAACAATAATATAAATACGGAAATATAAATAATAGAAATGAAAATTTAAACACAACACGACATGTTGTCGTTTACAAAACTTTTACATGACATTTACATAACACTGCCTTATCCAGTAAGCTCACTCCTGGGTTAATAGTTCGATAAATACCACAAGATAACAAGTTGCTGTGGTCATTAACTGGCACATAATATTTATTACAAACACAATTAAATAATGGATGTGATGACTGATTGTCACCCACCAGATTATTCAAGAAGCTGCACACGAACCGCTGAATTATTTGAAATGTTTCACACGGCACATTATGTTGCAATACATTTCTCAATAAATAGAGGTTGTTGAGAAAGAGAAAGCTCATTATTACTAGTGTAACACACGGAACAGTTTATAACCCGCAGTTGTTGAGAAGAATTATCCTGAAAATGGAAAAAGCTGGTAAGATATTTTCATGTCCACATAAAAGTTACTACTCATGGGGCACACTGTTAAAATTTAGGTTTAGAGAACAATACAAACATTCTTACCTCATAACAATACTGAGTTCGATAAGCACTTGTCTAAACTGAAATAAGATTGATAGTTGTAGAGATATCAATACAGAAGTTTTGTGCTCTTATCAATGTAAGTAAATTAGCTATAAAATGAATAGTTAGTTTATGTAAATACTTGTGTATCAAGAAAACACCTACATGTCAACGTTCCCCAGTTTGTAAAACTGACTCGCATATTCTACGTCAGTTAACAGAATTGAGCTATTTTTATCAATCCATCATGATGCTGTTGTCTCAAATCTGATCATCGATGTTGCATTTCATCCAACAGACGTGTTTTAATTCTACGAAATAGAAAGTGTTATTTTAAAAAAAGGGTTTTTAAATTGTTTTAGACGTACCTTTTTATTTTGCAGACTTAAATTTTGATAGCTTCAATTTTTAACAAAAAAATCCGTCATGCGACCAAGGATAAAGAAATAACTTTTGAAAAACATTATACGACCAATGATTGGTGACAACAAAACCATTAAAAGACATGAGTGCCATATAAAGAAATAATTTTGAAAAAAAAATTAAGCAGAGAATTTTTTATTGTGTGTAGAATATACTTGAAGTTTATTTTAAAATAGGTGAATCAAACAAAGACGTAAGCTGTTAGACATGCGTCGTTACTTGTCGCTGTGAAATTGGAAGATGAAATGTGTCTGTTACTTTCATGGTGACGCATCTAAATGATTTACAGAAGCTGAAGCGGGGAAAAACAAATGTACAGTTACTGTTGTTTGTGAAAACGGAGATACACGTTGTAATCCAGACTGTAAAAAGGAGTCATGCGTGGATTGTGTAGAAGCCAAAAAGAAAGACAGCTGTGTTTGTAACGTCACCTGTTGGTGTGAAAACGGAAATATAAAATGTTTGTAACTGTAATGGTAACACTTCTCAGTGTTGTGAAGAAGGTAAGAGGGGAAAGAATAAATTTGTTGTCAGTGTTGAAAAAAGAATGATTAATCCGATACTACTGAACGTTTAATGTTCGTGAATTGTTTGAGTGAGAAACACTTAAATTGATGGTACGGATCAGTAAGCGGATATTAATTTGAAAATGAAACGCGTAATTTGAATGTGTAACGTTAACGTAAATATTTTTCAAATTATCAGAGACTTTCGTTTCGTTGTTTAGAATTAAGGACAAAGCTAAACAATGGGCTATCTGTGCTCTGCCCACCACGGGTATCGAAACCAGGATTTTAGCGTGTAAGTCCGCAGACATACCGCTGAGCAACTGGGGGGCTATCAGAGACAGTTAGTAGTTTATCACACTGAATATCCGATAAAAGTAGGTTGGTTCTCTTTGTCATTCGATAAATATTATTTTATACATTTGAATATTTCAGTTAAGAACTGATAAAGATTTGTTATAGAATTAGCTAGATGTATGAAACATGCTGAAATATATTGGTGTCAAAACTTTAATTATTTTAATCAGTATACCTTATGTAGACGGGTACTATTGGATTTTTATAATGTCTCAAAACCAATTCGTAACTAAGGAATCGATATAAGTAATCATAGAATTTTTTAAGAATATAATTTTACGATGTTGAAATAATAAAAGTAAGATTATACTAAATTACTGTATCAAAGTTTTATTGTATCGGCAGTGATTTTATTCTAATAATATCAGAATATGGAGTTCGATTTATTACTATTGTAAGTTTAGATAAACTTGTATTTAACTTTGTGTACAGACGAAACTCGTTATTTTAATATATCAACCCAATTACCATACACGAAATTGGTTTAACTTAAATTTACTAAGCTGTCTATTATCACTGAGAGATATGTATTTTTTTAATTGTTTTGATATTCGTGCTCAACTACACGAGGACTTCTCTACTGTTCTTCTGTAATTTACGAGGGACATACTAGAGGGAAGGGAACCGGTCATCATCCACAAATTGTAAAACTAACCTACACATAAAACACAACCACGATGAAATGGTAAAGGATATTGCGTGGAAGTGATATTCAAATTCGTGACCCGAATATTTCTGGTCGAAAGTTTTACCTTGTGGCCATAACAGGGTCATTTCTTAAGAAGAGAAAGTAACAGATGGTTATGGAGTATCTTTTAATTTTTGTTTAGCAGTTCATCTACCCAGAAAGTATGGATATGATCTGGTACACCTCGAATACCTAAATTGTGTTTACCGTTGTTCTCTTTATCCACAGTTTAATCTAATCTAATCCTACAACTTGTATTTAGAAGGTGAACAGTGGAATTCATCTTAGCAGTAGATTGGTTCATGTTTCAGACAGATGCCCTTACATAGTTAGTTTAAATGTAAATTAATGTACATGTAACCTAACACAGTTAAAGCTAAATAGTGGGCTATAATTAAACCAAAAGTGGTATTGTACCTAGTACAATTTGATAATTGTCTGTTTTTGAATTTCGCAGAAAGCTACTCGACGGCTATTTGTGCTAGCAGTCTTTAATTTAACACAGTAAGATGAGAGAGAAGGTAACTATTCATCACCACCACACCCCAACATTGGTTTACTCTTTTACCAACGAATAGGGGATTGACCGTCACATTGTAACGCCTCTACGGCTAGGAGGGAGCGAGCATGTTTTACGTGACTCGGATGCGAACCCGTGACTCTGAGATTACGAAGCGCACGCCATAACGCACTTGCCATATCGGGCTCACCATTTAATAATTGACCGACATGATCAAACAATAAAGGTCATGAGTCAGTGCTGTCTAGGTCTGTAACATTTAAACAGGTAAAAGTGAAATTAAATATGCAATAATGTATAAAATATTAAATGTTAGTATTGTTGATTCAGGATATTTTACAACAACTTGCAGACCGTTATTTAGATTACGTGGAACGAAAATTACTAACAATCTAGAGTTAAGGGTTCGTCAAGTGCACCAAGTTCTAATTTCTTTATGTAAGAAAGGCTAGCGTCGGTTGGAAGGCACCTTCTTTACTTCAAACTGTAGATCATAGCTTATGACACACGGACCATCAGTAACTATTTACTTATTTCTATAGGTTTCGTTGCGGTCGTAATGTAATTATTTTAGAAAGGAAAGTTACAAACCACTTGTCAAAAAGTGAATTAGTTATGTTTGTAAAATGAATAGTAAGTTTGTTTGTTGTTTTTTTTTCAAATACATGGTTATCTTAAGAAACCACCCACATGTTTGTCACGCTTCGAAATTTTATGAAACTGACCAAACACACTTTACATCAGTTAACAGAACTGAGCTATTTTTATCAGTTCATTATGATGCTACTGTATTAAATCTGAATATTAAATGTTGCATTTCATCCAACAGACGAGTGTTAATTCTACGAAATGGAAAGTATTTTCACACGTTTTTGTAAATATTTAAGACGTACTTTTAATTTTCTAATTTAATTTATATAAAGTGCATTTTTGACAAACAGATTATACGATCGAGTATGGAGTAACGGTCACAACATAGGCAAGTTTTAAGACTATTGAAAGACATGAGTAACAGCTGAAAAAGAGAGAAAGAAATGTACAGTTACTGTCGTTTGTGAATGTGGAGATGAACGTTGTTGTCGAGACTGTAAGAAGGAGTCATGCCAGGATTGTGTAGAAATCAAAAAGAAGAAAAGCTGTGTTTGTACCGTTACCTATTGGTGTGAAAACGGAAAGATGAAATGTGTTTTTAACTGCAAGGGTAACACTTCTCACTGTTGTGAAGACGAAAAGGATAAATGTGCTATTACTTGTGAGTGTTAAAGATGAAAGGACTATTCTTATACTCCTGAAATTTTAATGATCGTGAATTATTTGACTGATAAAAAAGAAACACGTGAATTAACGGTATGGATTAATAGCGAGAGAAAATTTATTTAAAGAACATATACGTAAATTAAAACTGTAATATATATTTCACTGTATTCTAGAGAGAGGGTCAGTACTATATTGAACTGAATACGGATTATAATCTATGTTGGTTCTTTTTTTAATTTAATAAATTTGATTAAGTAAAGTTTAATTGTTTAATTTATGACAGACAATTATTTACATAATTGTCTAGCAAGATAAATCAAACATAGTGAAGTCATAATGTTTATTTTTTGTATTTTTCTTTTTCAGTTTAATATTTCTACTATCAAAAGACTGATACCACTTGATTTGTGAATGAGTAATCAATATAAGAAGATATAGTGGATGTTAGGAATACAATTTTGTAATGTTGAATTAACAAAATGAACTATATGAACTGTATAAACTTTTTTTGGTCACCAATATTCTTCATCGTATTATATCAGAATGTTAATTACTATTTTTTTTACATATTGTGCAAATAGAATAACACACAATTTGTGTCTCAAAAAACAGACTTTTCTGGAATAAAAATTAATTATCATTACCACAATGTGATTTCAAATTGGATAAGAAATTTCTAAACTTTCAATTTGATAATCACTACTTCTTTTTAATGTTTAGAATTTTCCAATAAGTTACACGACTGTAATTTAATAGTTAAAAACTGGAAAGAAGGCAGATAGTTATCATGAGTTCCTGCCATCTTTTGTACAGCTTGAAGATTCATTTTATGATTGTCATTTTACCTTTATTCAGAGGTTCATTTGTTCTCTTGTTACAACTACTATACAGGATATTATCAGTGGAACTTCTCTTCCCAATAAACTGGTTCGTGTGTCCTACAGATTTAGTTTCAGGTTTTAAAAATATACAAATCTAACAGAAACATTTATTATAATACTGTTTGTACTTGTAATTCAAGTCATACCAGTTATAATATAATTAAAGATAAACACTAGAGTTTTCACCAAACTAAATTCATATCGCACTTACTAAAATTTTAATTTTATTAGGGAAGAGAAATGTTCGTTGAACTAGAAAAGCAAAATGGTGCACCAAACCAATTTGCACCGGTCTCATTGTTAAAATGATTTTATACCGAATTTAGAATAATATTAGAGCACTCAACAAAGTTGGCTAAAATCAACTGTCCATTGGATTATGTAGGCATGCCCTATTAAATTTCATTTTTGATTAACCACAAAGTTATAACACCCACACGGCTGTAAGGGGCCATTATGTTTAATATGAAGGGGATTCGAACCCGTGACGATCGAATTTTGAGTAGCGCGCACAAACCACATGACCATGACAGGCCATATTTCGTCATAGCTGCCGTCCGGTAAAAAGGTACAATCTCTTCTTCAAATTTTTGATCACAGCTTACGATTGAATGGAGCGTCAGAAACTATTTACTTGCGTATTATTATAGGTGTTTAAGTTATTTTCATATCAAATATATTGTACTAACTTCAGAGAAAAGTTTCAACAATAAGATAATTTAATTCTATTGATTCTACTATGATAAGAAACCTGAGTAATTATGCACCAGCTAATTTTTAAGGTTGTAACAATAACTTAGCCCAAGAAACAGATATATTCGATATAATTTTATATTCTATTAACGCATGAAATAATAATGCATATTAATTTTAAACATGGATATGAATATTGTGAAGATTTATTGTTCCACAGTGAAGTATGTATTTTTCAGGGCAACTAAATTGTGAAAACAAAACTCTATGTGTTTTTAGAGTAACGTACGTAATGTAAATTAATACGCGAGAATAAAATAATTTTCTACTTTAGATTGTATGTCACATAAACACGTGAAATATATTTTTAAAAACATTGCGAGAGGGATGTCAATTTTTGACTCAACACGTGGTAATTTTAAAACAAAATATAAGTGAAAGATACCGTAACATATAATATTCCTTAATTACCTTAAATTTTTAGTGCATGTCATTTTTTTTTGTCTTCACACCATGACGGAAACATAAGTAAGCGTTGAAGCTGTCGTCTCAAATTTTATCTTTAGATTTACTCCTAAAGAACATGAAAACGGAATTTGAACGTAATGCAAACTTAAATAAAACATTAATTATTGTAAAATATTTTCATCGACTTATATGTTGTACAACATCTCCGATAGAATCGTAATACAGAAATGTTGATTCAAGTAAATAAAGAATATTTAATAAGTAGGCCTACTATTCCACAATGTAACGTATCTGCCTTCCAGTATTTATTAGGCCTACTATATGACTGACACTATACAACAACAGCAAAAAATCATATACCTGATCAAAGATAAAATTTCGTCTGAAGTTGAATACTTTACACAATGCTACCTAAAGAATTAAATGTTTGTAATAAATTAATGGTACTAAAATGCCTTATAAATATAACAATATCCTAAAATTTCTAGAGGAAAGGATAGCTGTACACATGAACAATCTCTTATTTTATGGTGGGATTTGATCGTCATTATATAGTTCAACAACAGTTATAAAGGTTTTTTAAAGTGAACCACAAATCTTGTGATTTAATCTTGAGACACGAATCACATAAGGCATGATGTTTTGGATTTCATGGAGTTTTTAATTTTTTTCTGTGAAATTTATAAACGCCACAATACTCTGAACAGAAACACTTAACTAAATTATAATAGAGAAACGCAATCCGTCCAATTTTCTGAATTCCGTGTTTTCGTGGTCGATCAACTTTGGAATAAAGTGTATTTTTGGGGGATAAAAATATCTAATTCTTTATCAGATTATATAAATATTTTGATATTCCTAATACCAGAAGCTGTGATATCTTTCAAAATATCAGTCTTTTTGAGTTGCATTCTCTGCAACAATTTAATTGTTGAAACAATTCACTTTGTTTTAAGCTAAGGTGAAGCATTCAGTTGATAGAGTAGCTGGTAAAAAAGTATCCCAAGAGTTGGCGGTTGTTAGTAATGACGACCTTCCTTCGTTTGACAGTGCACAATTAGAGACGGCGAGAGCAGATAGTTTTAGCTTAGGTTTGGGGGAAAGTGAAAAACAAACCATTTTTGTAAAAAATAAAGTAAAAGATGTTTCTCGTGAGTTCAAATTGCACAAAACCCAGTTTAATTTTTCAACTTATTAGAAATTTGTAAATCATTGTTGAATTAATATGGTAAAGTATCAAAGTAGCACAATAGAAAATGATACAATACGCAATAAAAAAATTCGTCTTTAGATCTATAAATTTGTTTTCTCTTTGGTCATTACGAAACTGTCATAGAATTTATCGAGGAAAGGTTGACGAAGCTATGTTACTCTTAGTAAACAGATAAGTGTATTAACTGTGTTGAACATGTGTACTTCTGCAATTTTCTGTAAACTTGGGCATCTTTGAGATGGTACACTTTCGGTATTAAAGTATAGTTTTTCAAGTTAAACGATCGAGTTTTTTCCTTATTATAAATACATGTTTTTATTTTTAACTTTAATAAAGTAGACACAGTGACACACTTTCGAATACCCCCTGATATCTTGAATTTCCTCTCATGTACTTTCAGACCTTTTAAAATTCAAGTGTTGGAAAGATTTCACTTAACTATGAAGCATTGGCAAAATACTCATAGAGTACGAATTATGAAAAACTCATTTAAGTTTCAAACGAGAACACTGTTTTATAACTTTCAGTTTTCACTTTTTGTGAAGTAGACAGAATTATTTACTTAGGTGTTAAGTGTTGAACAGCATTAAGATGGGTATGAATTGTTGAAAACATTTACCTTGTTGTGAACTTCTGAAAAATCAGTTCTTTGGCTGTGAAGTTTTGAATAGTTTTCTATTCAGTTTCGACAATCACCGACTGGGATAATACTTTTAAAATATGGAGTAGTTCTGTTTCTTGCTATAAAACTCTTGTTTCAAGACTTATTGAGTCTTAGATCACTTATTAAACTGAAAACATAATTTACAACAATTCCAGATATAATTAGATTTTTTTAATGTGTTTATATTAATTTGAATACAGGGGAATTTGATTTTGTAATTAAGAATGGTTCTTTTGCCCATCTTTTAATCTTAGATTTGAAAGTCTGTGGCAATCTTACAATGATATTTGTACAACATTTTTTTTCTTTGTTTGACGTAATGGAAAAGTTAAATATTAGAAGCTTCATAAATACTGTTCTTACTATGATTCCTTTTATTGTCTGTTATGTTGGGTGTTATGTATATATACACATATATACATGTTACCCGCAGAAGGTTAATGACTGTACAGTTGGGCCATTACATAACATCACAAAACTTTTGTGATATATATTTATTTCCTGTTATTCTTGTAAATGTGAATTCTTCATGTTTTACAATAGGGCTGAAAGTTTTATCTTTTTGTTTTCCTCAATAGAGTACTTTATAGCATGAAACTGATCAAGAAAACATTTTACACAAAGATAAATTTTAACATTTTTGGAATTAGTGTAAACGCTAAATATTCTGTGCAGTTTTTAGAATTTTCCGGTAAATGCAGTCGATGGATAATAATGTAGAGCTAATGACTTAGAGACCATGGTATTATGTATTTTCCCATTCTTGGACTATTGTAAAACAGTTTCTACTGTTACCTTTCTACTTTGTCCATAATATGTGTAACAAATTTTCCGCATTAGACAGTTACAAACCACGAAATCTGGAATTTAGTCTAAACACACGAAAACTATGTTTAATGCAGCCACATATTTTGACTACCTGAATATTTTGGTTCCGTTTTTTTTATTATTTTACCTTACTAGATAAATCCGAGACGAGAGTCATATATTTCTAACAAGTTTATATCCTAAAAATATTATTTAATGTTTTAAATATATTTTATATTTGCAAAGTCATTGTTGAATTGATGGGGTCATATACTGAAGATTGCAGATAAAGAAAATCTGCTTTGTCATTGTCAGAGACAAATAAACAAGGTGTGATATTAAATTTTGATTCATTTTGCTGAGTCACCATTTACTGGTCAAATATTTTATGGTTAATGTAAATCATTAAAAATATTGTCTAAACTATAAAACACTGAGTTATGATTATTCTTTATTAGATGTTTTTTATCTGATTTAAAATAGAGGGAATAATAATTTTTTGATTGTTATTCAATTCAGGATAACTTTAATTCTATAAGATAAACTTATAGTACTTTTATAGCACTTAGGGTGATTGGAAGCATGACATTAAATATAATGAAATTTCAGAATATTTTCATAATACTGTTGGCTGAATTAAAAATTTCATATTTTATCAAATTTGTGAAAGTCCAGAGTGTGACAACTAGTTATTTAAAACAATTTTCAACGAGTTATTTTTATTCAGTGTCTTAAAACTGTTATTCGTTCACAAACTAATGATTAAGCAAATTGGTTTTTCAACGTGGAATAATAATTTCCTGAAATTAACATAATCTTAAAAAAGCTTAAAGTAGAAATAAGTGAAGAAAATAAGAATATAATTGAAAATTTAAATATAAAAATGTAAATAAATACAAACTTAATATTTGGAAATAATAAAACTTTATGAAACGACTTGAATATTGGTTTACACAACCAGTTCAAAAGAAGACTACAAATATATCTAGAATAGACCACAAACAATTATATTTTAGTTGTGTATTTCAAGAGGTTATATAATTCAATAAATGAAACAATCTAATTGTTATCCGCCCGTTAATGGATGGAATGGTTAAATATAATCTCTGTTAAAAACGTGAAATACACAAAAATGTTTCTCTACTTTTAGCTCGTAACGATAAGCTTCATAGCTAATGGCGCTAAAACTTCGGTTTGGATACTCGTGATGAGAAAAACATAATAACGTCGTGATGTAAATTTGTGTTTAGAAAAGAAAGGTTGATCTTCATTACAAAGAAAAATTTCATTTTGGTACGTCGTTGTCGAGTTTTATTATGTTTAGTTTTGATCTTTGTGATCTTTATTTGTTTTTGAGCCCAACTAATTTTTAAATTTGACGAAGTGTCAGAAAATTAGCGTGAAAAACAAATATTTATGCCACGTTTTGAAGGGCTACTAATTTAATAAATATCTCACTCCAGAAACCTTTCAAACTTTTTTTTTTATTTAGGTGCTTTACTCTCTACCGAAAGAGCCAAAACGTGCTTTAGTTTGTATGTATTGAGAAAGTTTTCAATGCTAGAAATTACTTTCATGTAATATCGCACAGGAACTTTTTTACAAGCATCAGGAATTGCCAAGTTTAAGAAATTAGCAATGCAGTGTACAAAGGGTGCAAGTGGGAATTTATCAGTTATGTGTCTCGGGACACCATTAAATTCCCTACTCATAGAGGTAGCCCCTTCGTACCTTTGTCCTCGCAGGTTAGTCATGTTAGTACCATATTTTGTCAGATTGATTATGATAAAACCAACCAAGTTTCTGTCTGTTACATCACCATCAGGTATAAATTGCAAAACATCTTCTCTCATTCCAACAGAGTTGTCATTGGCATGCAAATATCTAACACACAGCAAAAACTGTTCAATGCCTGAAATATTTGTTTACATTTAAATTGTTTATTTGTTTGTTTTTTTAATTTCGAGCTAAGCAACACAAAGGTTACATGCGCCAGCCGTCCCTAATTTAGTAGTGTATGACAAGAGGGAAGGCAGCTGGTCTTGAAATATAAAAGTGAAATGGAAATCAGCTTTGTTAAGTGACTTGGTTATTAATTTATATAACTTGTTAAACAAATAGGAACACATTTATATGTATAGAATAGACTACAAACAATTATATTTTACTTGTGTGTTTCAAGAAGTAAAGTAACTTAATAAATGAAACAAGCTAATGTGACTTTATAATTCACGAATTAGACACATCAGTGTTTCATCATTGATGGAATTGTTTGAGTATTTTCGTCGATCTAAATTCACTAATAACGTTCGGACATTGTTAAAGTATTCCAGACATTCTGATACATTTTTAAAGCGATAATTTTCACGATCTTGTGCGAACATTCACTGTTGGATTTCAGCCAGTGACACAGTTTTGAAATACAAAAAATAAATTACATATTTCTTCTTCTTTTAACTACACCCTGAGTTATGGAAAGACATCCGGAATTTTAACTTTGACGAGTGAATAGTTTGTTTGCTTTATTAATTTTGCGCAAAGCTGCCCAAGAGCTGTCTGCGCGTGAATGAATACAAATGGTTGTACAATCTCTTTCCGTAATGTGTAATATATACAAAAATATTTCTCTATCTTTAATACCGAACGTAACTTTTCTGTGTTAAGGCAATAAACCTTGGGTTTGGATACTTGTGATGAGAAAACCGTAAATACACTATAATGTAATTTTGTGTTTAAGAAGAAAAAACAAATGTTGAGTAATGTTACAGGAACAAAAATCTCATAGTTTATAAACATTCTAATACCTTGAGGTAGAATTTTAGTTTTTTTAATTTATTAGTTACGCAGCCCAACTGACTTTCAAATTTCACGATATGTCAAAAAGGGTGTAAAAAATAAAAAAATCTTAGTATTACGTTTGAAAGTGTCAATAATTTAATAAAAACCTTTCTCGCAGATTAAACTAAAAATAGTTAACACTGTCAAGATTTAGAAGTTACTTTCAAAACAAAAAAAATTAAAAAATTATAAAATTAAATCACATTTTACGTTTATTACTTGTTTGTGTTTTGATATCTTATTGATTTAAATAAAACATGTTACTGGATTTAAACTATCTTTGTTTTGTTTGTTGTTAAAAATTTACATAGTAAGCTTTCTCTCGCGTGACGTCGGGACAATAATGATTTCAAAAAGTCTCCTCTCGAGAAGCTTTTGGTCCGTGTGAAAGCGGTGGTGTAAGAACTTATACCGAATCTTAGATACGATTCTATAGTACACCCTAGGAACTCGGGCAAACATAAATCGAGTACGGGCAAGAAGAATTATGTACTTAACCACCGACATGGTGTAATAAAATGTAAATTATTTGGTGACTGGGAACCTGGACAGAGTATGGTTTTCGCCGAAATCGAAGGTTCATAAGAAATGCGAGATACCAATTTTGTTTTCCCATCCAATTAAACACGTTCAAACTTTCTCTCATCAGGAGTACTTTGTAAACGACGCGCCAATTTTAAACCTGTAAATAACTGTCAATGTAAAGTTCCGTCATTGGCCCATAAATGACACCAAATATCATGGTCGCGAATGATGATACTGCCCTATTCTGTAAGTCCTCTTCGGAGTTAATAGTTAGAAGAAATACCACAAGATAACAAGTTGCTGTGGTCATTAACTGTCACGTACCACTAATTCCAAAAACGATAAGATAATGGATGTGATGACTGATTGTTTCTCAGCAGATCATTCATGAAGCTGCACACGAACAGCTGAATTATTTCGATTGTTTCACACGGCATATTTTGTTGCAAGAATTTTCTAAATAAATAGAGGTTGTTGAGAAACAGAAAGCTCATTATTGCTATTGTAACACACGAAACAGTTTACAAACCGAAGTTGTTGAATAGAATTACCCATAAAATGGAAAAAGCTGGTAAGATATTTTCATGTCTACATGAAAGTTACTACTCATGGGGCATACTGTTAAACTTTAGCTTTAGAGAATAATGCAAACACTTTTACCTCACATAATACTGAGTTCCATAAACATTTGTCTGAACTGTTATAAGATTGATAGTTGTAGAGATATAAATACAAAGTTTTGCATTCTTATCAATGTAAGTAATTTAGCTGCAAAATGAATATTTTGTTTATGTAAATACATGTGTATCCAGAAAACGCCTATTTTTTTCTTCCGTTCTCCGGTTTGTAAAACTGACCACACATATATTACGTCAGTCATTAGAACTGAGCTGTTTTTATCAGTCCATCATGATGCTGTAATCTTAAAACTGAATATTCGATGTTTCACTTAATCCAACAACAGACATATGTTAATTCAAAGGAAGAGAAAGTGTTATTGTGAAAAAAAGTATTCTTAATTTTGTAGACTTTTTTGTAGACTTAATTTTGAAAGATTCATTTTTTAAAAAAGACATGTAGGCTATACGACCAAGGATGAAAAAATAATTTTCAAAAAATTAAGCAGGAATTTGTTATTGTATGAGAAGATTTATTGAAAAAAAATTTTATACAGGTGAAACAATGAAAGAGAATAAGTGTTGTACATGTGTCGTTACTTGTCGCTGTGAAAATGAAAAGTTGAAATGCGTCTGTAAATGTAATGATGACTCATCTCAATGTTGCACTGAAGCTAAAGACGGGAAAAACAAATGTACCATTACTCTTGTTTGTGAATGCAAAGATGCACGTTGTAGTCCAGACTGTAAGAAGGAGTCATGTCAGGATTGTGTAGAAGTCAAAAAGAAGAACAGCTGCGTTTGTAACGTTACCTGTTGGTGTGAAAACGGAAAGATGAAATGTGTTTGTAACTGTAATGGTAACACTTCTCAGTGTTCTGAAGAAGGTAAGAAGAGAAAAGATAAGTGTATTGTTAGTTGTCAGTGTTGAGAAAGAAAGCATTAATATTATATTACTGAGGTTTTAATGTTCGTGAATTGTTTGATTAAGAAACACTTAAAGTGATGGCACGGATCGATAAGAGAATATTAATTTTATGATGACATGGGTAACATAATTGTGTAACGTAAATATTTTTCAAATCTTTCTCAGTATGAGAGACAGTTAGTAGCTGATCACACAGAATACCGATAAAAGTACATTGGTTCTTTATCTAATTCCATAAATATTATTATATATATATTTTAAATTTTTAGTTAGGGGCTGATAAGAATTTGTTATATAATTAGCAATATATATCAAACATATTTCAAGATATTGATGTTAAAATGTTAAATTCTTTTATACATTATATTTTAATCAGTATACCTTTTGCAGACGGGTACTATTGGATTTTTTATAATATCTTGAAACCACTTCGTGACAAAGGAAACGATTTTGGTATCTTTAGAGAATATTTTTGAAAATATAATACTAAATTACCGTATAAAAGTGTTTGATCGGCAGTGACCTTATTCTGATAATATGAAAATATGGAGTTCGATACTTTACGATAGTAAGTTCAGCTAGACTTGAATGCAGCTTTGCGTATAAACAAAACTCGTTATTTTAATATATTATCGCACTTACCATATAGGAAATTGATTTAATTTAAAATT
This sequence comes from Carcinoscorpius rotundicauda, assembly GCA_011833715.1. Taxonomy (NCBI): domain Eukaryota; kingdom Metazoa; phylum Arthropoda; class Merostomata; order Xiphosura; family Limulidae; genus Carcinoscorpius; species Carcinoscorpius rotundicauda. Next base: position 78,066,827 of record CM022400.1, on the reverse strand, counting down.
ACTAAGCTTTCTCTTATCACTGACAGATTTTTATTTGTTTATTTGATTTGATATTCGTGCTAAACTACACGAAAACTTCTTTACTGTTCTTCTGTAATTTACGAGGGACATACTAGAGGGAAGGGAACCGGTCATCATCCACAAATTCTAAAACTAACGTACACATAAAACATTACAACGATGAAATAGTAAAGGATGTTGTGTGGAAGTGATATTCGAATCGGTGACCCAAATATTTCTGGTCGAACGTTTTATCTAATGACCATAACACAGTCATTTCTTCAGAAGAGAAAGTAACCGATGTTTATGGAGTATATTACATTGTTTGAATACAAACTAATGTACTTGTAACCTAACGAAGTTGAAGCTAAATTTTAACCTATAACCAAACTAATGTGGTATCGTACCTAGTACAATTTGATAAGTGACCGATATCAGAGAATAAAGGGCATGAGTCAGCGCTGTCTAGGTCTGTAACATTTAAACAGGTAAAAGTGAAATTAAATATGTAATAATGTGTAAAATACTAGATGTTAGTAAAGCTAATTCAAGATATTTTACAACTTACAGCCCGTTATTTAGATTACGTTTAACGAAAATTACTAACACTCTAGAGTTGAGGATTCGTTAAGTGCACCAAGTTCTAATTTCTTTATGTAACAAAGTATCGTGTAGGTGGGAAGGCACCTTTTCCACATCAAACTGTCGACCAAAGCTTAGGAAAAAGGACCATCAGATACTACTTACTTATTTCTATAGGTTACGTTACTGTTGTAACGTAATTATTTTAGAAAGGAAAATTACAAACCTCTATTCGAAAAGTAAATTATTTATGATTGCAAATTAAATAGTTAGTTTATTCAAATACATGGTTATCTCAAGAAACCACCCACGTGTTTGTCACTCTTCCAAGTATTATGAAACTGACCAAACATACTTTACATCAGTGAAGAGAATTATGCTATTTTTATCAGTTCAATATCATGCTATTATATTAAATCTGAATATTAGATCTTGCATTTTATCCAACAGACGAGTGTTGATTCTACGAAATAAGAAGTGTTATTTTCACACATTTTTGTAAATATTTAAGACATACTTTTAATTTTCTAATTTAATTTGTATAAGGTCCGTTTTTTACATACAGATTATACGATCGAGTATCGGTCACGACATAAGCAATTTTTAAGACTATTGAAAGACGAGAAACAAATAAAATACATAAGTAACATTGAAAATAAAATTGAATACTAATTTTCTTGTATTAAAAGTTTTACTGAATTTTTTATGTAGATGAAACAATGAAAGACGACAGCTGTTGTACATGTGTCGTTACTTGTCGCTGTGAAAAAGAAAATATGAAATGCGTCTGTAACTGTAAGGATGACACATCTCAATGTTGTACTGAAGCTGAAAAAGATAAAAACAAATGTACAGTTTCTGTCGTTTGTGAATGTGGAGATGCACGTTGTACTACAGACTGTAAGAAGGAGTCATGCCAGGATTGTGTGGAGACCAGAAAGAAGAACAGCTGCGTTTGTACCGTTACCTGTTGGTGTGAAGACGGAAAGATGAAATGTGTTTGTGACTTTTAGGGTAACACTTTTCAGTGTTTTGAAGACGGAAAGGATAAATGTACAGTTATTTATGAATGTTAAAGATAAAAGTACTGATCCCAAACTACTGAAATTTTAATGATCGTGAATTATTTGAGTGATAAAAAAAACAAACGTGATTTGATGGTATGGATTACTAGCGAGAGAAAATTAATTTGAAGATCATATACGTAATTTATAATTGTAATGAGTATTATAAATATATTTTACTTTATTCTAGAGAGACGGTTAATACTATATTAAATTGAATACGGATTTATCTATGTTGGTTCTCTTTCTGATTTGATAAATGTCATTGTATCAAGTTTAAATGTTTAATTCATGATCGATAATTATTTACACAATTAGTTAGCTAGATACATCAAACACAATGATGTCAAAATGATAATTGGTGTTATAATGATTTTTTTCAATTTAATATTTTTACCATCAACCGACTGGCATCATATGATTTGTGGATGAATAATCTATATAAGAAGCTATAGTGGCTTCTAAGAATACAATTTTGTAATGTTGAATAAGTAAAATAAAATATATGAAATTCTTGTATAAATATTTTTTGGTCACAAGTTTTCTTCAACGTAAAAATCAGAACATGAACTTCTATCCTTTCGATGCTTTGTAAAAATAGACAAAAGTGCAGTTTGTTTCTTTAAAAAATAATAAATGCTGATGATTTGTGCAACAATTCATCATCATTACCAAAAATTTGAAATTAGATGAGAAATTTCTAAACTTCTAATTTGATACTCAATACTTATTTTTCATGCTTAGAATTTCTCACAAATTTACACGAGAATTTGCGTTTGCTGTCTGTAATTTAAAAGTGAAATACTATAAAAAAGGCAGATAGTTTCATGAGTTCCCGCCAACTGTTGTTGTACTGCTTGAGGATTCATTTTATGATTGTTATTTTACCTTTTATTCAGAGATTCATTTCTTCTTATGTGACAACTATTATCCAGGTATATTGTTAGAGGAATTTGTCTTGCCAATAAACTGGTTCGTGTGTGAGACAGATTTACTTTCATATTTTAAAAATATACTCATTTAATAGAAACATTTATTATAATACTGTGTTTGTAGTTGTAATTCATGTCGTACTCGCTATAATATAATTAAAGCTAAACACTAGAGTTATAACCAAACTATATTGATATTGTACTAGTTAAAATTGTTATTTTATCAGAAAAGAGATGTTATGAGTTAAAAGTGTTCTTTGAACAAGGAAAGCAGGGTGGTGCACAAAACCAGTTTTCACTTGTCTTGTTGTTAGAATTACGGTGCACCGAGTTTAAAATAATATTAATAGAGCACTCAACAAAGCAAGCTATAATGAACTGTCCATTGGATTCTCTGGGGATGACCTATTAGTTTTCTTTCTTGATTTGCTAAAATTTGTTTATGTACTTGTATCCAACCTAAATATTTATATACGAAGAGGTCAATTTTTAACAAAACTAATTCTATAAACTGACAACTGAATTTAAGACAATGTACAAGCAACCTACCCTATAACATGGAAAATGGTAACAGTTGTTAACAAAGCTGATTCAAGATATTTTGCAACAATTGTTAGACCATTATTAAGATTACATGAAACGAACAGTAAATCGACCACAAAGTTACAACACCTACACTGCAGACAGGGGTTACCATGTTTAGTATGAAGGGGATTCGAACCCGTGACGATCGGATTTCGAGTAGTTCCCACAAAGAACATGATCATGACAAGCCTTGTTTCATCATAGCTTCCTTAGGTTAAAAGGTACGATCAATCAAAACTTACGATACAATGGAGCGTCAGTAACTGTGTACTAACATTTCCACAATTCTTATTACAATTATAATGTAATAATTTAACTTTTGATAAAAATTCCTAAAAAATGAGATAATTTAATTGTAGTGATTGCACAATTAAAACAAACTTGAGAAATTTTGCACCAGCTATAATTTTGAGGTTGTAGAAACGACACAGCCAAAAAAACAGAAAATTGTGGTTGAAATTTACATTCTATTAACGTATGATATAATAATGCATATTTATATTAAACATGAATATGAATATTATAAAAATTTGTTCTTCTACAATAAAGTACCGTATGTATTTTTTAGGGCAACTAAATTGGGAAAAAATATTATAAGTATTACTAAGCCTCTATGTTGTGATATTAATGTACGTGATGTGAATTAATATGCGAGAATAAAAGAATTTTCTACTCCAGATTGTATGTCACATAAACACCTGAAATATATTCTTAAAAACATTACGTGAATGATGTCAATTTTTGACTACGCACACACAGTAACTATAAACCAAAATATAACTAAAATATACCACAACATATACCATTCCTTAATAATTTTATATTTTTAGTACGTGTCATTTATATGTCATTTATGTTAGGTTTTAACTGTCATCTCTGTACTGCACCTGTATCCATAAAATGTGTGACACATTAGAGGGTTACAAACCACAAAATCAAGGAATTTCTGGTTTTATTTTGTTTATATCACCTCACAAGTTATATTTGACACAAGAACCGTAAATTTCCAACTAAATCCTTAAGATATTTTTTTAATGTTTGAAATCTAGATTTGCAAAGTAATTGTTGAACTGATAGGGTCAAGTACTAAAGATTGCAGATAAAGAAAATTTGCTCAGTCATAATTAGAGACAAATAAATAATGGCATAGTATGATGTGAAATCTTTATACATTTTAATGAGTCATCATTTAATGAAGGAATAATTTTCATTTAATCTAAATTATTATAAGGTAATGTTTAAACTATACGATATTCACTTTTGATTCTTAAGTTTGAAATTTATTGTTCTAATTTTACTCACTTCATTTGTATTGGAGATAATAAAACATGTTTAGGTTATCGTATAGTTTAGCATAAATTTATATGTATGGAATAAATTTATGGTACTTTTAAAGTATTGATTTGATGGGAGGTTTATCACTGAATGTAAAAACACTCACAATAGAAACCTAGTTCGCAGATGAAACGAAAATACAGTAACACTGTCAAGATCTAGAAGTTAGTTTTAAAACAGAAATAATAATAAAAATATAATTTACAAAATTTTATTTTAAATTTATTGCTTGTTTGTTGTGTGATATCATGTTTATTTAAAGAAAGGCCTGTCATAAGATTAAAACTATTTTTGATTTGTTTTTAAAAACATAATTATATAATGGACTTGAACCGTTTACTTTTTTGGTGTCGTTGAGTTCTACAGATCTAAGTTTCTTTGATGTTAATTGTTGGTCAACAACGACTATTTTGTTTTTCATATTTTATGAATATATGTAGGTAACAATACTGGGGCTGAGGGGGCTAGGTTTATTTTGGGGGGCTCAAGCTTCTCAAGTCCTCCTGGCGCTGCCAGTGGATAAGAGTACATTTAAAAAATAAGCCCACTTCTTCACAACGTGACATACCTGCACGAAGTATTATGCAAGCGTACTACAAAAAGGCACTACAGTTAAAGAGCTGAGAAACATAAGTCGAGTTAAAAATAAAATTTACGTTCAAATTACGTACTTTGGCTCAAAATAACTTGAATTATATATCTGCAGTAAATTAAGAATTAAAATAAAATCTTAAAATTCTTAGAGCTAAGATTCAAGTCGTGTTTTACCTGAAACTTTTCAAGTAACCATAACTCTTGATGTTTAAAAACAAATAACACAAATCACAAATGTCAAAAACAACACCTGTAAATCGTTATGTCCTCAACAGATTATTTATGATTACATCTATACTTGAGCTTTAGCTTGAGAAGAATATTTTCATTGTGTTAACGAACTTTTTATTTTTGGCCTTAAGATCCTGATGGTAAAACGATTTGTGTATTTTTGGAAATGAGTATTATTGAAGGTATTCGAAGAAAGTAATTTATGTATGACTATATTTCCACAAGAAAAAATAAGAAAAAATCGGGTAAAAAATAACAGTGGATTAAATGGCAGGTTTGAAAAAAGTTTTTAGAAGTTTATTTTATGCACCCTTTGCGATTGAAAACATTCGTTAGACAACAAAGACAGAGTGGCATTCATATCAGGTCATATCAGTTAATGTTTATACTATTCAGTGGTTCTAATTAAACACGATATTTTTTAAATAAAATTTTATTAAAAGCTGCAATAGGTCTAACTACATATAGCTATTAATAATTTAGCTATCATTCCAAATATAACTTACATATTATAGAAAGATAAATCTCCAACATCAACATCAAAAAATATTTTTTTAACAATTTGATTGTCGATTCTATCGTTTATGTTGATATGAAAAGTTTTTTCTTCAAAATGAACCACGAATCTTCTGATTTAGTGTTTTTACACTAATTACATGTTACATGAGTATTCATGGTTTTTCATGGTACTTTAATGTTCTCAATTTTGTACAAGAAAGTATAAAAATGTCTCTCGTTATTTCAAATCACATAATCACCAGTTTCGTTTTGAAATTTATTTCAAATTTGTCAGGTCATTATTGAATTAATATGGTAATGTACGAAAGTTTCCACCTAAATTAAAGTTACTAACTAATAATAAAAAATAATATGATGTGCATTACAAAAGTCGTCTTCAAATTTATAAGTTCGTTAATTCCATGGTTATTGTGAATTCTGTAGGTGAAATTTGATAAAGAAAGATCGAAGAAGATATCTTTCTTTTATGAAAGAAATAAGTGTATTAACTGTTTCAACGTGTGTTTTTCTGCTAACAGATCAGTGTTTCAACTGATTGAATATGTGTACTTCTGCTAAAAGATAAGTGTATTAACTGTTTGAACATATGTACTTCTGCTAACAGATAAGTGTATTAACTGTTTGAACATGTGTACTTCTGCCAACAGATAAATGTATTAACTGTTAGAACATGTGTACTTCTGGTAACAGATAAATGTATTAACTGTTTGAACATGTGAACTTCTGCGAACAGATAATTGTATTAATTGTTTTAACGTGTACTTTTGCTGACAGATAAGTGTATTAACTATTTGAATATGTGTGCTTCTGCAAACATATTAGTGTTGTACCTGTTTGAACACGTGTACTTCTAAAAACAGATACTTGTATTAACTGTTTGAACATATGTACTTCTGCTAACAGATAAGTGTATTAACTGTTTGAACATGTGTATATCTTCTAACAGATAAGTGTATTAACTGTTTGAACATGTTTACTTTTGCTTTGAGCTGTAAGCTTGGCATCTTCGTGGCTGAACACATTCGGTATTAAATAATGATTTGTGAGGTGAAAATATCAACTGAATTCCGAGAGTATAAATACATATTTTTATTTTTAAAATTATTGAAGTATACACATTTTCGTATACCATCCAATATCCTGAATTCAGTCTCATGCACTTTCAGGCATGGTTTAAATTCAATTGTTGAAAAGCGTTCAATTAACTATGAAGCATTGGTGAAATATTCACTGAGCACCAACTATGAAAAATCTATTTGAGTTTGAAACGAACATTTTTTTAAAGAACTTTCAGTTTTAATTTTTGTGAAGAAGACAGACTTATTCAGTTGATTGTTAAGTGTTGAACAGCATTAAGATGGGTATGAATTGTTGAAAACATTAAACTTGTTGTGAACAACTGAAAATCAGGTTGCTGGGTGTGGAGTTTGGAAAAAGTTTCTGTTCAATTTTGACAATCACTCACTGGAACGAAAGGGTTAAAATATGAAGACGTTCTGTTTGTTATTATAAATGTATTTTTCAATAAGTATTAAGTTTTAGGTTACTCATAAACCAATAAATATAATGAAAGGTAATTTCACAAATAATTGGATTTTATTTTTGATGTGTTGATATTGATTTTATTTGATTTAAATTTTATATTGTAATTAAGAATGGTGCTTTTGCACATCTTTTCATCTCAAGTTTTTAAAGTTCAAGTCAATCAGTGCATTCTTTGAATTATATCTGTATAGCATTTTTTGACGTAATGGAAAAGTTGAATATTAGAATTTTCATAAATACTGTTCTTACTTTGATTCCTTTCATTGTCTGCAATGTTGGGCGTGAATGTACACATATATACATATATTACCAGCAATAGGTTGACGACTGTTCAATTGGACCATTACATAAAATCACAAAACTTTTGTGACATATATTTATTTCCTGTTTTTTTTTGTAAATGTAAATTCTTCAAGTTTTATCTTTTTGTTTTTCTCAATAGGGAAGTTTATAGGATAAAACTGATCAATAGAGCATTTTGCATAAAGAGAAATTTTAACATTTTGAGAAATGGATTAAACGCTAAATATTCTATGTAGTCTTTCAGAATTTTCCAGTAAAGTCAATCGATGGAAAATAATGTAGAGCTAATGGCTTAAAGGCCTTGGTATTAATGTACTTTTTTATTCTTGGACTATTGTATGCTTGAAGAATAGTTTTTATGTCACCTTTGTACTTTGTCCATAAAATATGTAACACATTTTCCGCATTAGAAGGTTACAAACCACGAAATCTCCGATTTAATCTGGACACACGAAAAGTATGTTTAATGCATCCCTGTATTTTGACTTTCATGAATATTTTGGTTTTGTTTTGTTTATTTCACCTTCATGTTTAAATCTCAGACGATAGCCATAAATTTCTAATAAGTTTAAATCCTAATAATATTTTTAATGTTTGAAATATATTTTAGATTTGTAAAGTAATTGTTGAATTGATATGGTCGAGTACTAAAGATTACAGATAGCGAAAATGTGCTTATTATAGTTAGAAACAAATAAACAAAGGTGTGATATTAAATGATCATATATTTAGCTGTGTCACCATTTACTGGACAAATACTTTATAGTTAATATAAATCATTAAAAGGTAAATTTTAAACAATAAAATATTGAGTTATAATTATTGTTTATTAGATGTTATTTAACTTGATTTGAAATAGAGGGAATAATAAATTTTTAGATTGTCATTCAATTCAGAAAAACTTTAATTCTTTTGGATAAACTTTTATAGCACTTGAGATGATTAGTAGTGTGACATTAAATAAAAAAAATTCAGAATACATGATATTGTTGGCTGAATTAAAAATGCCACAGTTTATCAAATTTGTGATAAACTTTATAGTTAATATAAATAATTAAGTGGTAATGTTTATACTATAAAATGATTATTGTTTATTAGGTGTTTTTCAACTTGATTTGAAATAGAGGGAATAATAAATTTTTAGATTATCGTTCAATTCATGATAACTTTAATTGTTCAGAAAGAACTTATGGTACATTTATATCACTTGAGATGGTTGGTAGCGTTAAATTAAATGAAAATAAATATCAGTAAAGAGATATGACGATGTTGTCTAAATATAAAATATCATAGTTCAGTAAATTTGTAAAAGTCCAGAATGTGGCGACTAGATATTAGCAACAATTTAGAAGTATTTATTTTTATTCAACATTCCGAAACTGTTATTGTTTTACATTCTGATTTTTAAGCAAATTGGTTATGAGATGTTGAAAAATAATTTCCAAAAAGTAACTTGACATTAAGAAAGTTAAAATAGAAATAAGTAAAAAAAATTAAAAAATATAATTTCAAATTTGAATATAAAATATAAATATATATAAAGTTATGTTTGGAAATAATAAAACGTCAACGAACGACTTCCATATTAATTAATATAATCTTTTAAAAACACACATATTTGAAGAAATAGACGAGAAAAAATTATATTTAACTAGATTCTTTGAACAAATAAAATAGCTCCCAGCTAGTAAAGCGTCACCTTTACAGATTTTCAACACTAAAATCAGGTGTTAGATTCCCCTTGGAAGGCTCAGCTGATAGACCGATGTGGCTTTGCTTTTAAAGAAACATCTTAAACGCAAAGTCTGAACACTTATTTCATTGGAGCTTCGAAATATTAAAATAAGAAATGGAAAAATTAAAGTAAAAACTTTTAAGCATTTAATAAAGAAATTGTTAAAACTATGAAATTACTGGTCAAAAGTTTAAAACCAGACGAAAAAGAACTCCTAAACAGAGTAGGAAATGCCTAACAATAGGTTTGAGTAGTAAATAGCACAGCCATCATTGCGAATAGATTCAAATATTCGCTTCTGCATGGTCGATATAAGAGTTTACAGAAGGCTGGCTGGAATGTTTTTCCAAGATGGGTTCAAGAAGAATATGCACTGTTTCAAATTGACGGCTATTTCTATAGACGTTCCATCTCACCCATCACCAAACATTTTCAAAGTGGTTCAATTCGGGCCAATTCGCTGGACTGTCCAAAAGAATCACCATGAGAAAGTCCTTTATCCTGCGGGCATTGTTGATTGAAGCTTTGTTCTGCTGAAAGATCCAATCATTTTCATATAAGCGATGGCCTTCAGTCAATAAATATGCTCTCTCCAACAAACCCATGTAGCCAGCTGCTGTTGGACACCACTAAAAAGCCTGAAGCTCCATTGTACCACAAAAAGGAGAAAGCACCCTAGATGATAATGAAACCTCCTTATCGTGCCAGTAACATCGGAAGCCATCTGGATTATCCAGGTTGAATATTTTCTCATCAGAGATCTAAACCTTCGTCCACTTTTCTACGTCTCATGTTTGGTGCTTCTCAGCAAAGGTTAACCATGCCGTTTTTTGGTGTATAGGGAGACGTGGCCTTTGAAGACGTTTACTGTTTTTAAAGCTTTTTTTCTTGTAGATGCTGTCTTATTGTTCTTGAGGTGCTGTCTACGTGCGTAAGGACTTTAAACTGTCTTGACAATCGCCTGATATCTTGGCGGACAATCTATCGAATCTTCCTGCTCATTTTCGGCTAAATATCCTTGGGCCGACTTATCGAAATTCTCGTTTCGTATAACTTAGAGTCTTTTAAGAAGCTTTCAACAGCAGTTTTACCACATCCAATGTGCGATGGCACATTAAGAGAAAGAGAAACCTTGTTCTTGCAGCTCGAGAATTCTGCCACGTTCAAATTCTCTCAGCTTTTTAGCCATTCCCATGTTTTTTACCCAATGTCACACAGGAGATATCAATGAGAGAAGTTGACAACGCTAATGCTTGAACAAATATAAGTAAATTTAGTTACACGTACCAATTAACGCTTCGTTTCAGTATGGTCTTAAACTTTTGACCAGTTAGTATTTAACCTAATTTCATGATATTCACATTTTCCTATTAAATGTTAAAAACGTTTTTTATTTTTATTTTTCCTTTTCTTATTTTCATCTTTCGAAGCTTTACTCAAATAAGTAGTTGAGTCTAACAACGTAAAATGCATATTTTTTATGTTTATTGGGATTAAGATTTTAGCCAGCAGTGTGTATATACCATGTTTGTTTCTTTGTTTAATGTAATGGAAAAATTGAATGTTAACAGTTTTGTAAACACTATTTTATCTTGATTCTTTTTATTTAGTCGGGTCAAATAAGGTTTAAAATGTTGACTTTCGTGAAGTTTTTAGTTCTCTTTTGTTTATTTCACCTAATTTGTGAAATCCGAGACAAAAGACGTAAATTTCTAACTAGCATAAATCCTAAAACTTTTATTTAATGTTTGAAATATATTCTAGATTTGCAAAGTCATTGTTGAATTAATAGCGTCAAGTACTAAAGATTGCAGATAAAAAAAATTTGCCTCGTCATAGTTAGAGGTAAATAGATAAAGATGTAATATTACAACTTTATACATTTTGTTGAGTCATCATTTAATGGAGAAAAGCTTTAATGTTAATCTAAATAATCAAAAGGTAATGGTTAAACTTTGGGATATGAAATAAGGATTGTGGTATTTGAGATTTGTAGTAGTAGTTTCACTCCACTTGATTTAAAATAGCAGGAACAGTAAATTTTAATGTTGTTATACAATTTAGAATAATTTTATGTACGTTGAATAAAATTATGTTACTTTTAAATGACTTAAGCTGATTTGGAGGGTATCATTATGTACACAAAATTCACTATAGACACATGATACTGTTGTCTGAACTAAAAGGTAATCGTCTATCAAATTTGTGAAACTCGAGAATGTAGCATCTGGTATTCAAAACAGCTTTGAACTAGTTATTTTTATTCAGTGTCCCTGCACTGTAATTTCCTCTAACAAACTGATCCTTAAGCAAACTGTTTTTGAAACGTGGAACAATAATTTCGCGAAATTGTTTATTTGGTGATGTCAAGAAAACCAACTTTTAGAGAAAAATATACATGAAAAAACCTCGTTTGGGTTAAAAAAAAATTTTGCGTAGAGGAGCCTTACGTAAAAAAATTTTGAACCGAAACGAGCAGTTTTTACACGTAAATTCTTTATTTCTTTGCTTTTTTATATCGCGCTAATAGCACGAAAACTGCATGCGCTAGTCGTCCCTAATTTAACAATGTAAGACTAAAGGGAAGGCAGCTCTTCTTCTCCACCCACCACCAATTCTTGGGTACTCTCTTACCAGCTAATAATGAGATTTATTGTAAGGTTATTACGAACCCACAGCTAAAAATGTGAACATATTTTTTGCAATTGAGATTCGAAACCGTGACCCGCAGATTATGTGTCGAACGCCTTAACTCAGCTGACCATTTGAAGAAATTAACATGTTATCAAGATCGCTTAAAATAGAAATGAGTAAAAAAAAATAGAAAAAATAATTTAAAATTGGAATATAAAAGTGAAATCGGAATAAACCTTGTGAAACGATTTGGATATTAATTTATATAACTTGTTAAAGTAAAAAAACATTTATTTCTTGAGAATAGACTACAAACAATTATATTTTACTAGTGTGTTTCAAGAAGTAAACTAACTGAATAAATGAAACAAGCAAATGTGACTTCATAATATACGAATTAGACACATCAGTGTTTAATCATTGATGGAATTGTTTGAGTATTTTGGTCGATCTTCATTCAGTAATAATTTTCGGCCATTATTAAAGTATTCGAGACATTCTTATACATTTTTAAATTGTTAATTTTCATTATCTTGTAAGAACTTTCTCTGATGGATTTCAGCCCATGACACAGTTTTGAAAGACAAAAAATAAATTACATATTCCTTATTTGCTAAATTACACCATGACACATTGAAAGACATCCAGAATTTTAACTTTCACGAGTGAATAGTTTGTTTGTTTTATAATTTTGCGCAAAGCAACACAAGACCTATCTGCGCGAGAATGAATGCAAATATTAATACAATCTTTCTCGGCAATATGTAATATATACAAAAATATTTCTCTACCTTCAGTACCGAACGATAAGTTTTCCGGCTAAAGGCTATAAACTTTGAGTTTGGATACTTGTGATGGAACACCACAATAACACCAATGTGTTATTTTGTGTATAAGAACAACGACAACAATGTTGAAATTTATCACAAGGATAAATGTCTCACAGCTTATAAACATTTTAATACCTTATGGTCGAATTTTAGTTTTTTAATTTATGATTTTTTATTAGTTACACAGTCCAACTAACTTTCAAATTTGAAGAAATTCCAAAAACGGTAAAAAAATCTTTGTGTTACGTTTGAAAGTGTTAATAATTTAATAAAAACCTTAAACGCAAATGAAACTAAAAATAGTTAGCACTGTCAAGATTTACAAGTTACTTTTAAAAGAGAAAATTATACAAATATGATATTAAAACACTTATTTTACGTTTATTACTTGTTTGTGTTTTGATATCTTATTGATTTAAAGAAAAACATGTTACTGGATTTAAACTATTTATGGTTTGTTTGTTGTTAAAAATTGACATATTAAGGTTTCTGTGGCGTGACGTCGGGACAACAATGATTTTAAAAAGTCTCGGCTCGAGCAGCTTGTGTTCCGTATCAAGGCGGTGGTGTAAGAACTGACACCGAACCTTAAACAGGATTCTATAGTACACCCCAAGAAGTCGTGCAAACATATATCGATTCCGGGCAAGAAAAATTATGTATTTAAACACCGACATGGTGAAATAAAATATAAATTCTTTGGTGACTGGCAACCTGGTCAGGCACGTGACAGAGTATGGTTTTCGCCGAAATCGAAGGGTCACAAGAAATGCTAGAATTCAATTTCGTTATCCCATTCGATTAAAGAGTTCAAACTTTCCCTCATTGGGAGTACTTTGTAAACGACGCACCAGTTTTAAACAGCAAATAACCATCAATATGGAGTACCGTCACTCGTTCCCAAGTAACACCAAATATCATGGTCGCGAAGGATGATACTGCCTGTTACGTTTTTTTATGTGTTTTATGTTTTTCGTAGACTAAACGCAACAGAAAGACACAGATAACAGCTTGTATAATTTATTACAATAAGCTATTATATATATAACAGATAGAACATAAATTATATAATAACAATGACAGATTTTAAGTTTAAACCTTCAAAATTAATTACAACACAAAATGGTACTGGCCTGTATCTAATATAATGATCTAGAATGAAAGTCCAAAAGTTCAGATCAGAAATCCAAAATTCCGGATTAGGGTGTGAATTTTGTCTCACGAAGAAATACGGAAGTTTGAATGGAGAATGACGAAGTTCTTTTTTACGGTGCTTCTTGATGAACGTCTGAAACTTGCCGCCTTCCAATTTTCACAGTCTCCCCTAAATAGTCCGTACGTGACGACTCTCAGCACAACCAGTAATTCGAATAAATCGCAAAGATTGACGAGACAAAACCATAGCTTCTGTAAATCTAGCTCTGGTCACAAATCCAAGTTGAATAAAATCACAGCAAACACTTAAACTTTCTCAAACGAATGACTGACTCTTCTTTACTTCGAATAAAAACTAATGACTCTTCTTTTATTTTTTGCGTCTCCGTCTGTTTATATAATAGTAGGCCTCTTCTCAAACAATCGCGTAACTTCTACAGAACTCCAGAGCAATTCGCGCATTTCCGTTCTTGCACGAGACTCAAAGTCTAGACACAAGGCCGCTATACATTTCCGTTTATAGTCATATATTTGATCTTCATAATCCTAGAAATTTCTAAAAGTTTTTTAAATGAATAACAACATATTTTATTGGTTTAAGCTTTAAAACAATGACATAAATACGGAAATATAAATAATAGAAATGAAAATTTAAACACGACACGACATGTTGTCGTTTACAAAACATTTACATAACACTCTCCCCCTTAAAAGCAAAATAAAAGTTTGAACTTCAAAAAACCTTTTTTAAGTTTGTTTGTTTTTTAAACCAACTTAAAAAGGGTTAAATCCAGTCGGTTTTTGAATAACCTCACAAACTGCAAACAACAACAAGGGAACACCCTCATCCCAGTTCTTTGAGTGTTCGTGGCAGTAATTTAGTGGAAACGCCCAAGGACACCTTGTGACTGAGTATGGTAGGTACTGGATGAAATTTGATGGATGTTTAGTTCATGTATGGCTTATTGAAATTGCATGGACATAAAATTTGAGCCTTGATGTGATTGCACAACTTTTGGAACCCCGAACATGGTAAAGGAACAATGATATAAATACGAAATATCAATAAAAGAAATGAAAATTTAAACACAACACGACATGTTGTCGTTTACAAAACTTTTACATGACATTTACATAACACTGCCTTATCCAGTAAGCTCACTCCTGGGTTAATAGTTCAATAAATACCACAAGATAACAAATTGCTGTGGTCATTAACTGGCACATAATGTTTATTACAAACACAATTAAATAATGGATGTGATTGTCACCAAGCAGATTATTCAAGAAGCTGCACACGAACCGCTGAATTATTTAAAATGTTTCACACGGCACATTATGTTGCAATACATTTCTCAATAAATAGAGGTTGTTGAGAAAAAGAAAGCTCCTTATTACCAGTGTAACACACGGAACAGTTTATGAACCGCAGTTGTTGAGAAGAATTATCCTGAAAATGGAAAAAGCTGGTAAGATATTTTCATGTCCACATGAAAGTTACTACTCATGGGGCACACTGTTAAAATTTAGGTTTAGAGAACAATACAAACATTCTTACGTCATAACAATACTGAGTTCTATAAGCACTGAAATAAGATTGATAGTTGTAGAGATATCAATACAGAACTTTTGTGCTTTTACCAATGTAAGTAAATTAACTGTAAAATGAATAGTTAGTTTATGTAAATTCTTGTGTATCAAGAAAACACATGTCAACGTTCCCGAGTTTGTAAAACTGACACATATTTTACGTCAGTTAACAGAATTGAGCTATTTTTATCAATCCATCATGATGCTGTTGTCTTAAATCTGATCATCGATATTGCATTTCATCCAACAAACGTGTGTTAATTCTACGAAATAGAATGTGTTTTTTTAAAAAATAGGGTTTTTAAATTGTTTTAGACGTACCTTTTAATTTTGCAGACTTAAATTTTGATAACTTCAATTTTTAACAAAAAAAATCAGTCGTGCGACCAAGGATAAAAAAAATAACTTTTGAAAAACATTATACGACCAATGATTAGTGACAACAAAACCATTAAAAGACATGAGTGCCATATAAAGAAATAATTTTGAAAAAAAAATTAAGCAGAGAATTTTTTTATTGTGTGTGAAATGTACTTGAAGTTTATTTTAAAATAGGTGAATCAAAGAAAGACGTAAGCTGTTAGACATGCGTCGTTACTTGTCGCTGTGAAAGTGTAAGATGAAATGTGTCTGTTACTTTTATGGTGACGCATCTAAATGTTTTACAGAAGCTGAAGCGGGGAGAAACAAATGTACAGTTACTGTTGTTTGTGAAAACGGAGATATACGTTGTAGTCCAGACTGTAAAAAGGAGTCATGCGAGGATTGTGTTGAAGCCAAAAAGAAAGACAGCTGTGTTTGTAACGTCACCTGTTGGTGTGAAAACGGAAATATAAAATGTGTTTGTAACTGTAATGGTAACACTTCTCAGTGTTGTGAAGAAGGTAAGAGGGGAAAGAATAAATTTGTTGTCAGTGTTGAAAAAAGAATGATTAATCCGATATTACTGAACGTTTAATGTTCGTGAATTGTTTGAGTGAGAAACACTTAAATTGATGGTACGGATCAGTAAGCGGATATTAATTTTATATTGACACGCGTTACTTGAATGTGTAACGTTAACGTAAATATTTTTCAAATTATTCGAGACTTTCGTTTCGTTGTTTAGAAATAAGCACAAAGCTAAACAATGGGCTATCTGTGTTCTGCCCACCACGGGTATCGAAACCAGGATTTTAACGTGTAAGTCCTCAGACATACCGCTGAGCCACTGGGGGGCTATCAGAGACAGTTAGTAGTTTATCACACTGAATATCCGATAAAAGTATGTTGGTTCTCTTTGTCATTCGATAAATATTATTTTATACGTTTGAATATTTCAGTTAAGGACTGATAAAGATTTGTTATAGAATTAGCTAGATATATGAATTATGCTGAAATATATTGGTGTCAAAACTTTAATTATTTTAATCAGTATACATTATGTAGACGGGTACTGTTGGATTTTTATAATGTCTCAAAACCAATTCGTGACTAAGAAATCGATATAAGTAATCATAGAGTTTTTTAAGAATATAATTTTACGATGTTGAAATAATAGAAGTAAGATTATACTAAATTACTGTATCAAAGTTTTATTGTATCGGCAGTGATTTTATTCTAATATCAGAATATATAGTTCGATTTATTACGATTGTTAGTTTAGATAAACTTGTATTTAACTTTGTGTACAGACAAAACTCGTTATTTTAATATATCAACCCAATTACCATACACAAACGTGGTTTAACTTAAATTTACTAAGCTGTCTATTATCACTGACAGATATGTATCTTTTTAATTGTTTTGATACTCGCGCTAAACTACACGAGGACTTCTCTACCATTCTTCTGTAATTTAAGAGGGACATACTAGAGGGAAGGGAACCGGTCATCATCAAGAAATTGTAAAACCTACACATAAAACACAACAACAATGAAATAGTAAAGGATATTGCGTGGAAGTGATATTCGAATTCGTGACCCAAATATTTCTGGTCGAAAGTTTTACCATGTGGCCATAACAGGGTCATTTCTTAAGAAGAGAAAGTAACAGATGATTATGGAGTATCTTTTTATTTTTGTTTAGCTGTTCATCAACCCAGAAAGTGTGGATATGATCTGGTACACCTCGAATACCTAAATTGTGTTTACCGTTGTTCTCTTTATCCACAGTTTTATCTATTCTAAAGCAACAACTTGTGTTTAGAAGGGTGGAACAGTGGAATTCCATCTTATCAGTAGATTGTTCATGTATCAGACAGATGCCCCATATTACTAATACATAGTCATGTACTAAACAGTTAAAGAAAATAGTGTAATATTAACAAAGTGGTATTGTACCTGGTAATGATAATGTCTGTTTGAATTTCGCGAAGCTATCGAGTGCATGCGAGTCGCGTTAGGCGTGCACTCGTAATCCAGGGTCGCGGGTCGGCCCGCGTCGCAAAACATGCTAGCCCTCCCAGCGTGGGGTGTATATGTGACGGTCAATCCACCGTTGAAAGAGTAGCCAAGAGTTGCGGTGGTGGTGAGACTAGTGCCTTCCTCTATCTTACACTGCTAAATTAGGGACGGCAGTACAGATAGCCTCGAGTAGCTTGTCGAAATTCAAAACAACAACAAAACAAAAACAAACTACTCGAGGCTATTTGTGCTAGCCGTCTTAAATTTAACACTGTAAGATGAGAGGGAAGATAACTAGTCATCACCACCACACGCCAACATTGGTTTACTCTTTTACCAACGAATAGGGGATTGACCGTAACATTGTAACGCCCCTACGGCTAGGAGGGAGCGAGCATGTTTTACGTGACTCGGATGCGAACCCGTGACTCTGAGATTACGAAGCGCACGCCATAACGCACTTGGCATATTGGGCTCACAATTTAATAATTGAAAGACATGATCAAACAATAAAGGTCATGAGTCAGCGCTGTCTAGGTCTGTAACATTTAAACTGGTAAAAGTGAAATTAAATATGTAATAATGTGTAAAATATTAAATGTTAGTATTGTTGATTCAGAATATTTTACAACAACTTGCAGACCGTTATTTTGATTACGTGGAACGAAAATTACTGACAACCTAGAGTTAAGGGTTCGTCAAGTGCACTAAGTTCTAATTTCTTTTTGTAAGAAAGGCTCGCGTCGGTTGGAAGGCACCTTCTTTACTTCAAACTGTCGATCATAGCTTATGACATAAGGACCATCAGATACTACTTACTTATGTCTATAGATTTCGTTACTTTCGTAACATAATTATTTTAGTAAGGAAAATTACAAAACTCTTTTGAAAAAGTAAATTAGTTATGGTTGCAAATTAAATAGTTAGTTTATTCAAATACATGGTTATCTTAAGAAACCACCCACATGTTTGTCACGCTTCGAAATTTTGTGAAACTCACCAAACATACTTTACATCAATGAACAGAACTGAGCTATTTTTATCAGTTCATTATGATGCTATGTTAAATCTGAATATTAAATGTTGCATTTCATCCAACAGACGAGTGTTAATTCTACGAAATGGAAAGTGTTATTTTCACACGCTTTTGTAAATATTTATTACGTACTTTTAATTTTCTAATATAATTTGAATCAGGTCCATTTTTGACAAACATATTATACAATCAAGTATCCAGTATCGGTCACAACATAAGCAAGTTTTAAGACTATTGAAAGACATGAGTAACAGATATAATACACAAGTATAATTGAAAACAAAATTAAACAGCAATTTTATTGTATTAAAAGTGTCACTGAAATTTTTATATAGGTGAAACAATGAAAGACGACAGCTGTTGTGTATGTGTCGTTACTTGTCGCTGTGAAAATGGAAAGATGAAATGCGTCTGTAATTGTAAGGATGACAAATCTCAATGTTGTACTGAAGCTGAAAAAGAGAAAAAGAAATGTACAGTTACTGTCGTTTGTGAATGTGGAGATGCACGTTGTTGTCGAGACTGTAAGAAGGAGTCATGCCAGGATTGTGTAGAAACCAGAAGGAAGAACAGCTGTGTTTGTACCGTTACCTGTTGGTGTGAAAACGGAAAGATGAAATGTGTTTTTAACTGCAAGGGTAACACTTCTCACTGTTGTGAAGACGAAAAGGATAAATGTGCTATTACTTGTGAGTGTTAAAGATGAAAGGACTATTCTTATGCTACTGAAATTTTAATGATCGTGAATTAGTTAACTGATAAAAACAAACACGTGAATTAACGGTATGGATTAATAGCGAGAGAAAATTGATTTTAAGAAGATATACGTAATTTAAAACTGTAATGTATATATATTTCACTGTATTCTAGAGAGACGGTTAGTACTATATTGAACTTAATACGGATTATAATCTATGTTGGTTATTTTTTTAGTTGAATAAATTTCATTATTTAAAGTTTAATTGTTTAATTTATGACAGACAATTATTTACATAATTAGCTAGCAAGATAAATCGAACATAGTGAAGTCATAATGTTTATTTTTTGTATTTTTTTCTTTTTCAGTTTAATATTTCTACCATCAACAGACTGATACCTCTTGATTTGTGAATGACTAATCAATATAAGAAGATATAGTGGCTTTTAAGAATACAATTTTGTAATGTCGAATTAACAAAATAAACTATATGAAATCCTTGTATAAACTTTTTTTGGTCACCAGTACTCTTCATCGAATAATATCAGGATGTGAATTTCTATTTTTTTTATATATTGTGAAAATAGAATAACATACAGTTTGTCTCAAAAAACACGCTGACTTTTTTTGTATAAAAATTTATTATCATTAGAACAATGTAATTTGAAATTAGATAAATTTCTAAACTTTTAATTTGATCTTCAGTACTTGTTTTAATGTCTAGAATTTTCCATAAAGTTACACGACTGTAATTTAATAAATAAAAACTGGAAAGAAGGCAGATAGTTATCATGAGTTCCTGCCATCTGTTGTACAGCTTGAGGATTCATTTTATTATTGTCATTTTACTTTTATTCAGAGGTTCATTTGTTCTCTTGTTACAACTACTATACAGGATATTATCAGTGGAACTTCTCTTGCCAATAAACTGGTTCATGTGTCCGACAGATGTATTTACATATTTTAAAAATATACTAATTTAATAGAAACATTTATTATAATACTGTGTTTGTACTTGTAATTCAAGTCATACCAGTTATAATATAATTAAAGATAAACACGAGTTTTCACCAAACTAAATTGATATCGCACCTATTAAAATTTTAATTTTATTAGAGAAGAGAGATGTTCCTTGAACAAGAAAGGAAAGATGGTGCACCAAACCAGTTTGCACCGGTCTCATTGCTAGAATGATGATACACCGAATTTAGAATAATATTAGAGCACTCAACGAAGTTGGCTAAAATCAACTGTCCATTGGATTCTGTGGGCATGCCCTATTAAATGTCATTTTTGATTAACCACAAAGTTAAAACACCCACACGGCTGTAAGGGGCCATTATATTTAGTACGAAGGGGATTCGAACCCGTGACGATCGAATTTTGAGCAGCGCGCACAAACCACATGACCATGACAGGCCATATTTCGTCATAGCTGCCGTCCGGTAAAAAGGTACAATCTCTTCTTCAAATTTTTGATCACAGCTTACGATTGAATGGAGCGTCAGAAACTATTTACTTGCGTATTATTATAGGTGTTTAAGTTATTTTCATATCAAATATATTGTACTAACTTCAGAGAAAAGTTTCAAAAATAAGATAATTTAATTCTATTGATTCTACTATGATAAGAAACCTGAGTAATTATGCACCAGCTATATTTTTAAGGTTGTAACAATAACTTAGCCCAAGAAACAGAAATATTCGATATAATTTTATATTCTATTAACGCATGAAATAATAATGCATATTAATTTTAAACATGGATATGAATATTGTGAAGATTTATTGTTCCACAGTAAAGTATGTATTTTTCAGGGCAAGTAAATTGTGAAAACAAAAGTCTATGTGTTTCTAGAGTAACGTACGTAATGTGAATTAATACGCGAGAATAAAATATTTTTCTGCTTTTTATTGTATATCACATAAACACGTGAAATATATTCTAAAAAAAATTTCGAGAAGGATGTCAATTTTTGGCTTCACACGTGATAATTTTAAAACAAAATATAACTGAAACATACCGTAACATATAATAATCCTTAATTACCTTATATTTTTAGTACATGTCGTTTTTTTGTCTTCACACCATGACGGAAACATGCGTAAGCGTTGAAGCTGTAGTCTCAAATTGTTTCTTTAGATTTACTCCTAAAGAACATGAAAACGAAATTCGATCGTAATGCAAACTTAAATAAAACTTTAATTATTGTCAAAATATTTTGATTGACTTATCAGTTCTACAACATCTCCGATAGTCGTAATACTGAGACGTTGATTCAAGTAAATAAATAATATTTAATAAGTAGGCCTACTATTCCACAATGTAACGTATCTGCGTTCCAGTATTTATTGGGCCTACTGTATGATTGACACTATACAACAACAGCTAAAAATCATATTCCTAATTAAAGATAAAATTTCTTCTGAAGTTGACTAGTTTACACAATGCTACCTAAAGAATTAAGTGTTTGTAGTAAATTAATGGTACTAAAATGCCTTAAATATAACAATATCCTAAAATTTATAGAGGAAAGGATAGCTGTACACATCAACAATCTCTTATTTTAGGGTGGGATTTGATCGTCATTATGTAGTTCAACAACATTTATAAAGGTTTTTAAAGTGAACCATAAATCTTGTGATTTACTCTTGAGACACGAATCACATAAAGCATGATGTTTTGGATTTCATGAAGGTTTTAATTTTTTTCTGTGAAATTTATAAACGCCACAATACTTTTGACATGAACACTTTACTAAATTATAAAAGAGAAACGCAATCCGTCCAACTTTCTGAATTCCGTGTTTTCGTGGTCGAACACCTTTGGAAGTAAAGTATTTTTGGGGATAAAAATATCTAATTCTTTATCAGATTATATCAATATTTTGATATTCCTAATACCAGAAGCTGTGATATTTTTCAAAATATCAGTCCTTTTGAGTTGCATTTTATGCAACAATTTAATTGTTGAAACAATTCACTTTGTTTTAAGCTAAGGTGAAGCATTCAGTTGATAGATTAGCTCGTAAAAGAGTATCCCAAGAGTTGGCTGTTGTTAGTGATGACGACCTTCCTTCGTTTTACAGTGCACAATTAGAGACGGCGAGAGCAGATATTTAGCTTAGGTTTGCGCGAAAGTGAAAAACAAACCATTTTTGTAAAAAATAAAGTAAAAGATGTTTCTCGTGAGTTCAAATTCCACAAAACCCAGTTTAATTTTGCTAATTATTTGAAATTTGTAAAGTCATTAATAAATTGGTATGGTGAAGTATCAAAGTACCACAATAGAAAATGATACAATGCGCAGTAAAAAAATTTCGACTTTAGATCTATAAATTTGTTTTCTCTTTGTTCATTGCGAAACTATCATAGAATTTAACGAGGAAAGGTTGACGAAGTTATGTTACTCTTAGTAAACAGATAAGTGTATTAACTGTGTTGAACATGTGTACTTCTGCAATTTTCTGTAAACTCGGCATCTTTGAGGCGGTACACTTTCGGTATTAAATTATAGCTTTTCAAATTAAACGATCGAGTTATTTCCTGTAATATAAATACATGTTTTTATTTTTAACTTTATTAAAGTAGACACACTGACACACTTTCGAATTCCACCTGATATCTTGAATTTCATCTCGTACTTTCAGACCTTTTTAATATTCAAGTGTTGGAAAGATTTCACTTAACTATGAAGCATTGGCAAAATATTCATAGAGTACGAACTGTGTAAAACTCATTAAAGTTTGAAACGATAACACTGTTTTATAACTTTTACTTTTCACGTTTTGTGAAGTAGACAGAATTATTTAGTTGGGTGTTAAGTTTTGAACAGCATTAAATGGGTATGAATTGTTGAAAACCTTTACCTTATTATGACCTTCTGAAAATCAGTTCTTTGGTAGTGGAGTTTTGGATAGTTTTCTATTCAGTTTCGACAATCACCGACTGGGATAATACTTTTAAAATATGTAGTAGTTCTGTTTCTTGCTATAAAACTCTTGTTTCAAGACTTATTGAGTCTTAGATCACTTATCAAACTGAAAACATAATTTACAATAATTTCAGAAATAATTAGATTTTTTAATGTGTTTATATTAATTTGAGTACAGGGGAATTTGATATTGTAATTAAGAATGGTGCTTTTGCCCATCTTTTAATCTTAGATTTGAAAGTCTGTGCCAACTTAGAATGATATTTGTACAACATTTTTTTTCTTTGTTTGACGTAATGGAAAAGTTAAATATTAGAAGCTTCATAAATACTGTTCTTACTTTGATTTCTTTTATTGTCTGTTATGTTGGGTGTTATGTATATATACACATATATACATGTTACCCGCAGAAGGTTAATGACTGTACAGTTGGGCCATTACATAACATCACAAAACTTTTGTGAAATATATTTATTTCCCATTTTTCTCGTAAATGTAAATTTTTCATGTTTTACTAAAGTGCTCAAAGTTTTATCTGTTTGTTTATCTCTATAGAGATCTTTAAAGCATAAAACTGATGATAAAAATAATTTTAGACAGAGAGAAGTTTTAACATTTTTGGAATTGGTGTAAACGCTAAATATTCTGTGCAGTTTTTTAGAATTTTCCGGTAAATGCAATCGATGGATAATAATGCAGAGTTAATCACTTAGAGAACATGGTATTAATATACTTTCCCGTTCTTGGACCATTGTAGAACAGTTTCTACTTTCACCTTTTTATTTTCTCCATAATATGTGTAACAAATTTTCCGCATTAGATAGTTACAAACCACGAAATCTCGAATATAGTTTAAACACACGAAAACTATGTTTAATATAGCCATATATTTTGACTTACCTGAATATTTTGGTTCCGTTTTTTATTTTACCTTACTAGATAAATCTGAGACGAGAGTCATATATTATTTAATGTTTGAAATGATAGGGTCAAATACTAAAGATTGCAGATAAAGAAAATCTGCTTTGTCATGGTTAGAGACAAATAAACAAGGTGTGATATTAAATTTTCATTGATTTTGCTGAGTCACCATTTACTGGTCAAATACTTTATAGTAAATGTAAATCATTAAAAATAATGTCTAAACTTTTAAATACTGAGTTATGATTATTCTTTATTAGTTGTTTTTATCTTATTTAAAATAGAGGGAATATGAGTATTACTGGGGTAGATAATTTTATTTTGAATTTAAGAACTGGAATACGTAGCATTTCTCTTTGTACTCAAACATTCCCAAAGTTACTGATGGGCTCCTCATTAGTTTCACCAACAAACATTGGACCAAAATCATATTTTCCCCTCAAAGCTAAACATTGTCTCCCACACAGCTATTCAGGGTTAATAATAAACATTAAATATTGCCGGTTCTGTTCAATTTCTTGCTTGTAAGTTGCAAGTGCTCACATGAACTTTCGTTTACGACCTGTAAAAGATTATTAGCTTTGTTTTTGCTGTCTTGGTAATATTATTTCAATTCATGTGCATTGAAGTTTTTAACCGCACTCTTTCAGTTTGTGTGTGGAAATTTCACTTGTTGTCACAATTTCTGACTTCCAACACCAGCACCATCAGGAGCTAGAAGACAATAATACTTGCAGAAAGAACCCTTTGCATGTTGACTGTAGAATAACTATCTCCAATGTGAAAGCCAACGATGCAGAGTCTTTGCATGATTTTTAATACAAAATTAATTTTATGAGGAGTCGACTCACATGGTTACCAATACTGACACAATCAGAAATGAACTTTCTAATCTCTCAGACTGGATCTGAGGTGGTAGTGGCAGCACTGGTAGAAGGCCAAAATGATGACTCTTACAATTCAGTTGACATTTCTGATTCAACCTGATTGATTGCAGCAGATTGATCAGGTTCATCCTCATGAATGTGTTCAAAAAGAGCCCATGTGGAGTGTTTTTATTTTGCAGGCTTGAGAGAATGTTTCTCAACGTCACATTCACAGTATATTGGCATCATCTATAATGAATCGTTCACTATAGATGGCGCCAAAGGCACTAGGCTAGTGACATGTTGCTGCCATCCCGCCACGGTGCCGCCCACTGTTTATTTGTGAAATAAATTCTTGAAATACAGGGAATCTGAACATACACTGTTCATGATATTTAGATACAGATTATAGACTCTATACATATATTTACACTCTTCTGAATTAAAATATATTTTATATGTTGATGACAGGAGTGTAGAACTACTTTCTTGGGCCTCATGACTATAAGTTGTATATTACATATATAAATATATATATTTATTGAAGATTGAAAAATACGACAAACACCTTAGTGTGCCATTTTAAAATGTGTGAGAAAGGTCGTGTCACAATGCATTATTCAAGATTTTCTTTAACGTTTTTATTGAAAAATTTCCCTGGAAGGACATGACAAACGACCCCCTAGCCTGGATTGATCCCTGCGGCGCTTGAGTGAAGCTCTAAAACTAACCCTCCTCAATGGCCATTTCTGACAATGCCCTGTCCAAAGAGAAGTCTCATTGATTTGCATTCTTTGTTACAATTTAATTGTGGAAACAATTCGCCTTGTTTTTAGCCATTAAAAAGCATCCATTTGAGAGAGTATTTTATGAGTTGGGTATGAATTATTGAAAAGTATGGAGATGAATGTCAGTTGCCAAAATCTTTAAATTTATTGTGTATTTTCTAAACACCATTCAACTGGGGGAGAAGTATTGATAAGGTTTCTGTTCTCTTTCAAGTTTGCAGTTATATATGTCTTCAATAAACCTTAAGTTACTGATTAAAATTTAGAGATAATTTCAGAAATAACTGGATTTTATTTTTAATATGATAATATTGATTTAATTACAGGTGAATATTAAATAGCAATTAAGAATGGTGCTTTTGCACATCTTTTAATTTCAAGATTGAAAGTCTGTATGAATCATTGTATTTTTAGAATGATATACACTGCTGGCCAAAATCTTAAGGCCAATGAACATAAAGAAAAATTATGCATTTGTGTTGTCAGACTGAACCACTTATTTCAGTGGAGCTTCGAAATATTAAAATAAGAAAAGGAAAATAAAAAAAAACTTTTAGCATTTTAGAGGAAAAATTTTAACACTATGAAATTAGCCTAAATTTTAGCTGTTCAAATGTTCAAGACCGTACCAAAAAGAACTACTGAACAGGGTACGAAATGCTTAAGAAAAGGTCTCAGTAAGAGTTTGCAGAAGGCTGGCTGGAATGTTATTCCAAGATGGCTTCACGAAGATCATGCACTGTTTGGAATCGATATCTACTTCTATAGACTTGTAATGCCATCTATTTCCAAATATTTTCAGAGGGGTTCAATTCGGGCAAACACACTGGACTGTCCAAAAGAATCACGTTATTCACCATGAGAAAGTCCTTTGTCCTACGGGCATTGTTGATTGCAGCTTTGTCTTAATGAAAGATTCAATCATTTTCATAAAAGCGATGTCCTCCAGTCAATAAGAATGCTCTCTTCAACATAAACATGCAGCCAGCTGCTGTTGAACACTTCTGTATAGCCTTAAGCTCCATTGTTCCATGAAAGGAGAAAGCACCCCAGATCATGATGGAACCTCCTTATCGTGCCAGTAACATTGAAAGCCATGTGGACTGTTGAGGTTGAATATTTTCTTATCAGAGATCTAAACCTTCGTCCACTTTTCTACGTCTCCTGTTTGATGCCTCTCAGCAAAGTTTAACCAAACCGTTTTCTGTTGTGTAAGAGGCGTGGCCTTTGAAAACGTTTACGGTTTTTAAAGCTTTTTTCTCGTAGATGTCGTCTTATTGTTCATGAGCTGCAGTCAACGTGCGTAAGGGTCTTAATCTGGTTCGACTTTCACCTGGTAACTTGCCGGGCTAACCATCGAATCTTCCTGCTCAACACCGGCTAAATATCCTTGTGCCGACTTCTTGAAGTTCTCGTTTCGTATAATTCAAAGTGTTTTAAGAAATTCGCAACAGCAGTTATACTGTATCCAATCTCACAAGCGATAGCACTTTTAGAGAAAGAGAAACCTTGCTCTTGCAGCTCGACAATTCTGCCACGTTCACATTCTGTCAGCTTTTTAGCCTTTCCCATGTTTTTACTCAATGTAACACAGAACATTTCAGTGAATGATGTTGACAACGCTAATGCTTGAAAAAAATAGTTAGAGTTGGTTACATGTTTACCGATTAACGCTTCGTTTCAGTATGGTTTTAACCTTTTGACCAGCTAATATTTAATCTAATTTCATAGTGTTCACATTTTCCTATTAAATGTTAAAAACGTTTTTTTATTTTTATTTTTCCTTTTCATATTTTTATCTTACAAATCTCCACTCAAATAAGTAGTTGAGTGTAACAACGCAAAATGCATATTTTTGTTTATGTTTATTGGCCTTAAGATTTTGACCAGCAGTGTGTATATACCATGTTTGTTTCTTTGTTAAATGTAATGGAAAAATTGAATATTAGAAGTTTTTATCTTGATTTCTTTTATTTAAACTGGACACACGAAAACTATGTTAAATGCGGCCTCATATGATGACTGTCAGAAGTTTTTAGTTTAGTTTTATTTATTTCACGTTACTTGTCAAATCCAAGACAAAAGACATTCACTAGCTTATATCCTAAAAATATTATTTAATGTTTGAAATATGTTCCAGATTTGCAAAGTCATTGTTGAATTGATAGGGTCAAGCACTAAAGATTGCAGATAAAGAAAATTTGGCTCGTCATAGTAAGAGACAACTAATCAAGGGTGTGAAATCTTTATATATTTTTCTGAGTCATCATTTAATGTAGAAATACTTTAATGTTAATCTGAATAATTAAAAGGCAATGGTTAAACTATAGGATATCGACTTAGGATTGTGGTAATTAAGATTTAAGGTAGTAGTTTTAGTCACTTGATTTGAAATAGAGAGAATAGTAAATTTTCATGTTGTTATATAATTTATTATAATTTTATGTGCATAGAATAAAATTACGGTACTTTTAAATGACTTGAGCTGATTTGGAGCGTGTTAATATATCTAAAAAAATCACTACATATACATGTTATTGTTGTTTGAACTATATGGTAATCGTCTATCATATTTGTGAAACTCGAGAATGTAGCATCTGGTATTCAAAACAAATTTGAACTATTGTGTTTCTGTGCTGTTATTTTTTTAACAGACTGATTCTTAAACAAATTGGTTTTTAAACGTGGAATAATAATTTCGCGAAATTGTTCAATTGGTTATATCGAGAAAACCCACTTGTGGAGAAAAATATACATGTAAAAAGACTCGTGTGGGTTGAGAAAATTGTTTACCTAAAGGAACCTTACGAATAAAATATTCTGAACCCAAACGAGCCATTTTTACATTTAAAAGTATTTAAATGTTTTTTTTAATTGGAGCTAAGCAACACGAAGGTTACATGCGCCAGCCGTCCCCAATTTAGCATTGTATGACTAGAGGGAAGGCAGCTGGTCTTGAAATATAAAAGTGAAATAGAAATTAACTTTGTCAAGTGACTTGGATATTAATTTATATAAATTTTTAAACAAATAGGAACACATTTATATATACAGACTAGACTACATTTTTATTTTACTTGTGTGTTTCAAGAAGTAAAGTAACTTAATAAATGAAACAAGCTAATGTGACTTCGTAATTCACAAATTAGACACATCAGTGTTTCATCATTGATGGAATTGTTTGAGTATTTTGGTCGATCTTCATTCAGTAATAACATTTGGCCATTGTTAAAATATTCCAGACATTCTGATATATTTTTAAATCGATAATTTTCACGATCTTGTGCGAACATTCACTGTTGGATTTCAGCCAGTGACACAGTTTTGAAAGACAAAAAATAAATTACATATTTCTTCTCTTTTTAACTACACCGAGAGTCATGGAAAGACATCCTGAATTTTAACTTTGACGAGTGAATAGTTTGTTTGCTTTATTAATTTTGCGCAAAGCTGCCAAAGAGCTATCTGCGCGTGAATGAATGCAAATGTTAATACAATCTCTTTCGGTTACGTGTAATATGTACACAAATATTTCTCTACCTTTAATACTGAAAGATAACTTTTACGTGTTAAGGCAATAAACCTTGTATTTGGATACTTGTGATGAGAAAACCGTATATACACCATAATGTAATTTTGTGTTTAAGAAGAAAAAAACAAATGTTTAGTAATGTTTCAGGAATAAATGTCTCATAGTTTATAAACATTTTAATAACTTGAGGTAGAATTTTAGTGTTTTTTAATTTATTAATTACGCAGCCCAACTAACTTTCAAATTTCACGATATGTCTAAAAGGGTTAAAAAAATTGTGTTACGTTTGAAAGTGTCAATAATTTAATAAAAACCTTTCATTAAAACTAAAAAAATAGTTTTTAACTAAAAATAGTTAAAACTGTCAAGATTTAGAAAATACCTTTAAAAGAGAAAAATTATAAAATTATAAATTTAAAACACTTATTTTACGTTTATTACTTGTTTGTGTTTTGATATTTTATTGATTTAAAAAAATATGTTACTGGATTTAAACTTTTATGTTTTGTTTGTTGTTAAAAATTTACATAGCAAGCTTTCTCTGGCGTGACGTCGGGACAATAATGATTTTAAAAGTCTCGGCTGGAGCAGCTTGTGCTCCGTGTCAAGGAGGTGGAGTAACAGCCTATCCGAACCTTAGATAGGATTCTATAGTATACCCCAGAAACTCGTGCAAACATAAATCGATTAGGGGCAAGAAAAATTATGTACTTAAACACCGACATGGTGTAATAAAATATAAATTCTTTGGTGACTGGGAACCTGGTTTTAGACGAGATCGAAGGGTCATTAGAAATACGAGATACCAATTTTGTTATCCCATCCGATTAAACATGTTCAAACTTTCTCTCATCGGGACTATGTAAACGACGCGCCAATTTTAAACCTGTAAATAACCGTCAATATGGAGTTCCGTCATTGGCCCCTAAATGACACCAAATATCGAAGGATGATACTGCTCTATCCTGTAAGTCCATTCCGGGGTTAATAGTTCGATAAATACCACAAGATAACAAGTTGCTGTGGTCATTAACCGGCACGTACCACTTATTCCAAACACGATAAGATAATGGATCTGATGACTGATTGTTTCCCAGCAGATTATTCAAGAAGCTGCACACGAACCGCTGAATTACCTGGAATGTTTCACACGGCACATAAAGTTGCAAGAATTTGCTTAATAAATAGAGGTTGTTGAGAAAGAGAAAGTTCATTATTACTATTGAAACACACGAAACAGTTCACAAACCGTAGTTGTTGAGTAGAATTACCCTGAAAATGGAAAAAGCTGGTAAGATATTTTCATGTCTACATGAAAGTTACTACTCTGTTAAAATTTAGGTTTAGAGAATAATACGAACACTTTTACCTCATAATAATACTGAGTTCCATAAACACTTGTCTGAACTGTAATAAGGTTGATAGTTAAAGAGATATAAATACAAAGTTTTGCACTTTTATCAATGTAAGTAAATTAGCTGCAAAATGAATAGTTAGTTTATGTAAATACATGTGTATCGAGAAAACGCTTACATGTTTCTTCCGCTCCTCGGTTTCTAAAACTGACCACACAGATTTTACGTCATTTAATAGAACTGAACTGTTTTTATCAGTCCATCATGATGCTGAAATCTTAAATCTGAATATTCGATGTTTCACTTAATACATCAACAGACGTATGTTAATTCTACGAAAGATAAAGTGTTATTTTAAAAAAAAAATTTCTTAATTTTGTAGACTTAAATTATGAAAGCTTCATTTTTGACAAAAAGAGATCTAGTTTATATGATCATGGATAAAGAGATAATTTTGAAAAAAAATTAAGCAGGAATTTGTTATTGTATGAGAAGATTTTATGAAATAAATTTTTATACAGGTGAAACATTGAAAGACAATAACTGTTGTATATGTAGCGTTACTTGTCGCTGTGAAGATGAAAAGATGAAATGCGTCTGTAAATGTAATGATGACTCATCTCAATGTTGCACTGAAGCTAAAGACGGGAAAAACAAATGTACAATTACTGTTGTTTATGAATGCAAAGATGCACGTTGTTGTCCAGACTGTAAAAAGGAGTCATGTCAGGATTGTGTAGAAGTCAAAAAGAAAAACAGCTGCGTTTGTAACGTTACCTGTTGGTGTGAAAACGGAAAGATGAAATGTGTTTGTAACTGTAATGGTAACACTTCTCAGTGTTGTGAAGAAGGTAAGAAGAGAAAAGACAAATGTACTGTTAGTTGTCAGTGTTGAGAAAGAAAGGATTAATCCTATATTAATGAACTTTTAATGTTCGTGAATTGTTTGAGTGAGAAACACTTAAAGTGATGGTACGGATCAATAAGAGAATATTAATTTTATGATGACATGGGTAATCTAAATGTGTAATGTAAATATTTTTCAAATCTTTCTCAGTATGAGTGACAGTTAGTAGCTTATAACACAGAATACCGATAAAAGTATATTGATTCTTTATCTAATTCCAGAAATATTATTATAGATATATATTTTAAAATTTTAGTTAGGGGCTGATAAGAATTTGTTATGTAATTAGCTAGATATATCAAACATACATCAAGATATTGATGTTAAAATGTTAATTTCTTTCATACATTTTACTTTAATCAGTATACCTTTTGCAGACGGGTACCATTGGATTTTTGTAATGTCTTGAAACCAATTCGTGACAAATGAAACGATTTTGGTATCTTTAGAGAATATTTTTGAAAATATAATACTAAATTACCGTATAAAAGTGTTTGATCGGCAGTGACCTTATTCTGATAATATGAGAATATGGAGTTCGATACTTTACGATAGTAAGCTCAGCTAGACTTGAATGCAGCATTGCGTGTAATTAAAACTCTTTATTTTAATATATTATCGCACTTACCAGATAGAAAATTGATTTAATTTAAAATTACTATGCTTTCTTTTAACACTGACAGTTATATATTTGTTTATTTAATTTGATATTCGTTCTAAACTACACGAGGACTTCTCTACTGTTTTTCTGTAATTTACGAGGGACATACCAGAGGAAAGGGAACCGGTCATCATCAACAAATTGTAAGACTAATCTACTCATAAAACATTACAACGATGAAATAGTAAAGGATATTTTGTGGAAGTGATATTCGAATCGGTGACCCAAATATTTCTGGTCGAACGTTTTATCTTCTGACCATAACACAGTCATTTCTTCAGAAGAGAAAGTAACCGATGTTTATGGAGTATCTTACATAGTTTAAATACAATCTAATGTACATGTAACCTAACACAGTTAAAGCTAAATATTAACCTATAACCTAACCAATGTGATATCGTACCTAGTACAATTTGATGAGTGACCAATATCAGAAAATAAAGGTATTGAGCCAGCGCTGTCTAGGTCCATAACATTTAAACAGGTAAAAGTGAAATTAAATATGTAAAAATGTGTAAAATACTAGATGTTAGTATGGCTGATGCAAGATATTTTACAACTTGCAGCCCGTTAATTATATTACAAGAAACGAAAATTACTAACAATCTAGAGTTTAGGGTTCGTCAAGTACACCAAGTTCTAATTTCTTTACGTGACAAAGGATCGTGTAGTTGTGAAGGCACCTTTTCAACTCTCGATCAAAGCTTATGACACACGGACCATCAGATACTATTTTCTTATTTCTACAGGTTTCGTTACTGTCGTAACGTAATTATTTTAGAAAGGAAAGTTACAAACCTCTTGTCAAAAGTCAATTAGGTATGGTTATAAATTGAATAGTTAGTTTATTCAAATACATGGTTATCTTAAGAAACCACCAACATTTTGTAACGCTTCGAAGTTTTATGAAACTGACCAAACATAATTTACATGAGTTCACAGAACTGAGCTATTTTTATCAGTTCGGGATGATGCGGTTATCTTAAATCTGAAAAGTGGATGTTGCATTTCATCCAACAGACGAGTGTTAAGTCTACGGAATAAAAAGGGTTATTTCAACACGTTTTTGTAATTATTTAAGCCGTACCTTCAATTTTGTAATTTAATTTGGAAAAGGTCTATTTATGACAAAAACAGATTATACGAGAATCGGTCACAACATAATTACGTTTTAAGACTTTTGAAAGACACGAGAAAAAATTATAATGCATAAGAAACATTGAAAATAAAATTGAACAGTAATTTTTTTTTATTAAAAGTTTTACTGAAATTTTTATGCAGATGAAACAATGAAAGACGATAGCTGTTGTACATGTGTCGTTACTTGTCGCTGTGAAAATGAAAATATGAAATGCGTCTGTAAATGTAAGGATGACACATCTCAATGTTGTACTGAAGCTGAAAAAGATAAAAACAAATGTACAGTTACTGTCGTTTGTGAATGTGGAGATGCACATTGTACTCCAGACTGTAAGAAGGAATCATGCCAGGATTGTGTGGAGGCCAGAAAGAAGAACAGCTGCGTTTGTACCGTTACCTGTTTGTGTGAAGACGGAAATATGAAATGTGTTTGTAACTGTTATGGTAACACTTTTCAGTGTTGTGAAGACGGAAAGGATAAATGTACACTTATTTGTTAGTGTTAAAGATAAAAGTTTTGATCCCAAACTATTGAAATTTTAATGATCGTGAATTATTTGACTGATAAAAAAACAAACGTGATTTGATGGTATGGATTAAGAGCGAGAGAAAATTAATTTCAAGATCATATACGTAATTTATAATTGTAATGAGTATTTTACATATATTTTACTGTATTCTAGAGAGACGGTTAATCCCATATTCAACTGAATACGGATTAATCTATGTTGGTTCTCTTTCTCATTTGATAAATGTCATTGTATAAAATTTAAATGTTTAATTGATGATCGATAATTATTTACACAATTAGCTAGCTAGATATATCAAACCCAATGATGTCAAAATGATAATTGATTTTATTATGTTTTTTTTTTAATTTAATGTTTGTACCATCAACAGACTGGCATCATTTGATTTGTGGATGAATAATCTATATAAAAAGCTATAGTGACTTTTAGGAATACAATTTTGTAATGTTGAATGAGTAAAATAAAATACATGAAATTCTTGTATAAACATATATTGGTCACAAGTTTTCTTCAACGTAAAATATCAGAGCATGTACTTCTACCCTTTCGCTATTTTGTGGAAATAGACTAAAGTGCAGTTTGTTTCTTTAAAAAATTAAACACTGGTGTTTTGTGTAACAATTCATCATCATTACCAGAGTAATTTGAAATTAGATGAGAAATTTCTAAACTTCCAATTTGATACTCAATACATATTTTTCATGCTTAGAATTTCTCACAAATATACTCGAGAATTTGCGTTTGCTGTATGTAATTTAAAAGTGAAATACTATAAAAAGGAAGCTAATTATCATGAGTTCCCGCCAACTGTTGTTGTATTGCTTGAGGATTCATTTTATGATTGTTATTTTACCTTTTATTCAGAGATTCATTTGTTCTCTTGTGACAACTATTATCCAGAATATTGTTAGTGGAACTTCTCTTGCCAATAAACTGGTTCGTGTGTCAGACAGATTTAGTTTCATATTTTAAAAATATACTCATTTAATAGAAACATTCAATATAATACTGTTTTTGTGCTTGTAATTCAAGTCGTACTCGCTATAATATAAGTAAAGCTAAACACTAGAGTTATAACCAAACTAAAGTGATATCGTACTAAGTAAAATTGTTATTTTATCAGAGAAGAGAGGTCATGAGTTAAAGGTGTTCTTTGAACAAGGAAAGCAGGGTGGTGCACAAAACCAGTTTTCACTTGTCTTGTTGTAAGAATTACAGTGCACCGAATGTAGAATAATATTAATAGAGCACTCAACAAAGTAGGCTATAATCAACTGTCCATTGGATTTTGTGGACATGACCTATTACTTTTCTTTCTTGATTTGCTAAAATTTGTTTATGTACTTGTATCCAACCTAAATATTTATATACGAAGAGGTCAATTTTTAACAAAATTAATTCTATAAACTGACAACTGAATTTAAGACAATGTACAAGCAACCTAGCCTATAACATGGAAAATGGTAACAGTTGTTAACAAAGCTGAATCAATATATTTTGCAACAATTGTTAGACCATTATTAAGATTACATGAAACGAACAGTGAATCGACCACAAAGTTACAACACCTACACGGCTGACAGGGGTTTACCATGTTTAGTATGAAGGGGATTCCAACCCGTGACGATCGAATTTCGAGTAGTGCCCACTAAGCCCTTGATCATGACAAGCCTTGTTTCGTCATAGCTGCCTCAGGTAAAAAGGTACGATCAATCACAGCTTACGATACAATGGAGCGTCAGTAACTGTGTACTAACATTTTCACAATTATTATCACAATGATAATATAATAATTTAACTTTTGATAAAAATTCCAAAAAAGTGAGATAATTTAATTCTCGTGATTGCACAATCGAAATAAACTTGAGGAATTTTGCACCAGCTATAATTTTGACGTTGTAGAAACGACACAGCCAAAAGAACAGAAAAATGTGGTTAAAATTTACATTCTATAAACGTATGATATAATAATGCATACTTATATTAAACATGAATATGAATATTATAAAAAATGGTTGTTCTAGAATAAAGTATGTATTTTTCAGGGCAACTAAATTGTGAAAACAATTATAAGTATTACTGAGCCTCTATGTTATGATAGTAATGTACGTGATGTGAATTAATATGCGAGAAAAAATAATTTTGTTCTCCAGATTGTATGTCACATAAACACGTGAAATTTATTTTTAAAAACATTACGTGAAGGATGTCAATTTTTGACTATAAACACACAGTAACTATAAACCAAAATATAACTAAAATATACCACAGCATTTTATATTCCTTCATAATTTTGCATTTTTAGTACGTGTCATTTATATGTCATTTTTGGGTCTTCACACAATTACGGAAATATAGGTAAGCGTTGGAGCAATGGTCGAGATTTGTTTCTTCAGATTTATGCCTCTAGAGTATGAAACGGGATTTGAACGTAATGCAAACTTAAATAAAACATAAATAATTATAAAAATATTTTGACCGACTAATTTGTTCTACAACATCTCCGATAGAGTTGTAATATTGAAAGGTTGATTCAAGTCAATAAAGAATATTTAATAAGTAGGCCTACTTTTCCATGTTATAACGTATCTGCGTGCCAGTATTCAGGAGGCCTACATTATGACTGACACTATACCACAGCTAAAAATCATAAGTTTAATTAAAGATAAAATTTCGTCTGAAATTGACGACTTTACACAATGCTACTTAAAGAATTAAATACTTGTAGTAAATAAGGAACACTAAAATGCTTTATAAATATAACAATATCCTAAAATTTCTACAGGGAAGGATAGCTGCACACATCAACACTCTCTTTTTTTATGGTGGGATTTGATCGTCATTATATAGTTCACCAACATTTATAAAGGGTTTTTAAAGTGAACCATAAATCTTGAGACACGAATCACATAAGGCATGATGTTTTGGATTTCATGCAGGTTTTAATTTTTTTCTGTGAAATTTATAAACGCCACGATACTCTGAACACCAACACTTAAGTAAATTATAAAAGAGAAACGCAATCCGTCCAACTTTCTCAATTCCGTGTTTTCGTGGTCGATCACCTTTGGAAGTAAAGTGTATTTTGGGGGGATAAAATATCTAAATATTTTGAAATTCCTAATACCAGGAGCTGTGATATCTTTCTTTATCTTTCAAAATATCAGTCTCGTTGACTTGCATTCTATGTAAAAAATTAATTGTTGAAACAATTTACTTTGTTTTAAGCTATGGTGAAGCATTCAGTTGAGAGAGTAGCTGGTAAAAGAGTATCCCAAGAGTTGACGGTTGTTAGTGATGACAATCTTCTTTCGTTTGATAGTGCACAATTAGGGACGGCGAGTGCAGATATCCTTTGTGGAGGTTTGCGCGAAAGTGAAAAACAAACAAACAAACCATTTTTGTAAGAGAAAAAGTAAAAGAAGTGTCTCGTTAGTTAAAATCATACAAAAAAACAATTTAAATTTGAAACTTATTTGAAATTTGTAAAGTCATTGTTGAATTAATATGGTCAAATATCAAGTACCATAATAAAAAATGATACAATACGCAATTAAAAAGTTCGTCTTTAGATCTCAAAATTTATTTTCTCGTTCGTCATTACAAAACTGTTGGAGAATTTAACGAATAAAGGTCGACGAAGATGTGTTACTCTTGGTAAACAGATAATAGTATTAACTGTGTTGAATATGTGTACTTCTGCAATTTTCTGTAAAGTCGGCATCTTTGTGACGGTACACTTTTTGTGTCAAATTATAGTTTTTCATGTTAAACGATCGAGTTATTTCCTGTATTATAAATACATGTTTTTATTTTTAACTTTATTAAAGTAGACACAGTGACACACTTTCGAATACCGCCCATTATCCTGAATTTAGTTTCATGTACTTTCAGACCTTTTTAAATTTCAAGTGTTGAAAATATTTCACTTAACTATGAAACATTGGAAAAATATTCATTGAGTACGAATTATGGAAAAGTTTGAAACAAAAACACTGTTTAAGAACTTTCGGTTTTGACTTTTTGTGAAGTAGACAGAGTTATTCAGTTGGGTGTTAAGTTTTGAACAGCTTTAAGATGGGTATGGGTTTTCTATTCACTTTCGACAATCACTGACTGGGATAATACTGTTTAAATATGGAGTCGTTTTGTTTTTTGTTATAAATGTCTTGTTTCAAGATTTATTAAGTCTCAGGTCACTCATTAAAACGAAAACATAATTTACAATAATTTCAGAAATAATTGGATTTTATATATTTAATGTGTTTATATTGATTTGAATAGTGCATTCTTAAAATTATATCTGTATTGCATTTTTGTTTGACGTAATGGAAAAGTTGAATATTAGAAGCTTTACAAATACTATCCTTACCTTGATTCCTTTTATTGTCTGTTATGTTGGCACGCATACTTGATAGGTACTTTGGTTAAATTATTATTTCGTTCTCCAAAAGTCGGACGAAAAATAATCAGAGGCGGTCAGAAACTATTGTTTCTCTTCACCCCACTCAAAACAAGAGTAAATTGGACAAGTGATTTTGGAGATAATTAAGTAAATTTCAGTGGCTTGTCAGTTGTTTCTTTTTCTGAATGTGATAGTCATGAACGACCACGAGGTTGATATATTATTAAATTTAGATTTGAGGAGCGTCGAAAAAAGCTGAGAATCGGTTCGGTTCGGCCTGCCGTAGAGAGGACGATGGAAGGCCCAGCACCACACTCACAAGCTCACGAAGATATGTATGACAACAATATATTTAACGTGGAAAGAGCAGAGAGATGCAAACATAGTACGTCGACATGATTAGGTCTTGTGACTTTAAGGTATTAGCCTTTAGACACTTAAAGTTTGGATATTTAAACTTTAAAAAACTAAATTTAGATTTCTAAACTTACATTAAAATATTAAATTTAGACACTACATACCAAATGACGAACCTCTTTTCAGGGCTGTGATCTATAGATCCTATAAAACTGATCTTTTGCTGTGGGGGGAAACGGGAGTACCTCGAGAAAACCCACTTTCACGACCAGGGCGCCGAATGTAGACACTAGTCGTGCCCGGAAGAAAGCTGTAGGGAAAGAGATTACACAGCTTAGTAACAATTGACATACAGTAACAGTTAAAATTACCAAGGAAATGACACTAATAACAAACACAGAGGTAACAACTTGGATGCAATTTTGAACTAAATTGGCGACTGTTCATAAAGGCATGACAGCCAAACTAAGTCGTCGTCTGAGTCGGGTCTTCGGGAGAGGCGTTCTGAGAAACTTTTCCTTGAGATGGAGTCTATTCAGCATAGGCTTGCTGGATGCTCTCGTGATGCGATTATTTTCAGGATATTGGGTAAATTGATTAATCGTGTCTGTTTTAGTTTGAGAAACCGCGTCAGCAGTTTGGATATTGTCAGTCGAGGCAGATGATTCGAATGTTTTTGATTCTTCATTGATGGTTTGCGTGCCCTAAGATATTTTGTTAACGATATCGGTTTGGTACACTTTTCTGATGATTGGCTTTCTGCTAGTGGGGTGGCTGTGGGCATAGTGGATACCTCGCTAGGCTGTGGTACCTGTGTGGGTTGCTTGGGAGTTTTGGGTTTAGTAGAAAGGCGGCGGGGGCGTTCGACACTATAATGTAATATGTGGTTATAGCAGCCATTTCGTAGATGGGTTTACTGGTTGTTACAATCTTTATGAAGTTGGTGGCTTGACGGGAGGATTTTGAGTAAATCCGGTGAACGGCGTAAACCTCTGATTGGTTCTGCTTTTCTACAGCGCACTTAATTTCATTCGGCTGAATGGAAAGGTTTACTCCTTTGAGGAAAACTGTGAATAGGCTAGTTGGGCTTTTCGCGGGAGCACAACTTATTTTCAGTAGTAAAATTCGAGTCCTTGACGGGTCAATGGAAGCGCTGGGCTTAGCATGCGCAGTGAAAGTGGCAACTTGAAGAGTTGAAAGGTGAAGAAACAGGCCGTCGACGATTACCCATGGAACAGTTGGCGGGATCAGCACAGGAGGACCTGAAAATGACAGCATCATTATGGTATAGCAGGAGAAATGTAGAAACACGTCTGACTAGCAGGGAGTCCAAGCTGTGAGTCTGTTATGTTGGGCGTGTACATTCTCATATATACATGTTACCAACAGAAGGGGGATGACTTTTTAATTAGGCCTTTACATTCACGCTCAACATAACAGACAGTGAAAGGAA
The DNA here is from genome assembly GCA_011833715.1 of Carcinoscorpius rotundicauda. NCBI lineage: Eukaryota > Metazoa > Arthropoda > Merostomata > Xiphosura > Limulidae > Carcinoscorpius > Carcinoscorpius rotundicauda. The sequence continues at coordinate 78,026,227 of CM022400.1, read as the reverse complement.
TCAAAGTAAGAACAGTATTTATGAAGCTTCTAATATTCAACTTTTCCATTACGTCAAAAAAATGCCACACAGATAAAATTCTGAGAATGCACTGATTGACTAAAACTTTAAAAACTTGAGATAAAAAATGTGCTAAAACACCATTCTTAATTACAATATAAAATTTATCTAAAATCAAATCAATATCAACACATCAAAAATAAAATTCAATTATTTCTGAAATTATCCTTATCCTTCATTATATTTATTGGTTTCTGAGTAACCTAACACTAAATACTTATTGAAAAAAAGACATTTATAATAACAAACAGAACGTCTTCATATTTTAACCCTTTCGTTCCAGTGAGTGATTGTCGAAATTGAACAGAAACCTTTCCGAAACTCCACACCCAGCTACCTGATTTTCAGTTGTTCACAAGAAGTTTAATGTTTTCAACAATTCATACCCATCTTAATGCTGTTCAACACTTAACAATCAACTGAATAAGTCTGTCTCCTTCACAAAAATCAAAACTGAAAGTTCGTTAAAAAATTTTTCGTTTCAAACTCAAATTGGTTTTTCATAGTTGGTACTCAGTAAATATTTTTTTACCAATGCTTCATACTTAATTCAACTCTTTTCAACAATTGAATTTAAACCATGCCTGAAAGCGCATGAGACTGAATTGAGGATATTGGATGGGATACGAAAATGTGTAAACTTCAATAATTTCAAAAATAAAAATATGTATTTATATTCTCGGAATTAACTCGATATTTTCACCTCACAAATCATTATTTTAAATCGAAAGTGTTCAGCCACGAAGATGCCAAGCTTACAGCTCAAGGCAGAAGAACACATGTTCAAACAGTTAATACACTCATCTGTTAGCAGAAGTTCACATGTTAAAACAGTTAATAAACTTATCTGTTAGCAGAAGTACACATTTTCAAACAGTCAATACACTGATCTGTTTTTAGAAGTACACATGTTAAAACAGGTAAAACAATTATCCGTTAGCAGAAGCACACATATTTAAACAGTTAATACTGTTTATCTGTCAGCAATATCTGTCAGCAAAAGTACACGTTAAAACAGTTAATACAATTATCTGTCAGCAGAGGTACACATGTTCAAACAGTTAATAGAAGTATCTGTTAGCAGAAGTACATAAATTTAAACAGTTAATACACTTGTCTGTCAGTAAAAGTTCACATATTGAAACAGTTAATACTTTTATCTGTTACCAGAAGTACACATGTTCAAACAGTTAATACACTTTTCTGTTAGCAGAAGTACACATGTTCAAACAGTTAATACACTTTTCTGTTAGCAGAAGTACACATGTTCAAACAGTTAATACACTTATCTGTGAGCAGAAGTACACACACTCAATCAGTTGAAACACTGATCAATTAGCAGAAGTACACATATTCAATCAGTTGAAACACTGATCTGTTAGCAGAAGAACACACGTTGAAACAGTTAATACACTTATTTCTTTCATGAAAGAAAGATATCTTCGTCGACTTTTTATTGTCAAATTTCACCTACAGATTTCACAATGACAATGGAATTAACGAACTAAGAGATTTGAAGACGACTTTTGTAATGCGCATTATATTATTTTTCATTATTAGTTGGTAACTTTAATTTAGTTGGAAACTATCGTACAGTTAAAAGGAATGGATATTAGTAATACAGACCAATAAGAAACAGGATTTTGTTTCTATCAGTGTTAGAAGTGTAAAATGAAAGATTTATTTGTGTATGAAGTGATAGTAACAAACACTATACCAACTTATATATCTGGGTTAAAATTTAATTATTACATATTATTTGTTACAGTACCATTGTGTGTGTTTATGTAGGTTTAGTTGTTGTATGAGAGAATCTTTGTAAAGTCATATGTTTCCAGAATAAACCTGTATGACTGTTCAGTTTCTCCTGGAATGGTTATTGTCTAATTACAATTACAAAGTATTAGTTTTTTACTTCTTTCCACACTGAGTAAAGTAGATAGTGGTGGAAATATGTATTGGAATAAAAGAGAAACTAAGGTTATTCTATCATATATAACACTGTTTTTGTATTATAATTTAACTCATAGTAGCTCTGGTATATATAAAAATAAATATTAGAGCTATAACCAAATCATAATGACACTGTAATATTGTAGTATAGTTTGATAATTGACTACTTCTATCATTGAAGTGAAAGTCATCAGTTAATGTTAAAAAAGAAAGGTGAACTTTGTTTTCCCAGTTTATTCTGTCTTAGTTAAATACTAGGCAGAAAGTACAGTCCATTGTATTCTGCAGGTATGCCTACTCGTAATTTTTCTTTTATCTGAATGAAATGTTACTTATTTATTTATAACATGTGTGGCCAACCTATAGACACATCAAAAGTAACACAAAGTAACTCTCACACAAAATCTCTCGTATTGTTTCGTAGACGCAGTTTTCAAGAATTGTACACATTTTAAACTGAAATTACCATATTTTTCTGACACAATACTAAGTGGTAACATTGAAATGAGGACATGAAATATAATCATAAAAGACTGGAGTGTAGCTTGAAATCGTCTTTAATCCGAAAATGTTCAAATAATATTAAGGACTGTGTTACTTTCAAATAACAATAAGAATAATCATTGTAAGTTTATATTATTCAATGGTTCCAATTACACACGTGTTATTTTAAAACAAAAGATCTAACTTCATATAGCCGTTCATAACTTAACTGCCATCCTAAATTTTGAGCTAACTGATTAGAAAATAGACAAATCAGCAACACCAACAAATATATTTTTTGAATAATTGTGGGATTTCGTCTTCCTTGTTGTACTTCATTTACAGCTATAAAGGTCGTTCTTGAACCACGAATCTTCTTATTCAGTGTTGTTATAGTAATCACGTGATGCACGAGGCCTTATATTTCGTCCAGGACACTTTAATGATTTCTTTGTTTTTCATTTTTGTAAAAATCCTTCATGTTGAACTAATGGATTCCAGAGCAGGGTTAACAACTCACCATCCTATCTATGTGACTGCTGTTGTATGATTGAACAGTAGGTTTTTACTGTCAACTTTGTAATGCACATGTATCCATAAAATGTGTAACACATGTTCCACATTAGATGGTCACAAACCACAAAATCTTGGAATTTTTGGTTTAGTTTCACTTATTTCACCTCACTAGTTATCTTTGATACAAGAACCATAAATTTTCAACTAAATCCTAAAGATATTATTTAATGTTTGAAATCTAGGTTTGCGAAGTAATTGTTGAGCTGATAGGGTAAAGTACTAAAGATTTCAGATCGCATAAATTTGCCCTGTGATAGTTAGAGACAAATAAACAAAGGCATAGAATGATGTTAAATCTTCATATATTTTACTGAGTCATCATTTAAGAGAAATAATATCTATTTTATCTTAATTATTATAAGGTTATGTTTAAACTAAACGATATTGACTTGTTATTGTTGTATTTGAGATTTATTGTTGTAATTTTACTCCCTATATTTGTATTGGAGACAATGATAAATTTTTGGATTTTATTTTTAATGTGCTTATATTGATTTGATTAGAGGTAAATTTTATATTGTAATTAAGAATAGTACTTTTGCACATCTTTTAATCTTAAGTTTTTAAAGTTTTAGTGAATCAGTGCAATATTTTGTATGGCATTTTTTTGACGTAATGAAAAGTTGAATATCAGAAGCTTCATAAATACTGTTCATATTCTGATTCCTTTTATTGTCTGTTATGTTGGACGTATATGAACACATATATACATGTTACCTGCAGTAGGGTAATGACTCTTCAATTGGGCCATTGCATAAAATCACAAAACTTTTGTGATATATTTTTAATTCTTGTTTTTCTTGTAGATTTAAATTCTTCAAGTTTTACTAAAGTGCTGAAAGTTTCATCTTTTTGTTTTTCTCATTAGGGAGCTTTATATCATAAAACTGATCAATACCCCATCTTGCATAGAGAGAAATTTTAACATTTTATAAATTGGTTTAAACGCTAACTATTCTATGAAGTCTTTTAGAATTTTCCGGTAAAGGCATTCGATGGAAAATAATGTAGAGCTGATGGCTTAAAGGCCATGGTATTAATGTATTTTTCTATTCTTCTGCTATTGTATGCTGGAAGAATAGTTTTTACTGTCACCTTTGTACTTTCTCAATAAATGTGCAGCACATTTTTCGCATTAGAAGGTCACAAACCACAACTATGACTAATGAGGCCTCGTATTTTGACTTTTGGTTTTAATTTTTGGTTTAGTTTTGTTTATTTCTCCTCACTAGTTAAATCTTAGTCGAGAACTATATATTTCTAATTAGTTTAAATCCTAAAATATTATTTAATGTTTGAATATAACCTAAATTTGCAAAGTAATTGTTGAATTCACAGGGTCAAGTACTAAAAATTAAAAATAGCGAAAATGTGCCCAGTCATAGTTAAAGACAAATAAACAAGGGCGTGGTATAATGTTAAATCTTCGTATATTTTGCTGAGTCATCATTTAATGGAGAAATACTTTTCATTTAATCTAAATTATCATAAGGTGATGTTTAAACTATGCGATATTGACTTATTATTGTTGTATTTTAGAAATTTTACTCACTTGATTTGTATTGGAGACAATAATAAATGTTTAGGTTATTGTATAATTTATCATAATTTTATGCATATAGAATAAGAGTATGGTAATTTTAAAGGATTCAGTCGATGAAGGGTTTGTCACTGTATATATAAACATTTACAATAGATACGTAGTTCGCAGATGAAAATAAAATAAAGTTAACACTGTTAAGATTGAGAAGTTAGTTTTAGAAGAGAAATAATAATAAAATATAATTTACAAACATTTATTTTAAATTTATTACTTGTTTGATTTCTGATATTTTGTTCATTTAAAGAAAGGTATGTCACTGGATTAAAATTATTTTTGGTTTGTTGTTGAAAACATAATTATATAATATAGTTTTTGTGGCGTGTTTACCTTTTTGGTGCAGTTTGCATTTCATTAAAATAAAATGATTTAAAGAAAGTTGTCGTTATTGTTGAAAATGTAAGTTAAATACCAAAGTTTGCAGCGAATATAAACTTACCTAGTCATTTTCAGGGGTGAAAAGAGAAGGTAATAGAATCGCTGAATAAAATCTCATTGCTTTGATCTGAAGCGTCGTCGATGGCCGGGCGACAGAAAAGAAACAAAACATGTCCAAACATAACTTTTCATTCTTTTTTTTGAAAATAAATCATGCATACAAATTTTACGTTCTTTTAACATATGAAATATAATATCTTATATAATAAATATTCTTTTTATACAAGAATAAGATATTACATTTATATAACGAGGATTCGAAGATCTTTAACAAAGGACGTACCTTTTAGAAAAACGGTAAGTTGTGAAAAGACAGTATTACAAGACTTAGGTGTGTTGACAGTGATAATAGTCCAGGATATGTGAATCAACATGTGAAAATAAAAAGAATGTTTTACTCAAGGTTGAATGACACACAAATAAGTAAAATGTACTTGAGTAAATTCTATATACTCTGTAATTTTTTGAAACCTTGGTCTTGTTAATTATAAAATAAACTGTGGGAACAAAATACCAAAGCATTCAATGTTTCTTTATTACCATATATTTTTAGCAGGTGTTACGTTTATTTTGTTTGTTTGATTTGTTTTTCAATTTCGCACAAAGCTACTCGAGGGCTATCTGTGTTAGCCGTCTATAATTTAGCAGTGTAAGACTAGAGGGAGAACAGCTAGTCATCACCACCCACCGCCAACTCTTGAGCTACTCTTTTACCAACGGATAGTGGGATTGACCGTCACCTTATAACGTCCCTAAGGCTGAAAGGGCGAGAATGTCTGGCGCGATTGAGATGCGAACCCGCGCACCTCAGTTTAGGAGTCGCACGCCTTAACACGCTTGGCGATCCCGGGCCCATATTACAATTAAGAATGGTGCTTTTGCACATCTTTTAATCTTAAGTTTTTAAGTCTGTGTCAAACAGTGCATTCTTAGAATGATATCTGTATAGCATTTTCGTTTCTTTTATGAGATAATGGAAAAGTTGAATATAAGAAGCTTCATAAATACTGTTCTTACCTTGATTCCTTTTATTGTCTGTTATGTTGGGTGTGAATATACATGTTAAAAGCAGTACAATAATGACTGTTTAAATAGGCCTTTACAAAAAATCACAAAACTTTTGTGATATAGATTTATTTCCTATTTATCTTGTAAATGTAAATTCTACAAGTTTTACTAAAGTGCTGAAAGTTTTATCTTTTTTTTTTTCTCATTAGGGAATTTTATAGGATAAAACTAATCAAGAGAACATTTTACACAGAGAAAAATTTAACATTTTATGAATTGGTTGAAACACCAAATATTATATGCAGTTTTTTAGAAATTTCCGTTAAATACAATCGATGGAGAATAATGTAGAGCTAATGGCTTAAAGGCCATGGTATTGATGTACTTTTCTATTCTTGGACTACTGTATTCTGGAAGAATAGTTTTTACTGTCATTTTTGTACTTTGTCCATAAAATGTGCAGCACATTTTTTTACATTAGAAGGTTACCAACCACGAATTCTCAGATTTAGTTTGAACACACGAAAACTATGTATAATTAAGCCTTATATTTTGACGTTCATGAATATTTTGGTTTACTGTTGATTATTTCACCTTTCTGTTTAAATCCGAGACGATAGCCATAAATTTCTGATTAGTTTAAATCCTAAAAATATTTTTAATGTCTGAAATATATTTTCGGTTTGCAAAGTCATTGTTGAATTGATAGAGTCGAGTACTAAAGATTACAGATAGCGAAAATCTGCTTCGTCATAGTTAGAGACAAATAAACAAGATGTGATATTAAGTCTTCATACATTTAGCTGAGTCACCATTTAATGGACATATATGATAACTTTAATTGTATAGTATGAACTTATGGTACATTTATAGCACTTGAGATGGTTGGTACCGTTAGAATAAATGAAAATAAATATCAGTATAGAAATATGACGATGTTGTCTGAATATAAAATATCATAGTTCAGTAAATTTGTGAAAGTCCAGTATGTCTCGACTAGATATCCGCAAAAATTATGAACAAGTTACTTTTATTCAATAGTCCGAAGCTGATCCTGAAGCAAATTGGTTATGAGATGTTGAAAAATAATTTCGGAAAAGTAACTTGAAATTAAGAAAGCTTAAAAAAGAAATAAGTAAAAAAATAAAAAATATAATTTCAAATTTGAATATAAAATATAAATAGATATAAAGTTAATGTTTGGAAATAATAAAACGTCAAGGAACGACTTGGATATTAATTTATATAATCTCTTAAAAGCACACAAATATTTGTAGAAATAGACTAGAAACAATTATATTTCACTAGATTGTTTCAACAAATAAAATAGCTCCCAGCTAGTAAAGCGTTACATTTACAGATTATAAAATACACTTTCGTCATAAAATACCAAAGCATTAAGTGTTTCTTTATTTTTAGTAGCTGTTACGTCCACAAGAATCCTGATTACTTAAAGAGTACTAAATGGTTAGCTAACAGCCGTTCATAATTCAGCTAACATTTTAAATAATATGTTATAGGAAGGACAAATCACAAACACCAACAAACTTTGTTTTAAAATATAGTGAATGACAATTTATCGCAACTTCTGTTTGACAACATAACATTCACAGTACTAAGGGCGGCATCTATAGTGAACGATTCACTATAAAGGGCACGAGGTAAGTGCCATGGTGCCACCCACTGTTTATTTGTGAAGTTTATTTTTGAAACCCAGGGAATCTGAACATACACTGTTCACGATACTTGAGTACAGATTATATTTTATATGTTGATAACAGGAGTGTAAGCCTACTTTGCTGGACCTGATAACTTTTAGCTATATATACATTTTTTATATATATAGGCCAATATATATTTATTTATGACTAAAAAATAAGACCAACACCTCAGTGTGTCATTCTAAAATTTGCTAGAAAGGTTGTCTCAGAATGCATAATTCAAGGATTTCTTTTACGTTTTTATTAAAAAATTTACCTGGGAGGACATGCCACACGACTTCCCTAGCATGGCTTCACACCTGCGGCGCTTGCGTCAAGTAATCAAACTAACCCTCCTCAATGGCCATTTCTGACTATGCCCCTTCCCAGAGATATGTCTCATTGATTTGCATTCTATGTTACAATTTAATTGTTCAAACAATTCTCCTTGTTTTAAACCATTAAGAAGCATTCAGTTGAGAGAGTAACTTATGAGTTGGGTGTGAATTCTTGAAATGTATTGAGATGAATATCAGTTACCGAAAACTTTTAATTTATTGTGAATTTTCTAAACACCATTCAACTGGGTGAGAAGTATTGATAAGGTTTCTGTTCACTTTCAAGTTTGTAGTTATATGTGTCTTTATTAAATCTTAAGTTACTAATTAAACTTTAGAGATAATTTCAAAAATAACTGGATTTTATTTTTAATATAAAAATATTGATTTAATTACAGGTGAATATTATATTGCAATTAAGAATGGTGGTTTTCCACATCTTTTAATTTTAAGTTTGAAAGTCTGTGTGAATCAGTGTATTTTTAGAATCATATACACTGCTGGCCAAAATCTTAATGTCATGAACATAAAAAAAATATATGGATTTGTGTTGTCAGACTCTACTACTTATTTCAGTGGAGCTTCGAAATATTAAAATAAGAAAAGGGACAATGAAAAAAAAATTTTAGCATTTAAGAGGGAAATGTTAACACTATGAAAATAGCCTAAATTCTAGCTGTTCAAAAGTTTAAGACCGTACCAAAAGTAACTCCTAAACAGGGTAGGAAATGCTGAAGAAGAGGTCTCAATAAGAGTTTGCAGAAGGCTGGCTGGAATGTTATTCCAAGATGGCTTCACGAAGATCATGCACTGTTTGGAATTGATATCTATTTCCATAGACTTCTAATGCCATCTATCCCCAAACATTTTCAGAGGTGTTCAATTTGGGCGAACACGCTGGACGGTCCAAAAGAATCACGTTATTCGCCATGTGAAAGTCCTTTGTCCTGCGGTCATTGTTGATTGCAGCTTTGTCGTGCTGAAAGATCCAATCATTCTCATAAAAGTGACGGCCTTCAGTCAATAAGAATGCTCTCTCCAACATACCCATGCAGCCAGCTGCTGTTGGACACTTCTGTATAGCCTGAAGCTCCATTGTTCCATGAAAGGAGAAAACACCCCAGATCATGATGGAACCTCCTTATCGTGCCAGTTACATTGAAAGCCATGTGGACTGTCGAGGTTGAATATTTTCTCATCAGAGAACTAAACCTTCGTCCACTTTTCTACGTCTCATGTTTGATGCTTCTCAGCAAAGTTTAACCAAACCGTTTTGTGTTGTGCAAGGAGGCGTGGTTTTTGAAAACGTTTACGTTTTTTAAACTTTTCTCTCGTAGATGCCGTCTTGTTGTTCTTGAGCTGCAGTCTACGTGCGTAAGGGTCTTAATGTGGTTAGACTTTCGCCTGGTAACTTGCCGGGCAATCCATCGAATATTCCTGCTCAACTCCGGCTAAATATCCTTGGGCCGACTTCTCGAAATTTCCTATAACTCAATGTGTTTTAAGAAATTTGCAACAGCAGTTCTACTGCACTTAATCTCACAATCGATGGCACTCTTAGAGAAAGAGAAACCTTGCTCTTGCAGCTCGACAATTCTGTCACGTTCACATTCTGTCAGCTTTCTAGCCTTTCCCATGTTTTTACTCAATGTAACACATGACATGTCAGTGAATGATGTTGACAACGCTAATGCTTGAAAAAAATAGCTAGATTTGGTTACATGTTTACCGATTAACGCTTCGTTTCAGTATGGTTTTAAACTTTTGACCAGCTAATATTTAAAGTAATTTCATAGTGTTCACATTTTCCTATTAAATGTTGAAAACGTTTTTTATTTTTATATTATCTATTCTTATTTTCATCTTTCGAAGCTCAACTCAAATAAGTAGTTGAGTCTAACAACGCAAAATGCATATTTTTCTTTATGTTTATTGGCCTTAAGATTTTGGCCAGCCGTGTGTATATACCATGTTTGTTTCTTTGTTTAATGTAATGGAAAAATTGAATATTAGAAGTTTTGTTAAAATTGTTTTTATTTTGATTCCTTTTATTTAATCTGGGCATACGAAAACTATGTTTAATGCGGCCTCGTTTGATGACTGTCACGAAATTTTTAGTTTAGTTTTATTTATTTCACCTTACTTGTCAAATCCGAGACAAAAGACATTCACTAGCTTATATCCTAAAAATATTATTTATTGTTTGAAATATGTTCCAGATTTGCAAAGTCATTGTTGAATTGATAGGATCAAGTACTAAAGATTGCAGATAAAGAAAATTTGCCTCGTCATAGTAAGAGACAACTAATCAAGGGCGTGAAATCTTTATATATTTTTCTGAGTCATCATTTAATGTAGAAATACTTTAATGTTAATCTGAATAATTAAAAGGCAATGGTTAAACTATAGGATATCGACTTAGGATTGTGGTACTTAAGATTTATTGTAGCAGTTTTACTCACTTGATTTGAAATAGAGAGAATAGTAAATTTTCATGTAGTTATATAATTTAGTATAATTTCATGTGTGTTGAATAAAATTACGGTACTCTTCAATGATATTGTTGTCTGAACTGAAAGGAAATGGTCTATCATATTTGTGAAACTCGAGAATGTAGCATCTGGTATTCAAAACAAATTTGAACTTTTGTGTTTCTGTGCTGTTATTTTTTTAACAGACTGATTCTTAAACAAATTGGTTTTTAAACGTGGAATAATAATTTCGCGAAATTGTTCAATTGGTGATATCGAGAAAACCCACTTGTAGAGAAAAATATAGATGTAAAAAGGCTCGTTTGGGTTGAGAAAATTGTTTACGTAAAGGAGCCTTACGTATAAAATATTCTGAACCCAAACGAGCCGTTTTTACATTTAAATTGTTTATGTGTTTGTTTTTTAATTTCGAGCTAAGAACACAAAGGTTACATGCGCCAGCCGTCCCTAATTTAGTAGTGTATGACTAGAGGGAAGGCAGCTGGTCTTGAAATATAAAAGTGAAATAGAAATTAACTTTGTTAAGTGACTTGGATTTTAATTTATATAACTTGTTAAACAAATAGGAACACATTTATATATTTAGAATAGACTACAAACAATTATATTTTACTTGTGTGTTTCAAGAAGTAAAGTAACTTAATAAATGAAACAAGCTAGTGTGACTTCATAATTCACGAATTAGACACATCAGTGTTTCATCATTGATGGAATTGTTTGAGTATTTTGGTTGATCTTCATTCAGTAATAACGTTCTGCCATTGTTAAAGTATTCCAAACATTCTGATACATTTTTAAAGCGATAATTTTCACGATCTTGTGCGAACATTCAATGTTGGAATTCAGCCAGTGACACAGTTTTGAAATACAAAAAATAAATTACATATTTCTTCTCCTTTTAATACACCGTGAGTCATGGAAAGACATATGAAATTTTAACTTTGACGAGTGAATAGTTTGTTTGTTTTTTAATTTTGCGCAAAGCTGCCCAAGAGCTATCTGGGCTTGAATGAATGCAAATGTTAATGCAATTTCTTTCGGTAAAGTGTAATATATACAAAAATATTTCTCTACTTTTAATACCGAACGATAACTTTTCCGTGTTAAGGCAATAAACCTTGTGTTTGGATACTTGTGATGAGAAAACCGTAAATACACCATAATGTAATTTTGTGTTTAAGAAGAAAAAAACAAATGTTGAGTAATGTTACAGGAATAAATATCTCATAGCTTATAAACATTTTAATACCTTGTGGTCGAATATTAGTTTTTTTTAATTTAATAGTTTCGCACCCCAACAAACATTCAAATTTAACGAAATTTCAAAAAGGGTGTAAAAGAATCAGAAAAATCTTAGTATTACGTTTGAAAGTGTCAATAATTTAATAAAAACCTTTCACGCAGATGAAATGAAAAAAGAGTAAACACTGTCAAGATTTAGAAGTTATTTTTAAAACAGAAAAATTATAAAATTAAAACACATATTTTACGTTTATTACTTGTTTGTGTTTTGATATCTTATTGATTTAAAGAAAAACAAGTTACTGGATTTAAACTATTTATGTTTAGTTTGTTGTTAAAAATTTACATAGTAAGCTTTCTCTGGCGTGACGTCGGGACAATAATGATTTTAAAAGTCTCGGCTCGAGAAGCTTGTGGTCCGTTTCAAGGCGGTGGTGCAACAACTTATACCGAACCTTATAGAGGATTCTACAGTATACCCCAGGAACTCGTGCAAACATAAATCGATTACGGGCAAGAAAAATTATGTACTTAAACACCGACATGGTGTAATAAAACGTAAATTCTTTGGTGACTGGGAACCTGGACAGGCACGTGTTACGTTTTATTTATGTTTTATGAACGCAACAGAAAATACTTCCTGAGCTTTACCCTTGAGAACACCCTGAAGTAATACTGTCCAATATTCGGTAGGGCATTTTAGCCTAAGGGCCAATTTTTCAAATTGCTGAAAATATTTATCTTCAGCCTTTTCATTGAATGGAGGCACAAAACGAATTTGTTTAGAAGCATAAAAATTATCCAACCGCATTTGGACAACTTTTTCTTCTGTCTGTGCCTTTCTGAAACTGATTTCCTTACGAGCTTTAATGCATTCGATTTGTATTTCGGCATCAAGGCGTTTGTTTTCTTGTTCTGCTTCAAGATGTTTGCTTTTAATTTCTAAACGAAATTTCATTTCCATTCTTTTTAATTCAAAATCTGGGTCAAAATGAGTGGCAGGCAATTGTTGTACAACTTTTTGAGGCAAAACTTTTTGGCTGACCAAATGTTCAACAAGAATTTGTTTGATATCTGCTTTCTTCGTTGCTTGCTTCACTTCTAAATTAAAATAATTTCCAACATCAAGGAATTCAGATTTTTTTTAATTCATTGATCAATTCAAAAGAGGGATTCTGATTAAATTTATTTATAAAATCTTCAAGTTGGAATGCCATTTTGAATATACATGCTGTCTATCTGTATAGAATATAAATTTAATATAATTAAATTGTTTGATTAATTCCGGACAAGCCCCAATTTTCTGTTACGTTTTTTTTCTATGTTTAATAAACGCAACATAAAACACAGATAACAGCTTGTATAATTTATTATAATAAACTAAATATATATATGACAGATATAACGCAAATTATATATTAACAATAACAGATACTCATTTTTAACATTCAAAATCAATTACAACACAAAATGGTACTGGCCTGTATCTAATATAATGATCTAGAATGAAAGTCCAGAAATATTTCACAGTTCAATAAATTTGATGACGTTCCTTTTACGATGAATTTCCCTTGTTTTCCAATTTGCCTCGGTTTTTCTTGAACAGTCCCGTACGTGTCGACACTCAGCACAATCAGTGAATCAAATGAATCGCAAAGATTGATGAAACAAAATCACAGTTTCTGTAGATCTGGCTCTAGTCACAAAGTTAAGTTGAAGAACCACACGAGGAACGTTGAAAACTTCTCGAACAAAGACACTATTTCTTGAATTAAATATAAACTAATGGCTGACTCTTCTTCTTTTCAATAAAACTAATGTCTGACTACTTTCTAACTTATTTCTTGCATCTTCGTCTGTTTATATATTTGTAGGCCTCTTTTCTCCAACATTCATCGGAACTTCGACAGAGTAATCTGCGCATCCATGTTTTTGCACGTGACTCTACGTCTGGACGCTAGGCCGCCAAACATTTCCATTTATAGTCATATATTTGATCTACCTAATTCTAGAAACTTCGAAATGTTATTTTAAATGAAGAACAACGTATTTTATTGTTTAAACTTTGAAACAGTAATGTAAATATGGAAATATAAATAATAGAAATGAAAATTTAAACACAACACGACATGTTGTCGTTTACAAAATATTTACACGACATTTACATAACAGCACGTGACAAAGTTTGGTTTTCGCCGAAATCGAATGGTCATAAGAAATGCGAGATACCAATTTTGTTATCCCATCCGATTAAACACGTTCAAACTTTCTCTCATCGGAAGTACTTTGTAAACGACGCGCCAATTTTAAACATGTAAATAACCGTCATTGGCCCCTAAATGACACCAAATATCATGGTCGCGAAGGATGATACTGCCCTATCCTGTAAATCAACTCCGGGGTTAATAGCTAGATAAACACAAAATATAACAAGTTGCTGTGGTCATTAACCGGCACGTACCACTTATTCCAAACACGATAAGATAATGGATCTGATGACTGATTGTTTCCCAGCAGATTTTTTAAGAACCTGCACACGAACCGCTGAATTATTTGGAATGTTTCACACGGCACATTATGTTGCAAGAATTTTCTCATAAATAGAGGTTGTTGAGAAAGAGAAAGCTCATAGTTACTATTGTAACTCACGAAACAGTTTACAAACCGTAGTTGTTGAGTAGAATTACCCTGAAAATGGAAAAAGCTGGTAAGATATTTTCGTGTCTACATGAAAGTTACTACTCATGGGGCACACTGTTAAAATTTAGGTTTAGAGAATAATACGAACACTTTTACCTCATAAGAATACTGAGTTCCATAAACACTTGTCTGAACTGTAATAAGATTGATAGTTGAAGAGATATAAATACAAAGTTTTGCACTCTTATCAATGTAAGTAAATTAGCTGCAAAATGAATAGTTAGTTTATGTAAATACATGTGTATCAAGAAAACACATACATGTTTCTTCCGTTCCCCGGTTTGTAAAACTGACCACACATATTTTACGTCAGTTAATAGAACTGAGCTGTTTTTATCCATCTATGAAGATGCTGTAATCTGAAATCTGAATATTCGATGTTTCACTTTATCCAACAGACGTATGTTAATTCTACGGAAGAGAAAGTGTTATTTTGAAAAAAAGTTTTCTTAATTTTGTAGACTTAAATTTTGAAAGCTTTATTTTTGACAAAAGAGATGTAGGTTATACAACCAAGGATAAAGAAATAATTTTGAAAAAAAATTAAACAGGAATTTGTTATTGTATGAGAAGATTTAATGAAATAAATTTTAATACAGGTGAAACATTGAAAGACAATAACTGTTGTACATGTAGCGTTACTTGTCGCTGTGAAGATGAAAATATGAAATGCGTCTGTAAATGTAATGATGACCCATCTCAATGTTGCACTGAAGCCGAAGACGGGAAAAACAAATGTACAGTTACTGTTGTTTGTGAATGCATAGATGCACGTTGTAGTCCAGACTGTAAGAAGGAGTCATGCCAGGATTGTGTAGAAGTCAAAAAGAAAAACAGCTGCGTTTGTAACGTTACCTGTTGGTGTGAAAACGGAAAGATGAAATGTGTTTGTAACTGTGATGGTAACACTTCTCAGTGTTGTAAGGAAGGTAAGAAGAGAAAAGATAAATGTACTGTTAGTTGTCAGTGTTGAGAAAGAAAGGATTAATTCTATATTACTGAGCGTTTAATGTTCGTGAATTATTTGAGTGAGAAACACTTAAAGTGATGGAACGGATCAATAAGAGAATATTAATTTTATGATGACATGGGTAATATATTTGTGTAACGTAAATAGTTTTCAAATCTTTCTCAGTATGAGAGACAGTTAGTAGCTAATCGCACAAAATACCGATAAAAGTACATTGATTCTTTATCTAATTCGATAAATATTATTAAATATATATTTTAAATTTTTAGTTAAAACTGATAAGAATTTGTTCTATAATTAGCTAGATATATTAAACATACTTCAAGATATTGATGTTAAAGTATTAATTTATTTCATACATTTTACTTTAATCAGTGTAACTTTTGCAGACGTCACTATTGGGTTTTTTATAATGTCTTGAAACCACTTCGTGACATATAATTGTAAATTACCGTATAAAAGTGTTTGATCGGCAGTGACCTTATTCTGATAATATGAGAATATGGAGTTCGATACTTTACGATAGTAAGTTCAGCTAGACTTGAATGCAGCTTTGCGTATAGACAAAACTCGTTATTTTAATATATTATCGTACTTACCAGATAGGAAATTGATTTAATTGAAAATTACTAAGCTTTCTTTTATCACTGACAGATATTTATTTGTTTATTTGATTTGATATTCGTGCTAAACTACACGAGGACTTCTCTATTGTTCTTCTGTAATTAACGAGGGACATACTAGAAGGAAGGGAACCGGTCATCATCAACAAATTGTAAGACTAACCTACACATAAAGCATTACAACGATGAAATAGTAAAGGATATAGTGTGGAAATGATATTCGAATCGGTGACCCAAATATTTCTGGTCGAACGTTTTATCTTCTGACCATAACACAGTCATTTCTTCAGAAGAGAAAGTAACCGATGTTTATGGAGTATCTTACATGGTTTAAATACAAACTAATGTACATGTAACCTAACACAGTTAAAGCTAAATATTAACCTATAACCTAACCAATGTGATATCGTACCTAGTACAATTTGATGAGTGACCGATATCAGAGAATAAAAGTAATGAGCCAGCGCTGATTAGGTCTGTAACATTTAAACAGGTAAAAGTGAAATTAAATATGTAATAATGTATAAAATACTAAATCTTAATGTAGCTGAATCAAAATATTTTACAACAACTTGCAGACCGTTATTTAGATTACATGGAATGAAAATTACTAGAGTTTAGGGTTTGTCAAGTACACCAAGTTCTAATTTCTTCAAACTTTCGATCAAAGCTTATGACACACGGACCATCAAATACTATTTACTTATTTCTATAGGTTTCGTTACTATCGTAACGTAATTATTTTAGAAAGGAAAGTTACAAATGGCTTGTCAAAAAGTAAATTACTTATGGTTCTAAAATGAATAGTTAGTTCATTCAAATACATGGTTATCTTAAGAAACCACCCACATTTTGTCACGCTTCGAAAATCTATGAAACTGAGCAAACATACTTTACATCAGTTAACAGAACTGAGCTATTTTTATCAGTTCGGGATGATTCGGTTATCTTAAATCTGAAAATTGGATGTTGCATTTCATTCAACAGACGAGTGTTAATTGTACGAAATAAAAAGTGTTATTTTAACACGATTTTGTAATTATTTAAGACGTACCTTTAATTTTGTAATTTAATTTGTATAAGGTTTATTTATGACAAAAACAGATTATACGATCGAGTATCGGTCACAACATAAGCAAGTTTTAAGACTATTGAAAGACACGAGTAATAAATATAATACATAAGTAACATTGAAAATAAAATTGAACAGTAATTTTATTGTAGTAAAATTTTACTAAAATTTTTACGTAGATGAAACAATGAAAGACGACAGCTGTTGTACATGTGTCGTTACTTGTCGCTGTGAAAAAGGAAATATGAAATGCGTCTGTAACTGTAAGGATGACACATCTCAATGTTGTACTGAAGCTGAGGATGGGAAAAACAAATGTACAGTTAATGTTGTTTGTGAATGCAAAGACGCACGTTTTAGTCCAGACTGTAAGAAGGAGTCATGCCAGGATTGTTTAGAGTCCAGAAAGAAAAACAGCTGCGTTTGTACCACTACCTGTTGGTGTGAAGACGAAAAGATGAAATGTGTTTGTAACTGTTAGGGTAACACTTTTCAGTGTTGTGAAGACCGAAAGGATAAATTGACAGTTATTTGTGAGTGTTAAAGATAAAAGTACTGATCCCAAACTACTGAAATTTTAATGATCGTGAATTATTTGAGTGATAAAAAAAAAAAAACGTGATTTGATGGTATGGATTACTAGCGAGAGAAAATTAATTTGAAGATCATATACGTAATTTATAATTGTAATGAGTATTTTACATATATTTTACTGTATTCTAGAGAGACGGTTAATACTATATCAAACTGAATACGGATTAATTTATGTTGGTTCTCTTTCTGATTTGATAAATGTCATTATATCATATTTAAATGTTTAATTCATGATCGATGATTATTTACACAATTAGTTAGCTAGATAAATCAAACACAATGATGTCAAAATGATAATTGGTTTTATAATGATTTTTTTCAATTTAATCTTTGTACAATCAACAGACTGGTATCATTTGATTTGTGGATGAATAATCTATATAAGAAGCTATAGTGGCTTTTAGGAATACAATTTTGTAATGTTGAGTAAGTAAAATAAAATATATGAAATTCTTGTATAAACATTTATTGGTCACAAATATTCTTCAACGTATAATATTAGAATATGAACTTCTATCATTTCGATACTTCGTGGAAATAGACTAAAAGGCAGTTTGTTTCTTTAAAAAATAACAAACACTGATGTTTTGTGTAACAATTCATCATCATTACCAGAGTAATTTGAAATTAGATGAGAAATTTCTAAACTTCCAATTTGATACTCAATACTTATTTTTCATGCTTGGAATTTCTCACAAATATACACGTGAATTTGCGGTTTCTGTCTGTAATTCAAAAGTGAAATACTATAAAAAAGGCAGCTTATCGGATTTCGAGTCGTGCCCACTAAGAACATGATCATGGCAAGCCTTGTTTCGTCATAGCTACCTCAGGTTAAAAGGTTAGTAACTGTGTACTAACATTTTCACAATTATTATCACAATTATAATGTAATAATTTACCTTTTGATAAAAATTCGAAAAAAATGAGATATTTTAATTCTATGATTGCACATTAAAACAAACTTGAGGAATTTTGCACCAGTTATAATTTTGAAGTTCTAGAAACGACACAGCCAAAAAAACAGAAAAATGTGGTTCAAATCTACATTCTATTAACGTATGATATAATAATGCATATTTATATTAAACATGAATATGAATATTATAAAAAATTCTTGTTCTAGAATAAATTACCGTATGTATTTTTCAGGGCAATTAAATTGTGAAAACAGTTATAAGTATTACTAAACCTCTATGTTGTGATAGTAATGTACGTGATGTGAATTAATATCCGAGAATAAAAGAATTTTCTACTCCAGATTGTATGTCACATAAACACGTGAAATATATTCTCAAAAACATTACGTGAAGGATGCAAATTTTTGACTCCACACACAGTAACTATGAACCAAAATATAACTAAAATATACCACAACATATAATATTCCTTAATAATTTTATATTTTTAGTACGTGTCATTTATATATCATTTTTGTGTTTTCACACCATTACGGAAATATAGGTAAGCGTTGGAGCAATAGTCTAAATTTCTTTCTTTAGATTTGTGCCTGGAGAGTATGAAACGGAATTTGAACGTAATGCAAACTTAAATAAAACATAAATTATTATAGAAATATTTTGATCGACTAATTTGTTCTGCAACATCCCCGATAGAGTTCTAACATTCAAACGTTGATTCAAGTCAATAAAGAATGTTTAATAAGTTAGCCTACTTTCCACATTATAACGTATTTGCGTGCCAGTATTCATGAGGCCTACAATATGACTAACACTATACAACAGTTAAAAAATCATAAGTTTAATTAAAGATAAAATTTCGTCTAAAGTTGACGACTTTACACAATGCTACTTAAAGAATTAAATATTTGTAGTAAATAAAGAAAACTAAAATGCCTTATAAATATAACAATATCCTAAAAATTCTAGAGGGAAGGATAGCTACACACATCACCAATCTCTTGGTTTATAGATGGATTTGATCGTCATTTTATAGTTCAACAACATTAATAAAGGTTTTTTTCAAGTGAACCACGAATTTTGTGATTTAATCTTGAGACACGAATCATCTAAGGTCTGATGTTTTGGATTTATGGAGGTTTTATTTTTTTTCTGTGAAATTTATAAATGCAACAATACTCTGAAAACAAACACTTAACTAAATTATAAAACAGAAATACAATCCGTCCAACTTTCTGAATTCCGTGTTTTCGTGGTCGAACACCTTTGAAAGTAAAGTGTATTTTGAGGGGGATAAAAATATCTAATTTTTTTTTTAGAGTATATAAGTATTTTGATATTCCTAATACCAGGAGCTGTGATATCTTTCTTTATCTTTCAAAATATCAGTCTCCTTGACTTGTATTCTATGTAACAATTGTTGATAGAATTCACTTTGTTTTAAGCTATAGTAAAACATTCAGTTGATAGAGTAGGTGGTAAAAAAGTATTCCAAAATTTGGTGGTTGTTAGTGATGACTACCTTCCTTCGTTTGACAGCTCACAATTAGTGACGTCGAGTGCAGATAGCCTTAGTGGAGGTTTGCACAAAAGTGAAAAACAAACAAACCATTTTTTTGGTTTGTTTTTGAAAACATAATTATATAATATACTTTTTGTGGCTTGTTTACCTTTTTGGTGCAGTTTGCATTTCATTAAAATAAAATGATTTAAAAAATTTGTCATTATTTTTGAAAATGTAAGTTAAATACCAAAGTTTGTAGCGGATATAAACTTACCTAGTCATTCTTAGGGGTAAAAAGAGAAGGTAATAGAATTTGCTGTATAAAATCTCATTGCTTTGATATGAAGCGTCGTCGAGGGCCGGGCTACAGAAGAGGAACATAACATGTCCCACCATCATTTTTCATTATTTATTTTGAATATAAATCATGCATACAAATTTTACGTTCTTTTAACATATGAAATACAATATCTTATATAATAAATATTCTTTTTATACAAGAATAAGATAATACATTTACATCACGAGGATTCGAAGATCTCTAACAAAGGACGTACCTTTGAGTAAAACGGTAAGTTGTAAAAAAACAGTATTACAAGACTTAGATGTGTTGACAGCGATAATAGTCCAGGATATGTGAATCAACATGTGAAAATAAAAAAAATGTTTTACTCAAGGTTGAGTGACACACATATAAGTAGAATGCATTTGAGTAAATTCTATTTACTCTGTAATTTTTTGAAATCTTGGTCTTGTTAATTATAAAATAAACTGTGGGAACAAAATACCAAAGCATTCAATGTTTCTTTATTATCATATATTTTAGCAGGTGTTACGTTTATTTTCTTTGTTTGATTTGTTTTTCAATTTCGCACAAAGCTACTCGAGGGCTATCTGTGTTAGCCGTCTATAATTTAGCAGTGTAAGACGAGAGGGAGAACAGCCAGTCATCACCACCCACCGCCAACTCTTGAGCTACTCTTTTACCAACGGATAGTGGGATTGACCGTTACATTACAACGCCCCTAAGGCGAACCCGCGCACCTCAGTTTAGGAGTCGCACGCCTTAACACGCTTGGCGATTCCGAGCCCATATTTCAATTAAGAATGGTGCTTTTGCACATCTTTTAATCTTAAGTTTTCAAGTCTCTGTCAAACAGTGCATTCTTAGAATGATATCTGTATAGCATTTTCGTTTCTTTTATGAGGTAATGGAAAATTTGAATATTACAAGCTTCATAAATACTGTTCTTACCTTGATTTCTTTTATTGTCTGTTATGTTGGGTGTGTATATACATATACATACATGTTAAAACAGTACAATAATGACTGTTCAATTGGGCCTTTACATAGAATCACAAAACATTTGTGATATATATTTATTTCCTGTTTATCTTGTAAATGTAAATTCTACAAGTTTTACAAAAGTTCTGAAAGTTTTACATTTTTTTTCTCACTAGGGAATTTTATAGGATAAAACTAATCAAGTGAACATTTTACACAGAGAGAAATTTAACATTTTAAGAATTGGTTTGAACGCTAAATATTCTATGTAGTCTTTTAGAATTTTCCGTTAAATACAATCGATGGAAAATAATGTAGAGCTAATGGCTTGGAGGACATGGTGTTAATGTACTCTCGTGTTCTTGGACTGTTGTATGCTTGAAGAATAGTTTTTATTGTCACCTTTGTACTTTGTCCATAAAATGTGCAGCACACATTTTACATTAGAAGGTTACCAACCACGAATTCTCAGATTTAGTTTGAACACACGAAAACTATGTCTAATTCAGCCTTATATTTTGACGTTCATGAATATTTTGGTTTACTGTTTAAATCCGAGACGATAGCCATAAATTTCTGATAAGTTTAAATCCTAAAAATATTTTTAATGTCTGAAATATATTTTAACTTGATTTGAAATAGAGGGAATAATAATTTTTTTTATTGTCGTTCAATTCATGGGCCTGGCATGGAAGAGCGCGTAAGGTGTGCGACTCGTAATCCGAGAGTTGGCGGTGGGTGGTGATGACTAGCTGCCTTCCTTCTAGTCTTTTCAACGTTTCTGTCACAATCATATATGTGTATGAGTAATCAATGTTAGAAGCAATAATGTATTTAAAGAATACCACTTGATAAACTTCAATTAATAAAATAAACTGCATGAAACTGTTGTACAAACATTTTTCGGTCATTAGTGGTCTTCATCTTATAACATCAGAATGTGGAGTTCCATTCTAACGTTACTAACTTCAGATAGGCTAGCGTGTAGATTCGGGTCTTTAAACAAACACCACGGTTTCTTTGTATAACAATTCTTTCTGATCATCACAGAGGAATCTGAAATTAGGTGTTAAATATCTAAACTGTCAATTTCATAGTTGATAGTTATTTGTTATCGTTTGTCCTTCAATTTTTTTTGAATCTCGCTCAAATGTACATCAGGGCTGTTTGCGTTAGCCATCTATAATTTCACAGCCAAAAACTAGATAGAAGGCAGCTTGTCATCCTCAAATATCGAAAATGTTTGTGCTACAGAGTAACTTGTTATATTATGTTGGTAATTCTGCTTTTACCCAGTAGCGCATCTGCTCTCACATTATAACTTTTATCCAAGAGAAAATTAACAGTGGAACTTTTCTTACCAATAAACTGTTTCGTGTCAGACAGATATCTTTACATATCTTAAAAATAAACTGATGTGCCTTTAACATTAATACTGTACTTGCACTTACAATACAAATCTTACTAGCCCCATGATGTTTAAAGCTGAACACTAGAGCTAAACCAAACCAATGTGATATCGTACTCAGTAAAATTTGATAACTAACCAATACTTTCAGAGAAAAGAGCTTATGAATCAATGCTGTCCTTTGTACTGGGAAGGCAAGGTGGTAGACATATCCAACCCACATATGTATATACCAAGAAGTGATTTTCAAGACTAAGTATGTTAATGATTTGTTAATAATGTTAAAATAACTGAAAAGTGATTTTAAGACATAAAATACAATATACAGGTATCCTGGCTTTTAAATTTAAAAGCGGTAACAACGATATTAAATGTATATTTCATAATTTGTTAAGTACAAGTTATTAGAGCTGAATCAAGACATTTTACAACTTTTAGACAGTTATTTACATTATATGAAAAGAAAATTATTAACACGTTGTAATTTTTTGACTTCGCATTTATTAATTATAAACTAAACTGTTACAAAAATATACCATATTCTATAATTACCTTATTGTATTAGCAGTTGCTTATGTTCACGAGAAACATCATTACGTAAAAATGACTATTGGTCAGAGTTATAGTCTGGGTAATGTTTCTTAGTTTTAGATCTGTACAACATGTTACGGAATTTGAACTTAATGAAAACTTAATAGACACATTAATTCTGATTTAAACCGACTGACCTACTAATCTGTTCTACAACATCTTCGAAAGAGACGTAATATTGAGAGCTAAGAAACGTAAGTTTAAAGATTAACTTTAGTTTGAAGTTTACCAAGAGGATACAAAGTAACTAAAAAAATTAAATATTGGTTGTAAATTAAAAATATTATAAACTTTATTAAAAAATCCTAAAATTCTTAGAGCTCAGCTAAAAACCATCTTTAATCTGAACTTTAAAGTCTCGTATTTTGAAAATAAATAAAATATATTAGAAATGTTAGTAACATCATCTGCTAATCGTTATGTCCCGTTATATTTCTTATGATTAAATCCACTCTTATTTCGTTTGAGGAGACTACTTTCATTATACCAAACGGACTTTTATACGTTTGGCTTGAAGTTGTTGATTGTGGAAAGCTTCACAGTGACTCATCGGTATGTCTGCGGACTTATAACGCTAAAAATCGGGTTTCGATACCCTTGGTAGGCAAAGCACTGATAGACCATTTTGTAGCTTTGTGAGTAATTCAAAACAACCTTGATTACGAAGGTTCATCGTACAGTTTCATATTACTATATTTCTATGAGATGTGAGGAATATTACTTATAAATAATAAACTGACATATTTCATAAAATGTTTTTAAATATTATACATCCTTTCTTCCTAACAATCTGCTTAAACAGTAAAGATAGTGTCACATTGAAAGGTCACTCTATTCATAGATTCTAATTACACACGTGTTAATTTTAATTTAATGTTCACGTAAAGCTAAGAAAGGCCTAATTACATATATCCGTTCGAAATTTAAATTCCAACCTATATTATGGACAACTGATAACAGGAAAGAGAAATCATCAAAACCATCATATTCATGTTTGACCGAATAGTTGGATTTTATCGTGATATTTATAGCTCACCAACAACTGAAAAACATTTCATGAAAATGAACCGTGATTTTTTCTATTCAATTTTGCCTCACTAATCACATAAGGCTTGATTCTTGGATTTAATGAAGGCTTTATTTTTTGTGTCGTTCGTATTTTATAACAAAAATGAGTACAAAAAACTTGTGATCAGTTCAAAGTCACACAATTACCACTTCATATTTTAAGAATTCCAAATTTATTATGAAATTGTTAAACTAGTATGGTCAAGTACCAAACTTCGCAATTAACATAAAGATGCCGATATATTTATGAAACTGATCACGTGAATAGTATTTTTTTTTCGTGAGACGTAAAAAGAAAAGAATTTTGTGAATATATTTTAAGATGGCTTTGCCCAGGAGTTCATGATTCACTGTAGTTCAAATTTTGGAAATAATTCAATATTCGGAGTATGTTATGGGTGTGAAAGCTAAGAAGAAGACTCGGAAAACAGTGATTAAAAATGTAGACGGAACCAAGGGAATACGTATAGTTAAAACCAGAGAGTGAGCTGTTCCACCACCAGGGGAAGGTAAGTGATATCACATGGAAAACCGCTTTCAATTATTAGTTTATGTCAAGACATTTGAAATTTTTATGATAATTATTGAAGTGGTATTGTATAGAACCAAGATATACAGCTAGTAGACACATATCTAGTCATTGTTAGAGCCAAAACTGAAGGTAATAAACATATAATAATAATCTAGATCCTTATTTGTATAGCATCATAAATGGTGCAGTATTTAGATGTTCGAGGGGAAAGATTCGACGATGATTCTCACTTCTGTAATGTTGATAAATGTCACAACAAACATGAACACTATTATTATTTACGTAAGAGGAACACATTTCGTTCAACCCTCAGTCCAACATGGCCTTTTGGTTAAAACACTCGACATGTAAGCTGAGTTGGAATCCTCGCCACACCATCTGTGCTCGCCCTTTCAGCCGTAGAGGCGTTATAAAGTAACGCTCAATCCCACTATTCTTTGGTAAAATAGTAGACCAAGAGTTGGCGGTGGGTGGTGATGATTAGCTGCCTTTCGTCTTGTTTTACGGTAAAAAATTAGAGAAATCTAGCACAGTTAGCTTTCGTGTAGCATTGCTCGAAATTGAAAACAAAAACCTTTTAAGAAGGCATTCAATTGGGAATATAATTTATGAGTTGAGTATGAATTACTAAAAAGTATTGAGAATGATGTGAACCACTGAAAACAGTTTATTGCTTGTGAACTCCTGAGAAAAATTAGATGGTGTAAAGTGATGAAAACTTTGAGTTGCATGTCGAATATTGATTATTGGGGTTAATAGAAAAACTAAGGTAACCGTTCTGTTATGACTAATAAATGTGTATATTCAGGAACTTTCAAAATTATGTTTAAAACGTGATTTATGGTAATTTTAACCATAAACGTTTGATGAGATAATATTTATTGTAGTTTTCTAATTGAACGTGACTGTGGTGCATTTGAATTTTTTCCAATCTGCAGCTTGAATGATTAGGGCATTTACCGTAATATTTGAAATGTGTCTGTATCCCAGTCTTGTTTCTGTACTAACTTAAAGGAATTGATATTAGTAATACAGACCAATAGGAAACATGATTTTGTTACTATCAGTGTAAGAAGTGTAAAATGAAAGATTTCTTTTTGTATGAAGTGATAATAACAAGAATAATACTAACTTTTCTACGTCTTACTTTTGGTGCTTCTCATCAAAGTTTAACCAAACCGTTTTGTGTTGTGTAAGAGGCGTGACCTTTGAAGACGTTTACGGTTTTTAAAGCTTTTTTCTTGTAGATGCCGTCTTATTGTTCTTGAGATGCTGTCTAAGGGCGTAAGGACTTTAAACTGGCTCGACAATCGCCTGATGTCTTGCCGGACAATCTATCGAGTCTTCCTGCTCAACTCCGGCAAAATATCCTTGGGCCAACTTATCGAAATTCTCAATTTGTATAACTCAGGGTCTTTTAAGAAATTTTCAACAGCAGTTTTACCACATCCAATGTGCGATGGCACATTAAGAGAAAGAGAAACCTTGTTCTTGCATCTTGACAATTCTGCCACGTTCAAATTCTCTCAGCTTTTCAGCCTTTCCCATGTTTTTACCCAATGTAACACAGGAGATATCAATGAGAGATTTTGACAACGCTAATGCTTGAAGAAATATAAGTAAATTTAGTTACACGTTTACCGATTAACGCATCGTTTCAGTATGGTCTTAAACTTTTGACCAGTTAGTATTTAAATTAATTTAATAGTGTTCACATTTTTCTGTTAAATGCCATAAACGCTGTTTTTATTTTTATTTTCTCTTTTCTTATTTTCATCTTTCCAAGCTTTACTTAAATAAGTAGTTGAGTCTAACAACGTATAATGCATATTTTCTTTATGTTTATTGGCCTTAATATTTTGGCCAGCAGTTTGTATATACCATGTTTGTTTCTTTGTTTAATGTAATGGAAAAATTGAATGTTAGAAGTTTTGTGAACACTGATTTATCTTGATTCCTTTTATTTAACCTTGACACACGTAAACTATGTCTACTGCAGCCTTATATGTTGACTTTTATGAAGTTTTCAGTTCAGTTTTGCTTATTTCACCTTAATTGTCAAAACCGAGACAAAAGACATAAATTTCTAACAAGCTTAAATCCTAAAAATATTATTTAACGTTCGAAATATATTCTAGATTTGCAAAGTCATTGTTGAATTGATAGGGGCAAGTACTAAAGATTGGAGATAAAGAAAATTTGCCTCGTCATAGTCAGAGGTAAAAAACAAAGATGTAATATTACATCTTTATACATTTTGCTGAGTCATCATTTAATGGAGAAATATCTTTAATGTTAATCTAAATAATCAAAAGGTAATGGTTAAACTTTTGGATATCGAATTAGGATTGTGGTACTTGAGATTTATTGTAGTAGTTTTACACATTTGATTTTAAATAGCAGTAATAGTAAATTTTCATGTTGTTATACAATTTAGTATAGTTTTATGTGCGTTGAATAAAATTATATTACTTTTAAAGCACTTGAGCTTATTTGGAGCGTGTCATTATATGTAAAAAAATCACTACATATACATGATACTGTTGTCTGAACGAAAAGGTAATCGTCTATGAAATTTGTGAAACTCGAGAATGTAGCATTTGGTATTAAAAACAATTTTGAACTATTTACTTTTATTCAGTGTCCCTGCACTGTTCTTTTTCTCTAACAAACTGATCCTTAAGCAAATTGTTTTTAAAACGTCGAATAATAATTTCGCGAAATTGTTTATTTGGTGATGTCGAGAAAACCCACTTGTGGACAAAAAAATACATGTAAAAAGGCTCGTTTGGGTTAAAAAAATTTACGTAGAGGAGCCTTTCGTAAAAAAAAATTCTGAACCGAAACGAGCAGTTTTTACATGTAAATTGTTTATTTCTTTCCTTTTTTATTTTTATTTAGTTCGAAAACTGCATGCGCTAGCCGTCCCTAATTTAGCAGTGTAAAATTAGAGGGAAAGCAGCTAGTCATCTCCACCCACCACCAATTCTTGAGTACTCTTTTACCAACTAATAGTGAGATTCATCGTAAAGTTATAACGAACCCAGAGCTGAAAGGGTGAACATATTTTTTGCAATTGAGATTTGAAACCGCGACCCTCAGATTATGTGTCGAACGACTAAACTCAGCTGACCATTTGAAAAAATTAATATGTTATCAAGATCGCTTAAAACAGAAATAAGTGAAAAAAAAATTTAAAATTGGAAAAAAAAAGTGAAATTGGAATCAACCTTGTGAAACAACTTGGATATCAATTTATATAACTTGTTAAAGTAGAAACACGTTTATTTCTAGAGAATAGACTACAAACAATTATATTTTACTCGTGTGTTCCAAGAAGTAAAGTAACTGAATAAATGAAACAAGCAAATGTGCCTTCATAATACACGAATTAGACACATCAGTGTTTAATCATTGAAGGAATTGAGTATTTTGGTCGATCGTCTTTCAGTAATAATTTTTGGCCATAGTTAAAGTATTCGAGACATTCTTATACATTTTTAAAGTGTTAATTTTCACTATCTTGTACGAACGTTCTCTGATGGATTTCAGTCAGTGACTCAGTTTTGAAAGACAAAAAATAAATTACATATTCCTTATTTTCTTAATTACACCATGACACATTGAAAGACATCTTGAATTTTAACTTTGACAAGTGAATAGTTTATTTGTTTCATAATTTTGCACAAAGCTACATAAAAGCTATCTGTACGTGAATGAATGCAAATGTTAATACTGTCTCTTTCGGTAATGTGTAATATATGCAAAAATATTTCTCTACCTTCAGTAGCGAGCGATAAGTTTTCCGGCTAAAGGCAATAAACTTAGGGTTTGGATACTTGTGATGGAAAAACCATAAATACACCAATATGTAATTTTGTGTTTAAGAACAAAGACAACAATGTTGAGATTTATTACAAGGATAAATGTTTCATAGTTTATAAACATTTTAATACTTTATGGTAGAAATTTAGTTTTTTTAATTCGTGATTTTTGTCAGTTACGCAACCCAACTAACTTCCAAATTTGACGAAATTTTAAAAAGGGTGTAAAATAAAAATTTTGTGTTACGTTTGAAAGTGTTAATGATTTAACAAAAACCTTAAACGCAGATGAAACTAATCACAGTTAACCCAAGTCAAGATTTATAAGCCACTTTTAAAATAGAAAATTATAAAAATATAATATTAAAACACATATTTTACGTTTATTACTTGTTTGTGTTTTGATATCTTATTGATTTGAAGAAAAACATGTAACTGGATTTAAACTATTTATGGTTTGTTTGTTGTTGAAAATTTACATACTAAGCTTTCTGTGGCGTGACAATAATGATTTTAAAAGTCTCAGCTCGAGCAGTTTGTGGTTCGTATCAGAACGGTGGTGAAACAGCTTATATACCAAACCTTAGATAGGATTTTATAGTACACCCCAGGAACTCGTGCAAACATACATCGATTCCGGGCAAGTAAAATTATGTACTTAAACACCGACATGGTGTAACGAAATGTAAATTCTTTGGTGACTGGTAACCTGGACAGGCACGTGACAGAGTATGGTTTTCGCCGAGATCGAAGGGTCATTAGAAATGCGAGATACCACTTTCGTTATCCCATCAGATTAAACACGTTCAAACTTTCTCTCATCGGGAGTACTTTGTAAACGACGCGCAAAATTTAAACCTGTAAATGACCATCAATATGGCGTTCCGTCATTGGCCCCAAATAACACCAAATATCATGGTCGCGAAGGATGATACTGCTATAATTTTAAAGTTGTAGAAATAACAGAGCCCAAGAAACAGAAATATTCGGTATAATTTTATATTCTATAAAATAAAATAATAATGCATATTTATATTAAACATGAATATGAATATCATGAAGATTTATTATTCTACAGTAAAGTATGTATTTTTAGGGCAACTAAATTGTGAAAACAAAAGTATTACTAGGTCTATATCTTGTTAGAGTAACGAACGTAATGTGAATTAATACGCGAGAATAAAAGAATTTTCTACTCCAGACTGTATGTCACATAAACACGTGAAATATATTCATAAAAAAAATTACGAGATGTCAATTTTTGACTTCACACGTAATAATTTTAAAACAAAATATAACTGAATGATACCGTAACATATAATATTCCATAATTACCTTATATTTTTAGTGTATGTCATTTTTTTGTCTTCACACCATGACAGAAACATAAGAAAGCGTTGAAGCTGTAGTCTCAAATTGTTTGTTTAGATTTAATCCTGTAGAACAAGAAAACGGAATTTGACGGTAATGCAAACTTAAATAAAACATTAATTATTGTCAAATATTTTGATCGAATAATCTGTTCTACAACATCTCCGATAGAGTCATGATCTTCAAAAATTGATTCAAGTAAATAAAGAATATTTAATAAGTAGGCCTACTGTTCCACAATTTAACGTACCTGCGTTCATTAGGCCTATTGTATGAATGACACTATACAACAACAGCTAAAAATCATAAGCATAATTAGATAAAATTTCGTCTGAAGTTGATTATTTTGACACAATGTTATTTGAAGAATTAAATGTTTGTAGTAAATAAAGATAACTAAAATGCCTTATAAATATAACAATATCCTAAAAATTCTAAAGGGAAGGATAGCTACACACATCACCAATCTCTTGTTTTATAGAGGGATTTCAACGTCATTATATAGTTCAACAACATTAATAAAGGTTTTTTTAAGTGAACCACGAATTTTGTGATTTAATCTTGAGACACGAATCAAATAAGGTCTGATGTTTTGGATTGATGGAGGTTTTAATTTTTTTCTGTGAAATTTATAAATGCAACAATACTCTGAACACGAACACTTAACTTAATTATAAAACATAAATACAATCCGTCCAACTTTCTGAATTCCGTGTTTTCGTGGTCGAACAACTTTGGAAGTAAATTGTATTTTTTTTGGGGTAAAAATATCTAATCTTTTATCAGAGTATATAAATATTTTGATATTCCTAATACCAGAAGCTGTGATATCTTTCAAAATATCAGTCTCTTTGAGTTGCATTCTATGTAACAATTTAATTGTTGAAACAATTCACTTTGTTTTAAGCTATGGTGAAGCATTCAGTTGAGAGACTAATTGGTAAAAGAGTATACCAAGAGTTGGCGGTTGTTAGTGATGACTACCTTCCTTCGTTTGACACTGCACAATTTGGGATAGCGAGAGCAGATAGCCTCAGCGTAGGTTTGCTCGAAAAAAAACAAGCCATTTTTGTAAAAGATAAAGTAAAAGATGTTTCTTGTGAGTTCAAATTGAAGAAAACCCAGTTTAATTTTGAAACTTATTTAAAATTTGTAAAATCATTGTTGAGTTGATATGGTGAAGTATCAAAGCACCATAATAGAAAATGATACCATACGCAATAAAAAAATTTCGTGTTTCGATCTATAAATTTGTTTTCTCTTTGGTCATTGCGAAACTGTCATAGAATTTAAGGAAAGGTTGACGAAGTTATGTTACTCTTAGAAAACAGATTAGTGTATTAACTGTGTTTAGCATGTGTACTTCTGCAATTTTCTGTAAACTCGGCATATTTGAGGCGGTACTCTTTCGGTATTAAATTATAGTTTTTCAAGTTAAAGGATCGAATTATTTCCTTTATTTTAAATACATGTTTTTATTTTTAACTTTATTAAAGTAGACACAGTCACACACTTTCGAATACCACCCAATATCTTGAATTTAGTCTCATGTACTTTCAGACCTTTCAAAAATTCAAGTGTTGGAAAGATTTCACTTAACAATGAAGCATTGGTAAAATATTCCTAGAGTACGAATTATGTAAACTCATTTAAGTTTGAAACGAAAACACTGTTTAAGAACTTTCAGTTTTAACTTTTTGTGAAGTAGACAGAATTATTCAGTTGGGTGTTAAATTTTGAACAGCATTAAGATGGGTATGAATTGTTGAAACATTTACCTTTTTGTGAGCTTTTGAAAATCAGTTCATTGGATGTGAAGTTTTGGATAGTTTTCTATTTAGTTTCGACATTCTTTGACTGGGATAATACTGTTAAAATACGAAGGCGTTTTGTTTGTTGTTATAAATGTCTTGTGTCAAAATTTTTAAGTCTTAGGTCACTTATCAAACTGAAAACGTAATTTACAATAATTTCAGAAATAATCAGATATTTATTTTTAATGTGTTTTTATTTATTTGAATGCAGAGGAAATTTATATTATAATTAAGAATGGTGCTTTTGCCCATATTTTAATCTTAGATTTGAAAGTCTGTGCCAATCTTAGAATGATATCTGAATAACAATTTTGTTTCTTTGTTTCACGTAATGGAAAAGTTGAATATTAGAAGCTTCATAAATACTGTTCTTACTTTGATTCCTTTTATTGTCTGTTATGTTGGGTGTGTATATACAGAAATATACATGTTACCAGCAATTGGGTGATGACTGTTCAATTCGGCCTTTACATAAAATTACAAAACTTTTGTGAAATATATTTATTTCCTGTTTTTCTCGAAAATGTAAATTCTTCATGTTTTACTAAAGTGCTGAATGTTTTATCTATTTGTTTTTCTCAATAGAAACCTTTGTAGCATAAAACTGATGAAGAAAACATTTTAGATGGAGAGAAATAGTAACATTTTGGGAATTGGTGTAAACGCTAAATATTCTGTGTAGTTTTATAGAAATTTTCGATGAAGGCAATCGATGAATAATAATGCAGAGCTAATGACTTAGAGACCATGGTATTAATGTATTTTCCTATTCTTGGATTATTATAGAACAATTTCTACTGTCACCTTTGTTCTTTGTCCATAATATGTGTAAAAAAATTTCCACATTAGACGGTTACTAACCACGAAATTTCGAATTTAATCTGAACACACGAAAACTATGTCTATTGCAGCCATATATTTTAACTTACCTGAATATTTTGGTTCTGTTTTTTTATTTCGCCTTACTAGATAAATCCTAGACGAGAATCATATATTTCTAACAAGTTTGTATCCTAAAAATATTATTTAATGTTTAAAATACATTCCAGATTTGCAAAGTCATTGTTGAATTGATAGGGTAAGATACTAAAGATTGCAGATAAAGAAAAATTGCCTCGTCATAGTCAGAGTCAAATTAACAAGGTGTGATATTAAATTTTCATTCTTTTTGCTGAGTCACCATTTACTGGACAATTACTTTATAGTTAATATAAATTATTAAAATAATGTCTAAACTATAAAATACTGAGTTGTGATTATTCTTTATTAGATGTATTTTATTCGTTTTAAAATAGAGGAAATAATAAATTTTTAGATTGTCATTCAATTCAGGACAACCTTAATTGTATAGGATAAACTTATACTTTTATAGCACTTGAGGTGAATAGTAGCATGACATTAAATAAAAAAAAAAATTCAGAACATATACATGATACTGTTCGTTGAATTAAAAATGTCATATTTTATCAAATTTGTAAAAGTCCAGAGTGTGACAACTAGATATTTAAAACAATTTTGAACTATTTATTTTTATTCCGTGTCTTAAAACTGTTATTCGCTCACAAACTAATGATTTAGCAAATTCGTTTCCAAACGTGGAATAATAATTTCCTGAATTTGTTTGTTTGTTTTGTATTAAGCACAAAGCTACACAATGGGCTATCTGTGCTCTGCCCGCCACGGGTATCGAAACCCGGATTTTAGCGTGCAAGTCCGCAGATATACCGCTGAGCCACTGGGGGGCAATTTCCCGAAATTAACATGATATTAAAAAATGCTTTAAATAGAAACAAGTGAAGGAAATAAGAATATAATTTAAAATTTAAATATAAAATGTAAATAGATATAAACTTGATGTTTGGAAATAATAAAACTTTGTGAATCGACTTGGATATTGATTTACACAACCTGTTAAAAAAGGAAACTACAAATATATCTAGAATAGACTACACACAATTATGTGTTAGTAGTGTATTTGAAGAGGAAATATAATTCAATAAATGAAACAATCTATTTGTTATCTGCGCGTTAATGGATGGAATGGTTTAATACAATCTCTGTCAGAAACACGTGATATACACAAAAATGTTTCTCTACCTTTTGCTCGTAACGATAAGCTTCACTAAAACTTCGATTTGGATATTCGTGATGGGAAAAACATAATAACGTCGTTATATAAATTTGTGTTTAGAACAAGAAAACAAATGTTGATATTTATTACAAAGTTAAATTTCATTTTAATACGTTGTTGTCGAGTTTTATTTTGATTTGTTTTATTTTTTGTAATCTTTATTTGTTATATGGCCCAACTAATTTCTAAATTTGACGAAGTGTCACAAAATTAGCGTTAATAACAAATGTTTATGCCACGTTTTGAAGTGTTAATAATTTAATAAATATCTTACTCCAGAAACCTTTAATTTTTTTTTTATTTAGGTGCTTTACTCTCTACCGAAAGAGCTGAAATATGCTTTAGTTTGAATGTATTTAGAAAGTTTCCAATGCTAGAAATTACTTTCATGCAATATCGCACAGGGACATTTTTACAAGCATCAGAAATTGCAAAGATTAAAGAATAAGCAATGCAGTATATATTCTATGCTAGTGGGAATTTGTCAGTTATGTGTCTTTAGACACCATTTAATTCCCTACTCAAAGAGATAGCCCCTTCGTAATTTTGTCCTCGCAGTAAGCCATGTTAATACCATATTTTGTCAGATTGATTATGATAAAACCAACCAAGTTTCTGTCTGTCACATCACAATCAGGTATATATTGCAAAACATCTTCTCTCATTGCAACAGAGTTGTCATTGGCATGCAAATATCTAACACACAGCGAAAACTGTTCAATGCCTGAAATATCTGTTGTTTCATCAGCTATCATTGAGTAACACTTTGCATCATTAACCCTGTTGACCAAAGCATCAAGAACATGAGTATTACTCGCGTAGATGATTTAATTTTGAATTTAAAAACTCAGATACGTAGTATTTCTCTTTGAACCAAAAAATTCCCATAGTTACTGATGGGCTCCTCATCAGATTCACAAATAAACATTGCGCCAATATCATATTTTCCCCTCAAAGCTAAACCTTGTCTCCCACACAGCAATAGAGGGTTAATAATAAACAGAATAATAATAATAATGAAGATTGTCAGCTTTGTTTTTGCTGTCTTGAGAATACTATTTCAATTCATGTTCTTTGAACTATTTAAGAGCCTTCTTTCTGTTTGTGTAGGGAAATTTTACTAGTTGTTTCACTTTCTCACTTTCAACACCAGCACCATCAAGAGCAAAAAGAACCCTTTGCATGTTGACTGAAGAGTAGCTATCTCCACTGTAAAAGCCAACGATGAAGAGTGTTTGCATGATTTTTAATACAAAATTAATTTTATGAGGAGTCGACTTACTTGTTTACCAATGCTGACATTAGCAGAAATGCCTGATTTGAGGTGTTAGTGGCAGCACTGGTAGAAGGCCAAGGTGATGAAACTGACAATTCTGATTCAACCTGATTGGCTGCAGCAGATTGATCAGTATCAGCCACATGAATGTGTTTAAAGAACCCATGTAGTGTGTTTTGTTACAGCAGGCCTGACAGCATGTTTGTCAACATCACATTCACAGTACTATTGGCGCCATCTATAGTGAACGATTTACTATAGATGGCGCCAAAGGCACTAAATTAGTGCCATAATGCTGCCATCGCGCCACTGTTCCACGCACTATTTAATTGTGAAATTAATTCTTGAAATCCAAGGAATCTGAACAAACACTCTCCATGATATTGAATACAGATTATAGACACTATACATATATATGCACTCTCCTGAGTAAAAATATATTTTATATGTTAATGACAGGAGCGTAGGCCTACTTTGCTGTTCCTGATAACTTGAAGTTATATATTATTTGTGTATATATAGGTCCCTATATATTTATTAATGATTAAAAAATAAGACAAAAACCATTCTGAAATTTGCTAAATAGGTGGTCTCAGAATGCATAATTCAGGTTTTCTTTTGTGTTTTTACTAAAAAAATTTCCCTGGGAGGACATGCCAAACGCCCTCCCTAGCATGGCTTCACGCCTGCGGCGTTTGAGTCAAGCTTTCAAACTAACCCTTCTCAACGGCAATTTCCGGCTATGCCCCTGTCTAAAAATAAGTCTTATTGATTTGCATTATATGTTACAATTTAATTGTTTAAACAATTCCCCTTGTTTTAAGCTATTAAGAAGAATCAAGTTGTGAGATAACTTATGAGTTGGGTATGAATTATTGAAAAGTATTGAGATGGATGTCAGTTACCGATAACTTTTAATTTATTGTGAATTTTCTAAACAACATTCAACTGGGTAAGAACTTTAGAAAAGGTTTCTGTTCACTTTCAAGTTTGTAGTTATATATGTCTTTATTAAATTTTAGGGCTCAATTCGGGCGAACAAGCTGGACGGTCCAAAAGAATCACGTTATTCGCGATGAAAAAGTCCTTTATCCTGCAGGCATTGTTGATTACAGCTTTGTCTTGCTGATAGATCCAATCCTTTTTATACAAGCGATAATCTTCAGTCAATAACAATGCTCTCTCCAACATGCCCATGTAGCCTGCTGTTTTTGGACACCCCTGTAAAGCCTTAAGCTCCATTATTCTATGAAAACAAAAAGCACCCCAGATCATGATGGAACCTCCTTATTGTGCTAGTAATATTGGAGGCCATTTGGACTATCCAGATTGAATATTTTCTCATCATGTTTGGTGCTTCTCAGCAAAGTGTAACTAAACTGTTTTGTGTTGTGTGAGGAGGCGTGGGCTTTGAAGATTTTTACGGTTTATAAATCTTTTCTCTCGTAAATGCCGTCTTATTGTTTTTTAACTGCAGTTTACGTGCGTGAGGGCCATACTCTGGTTCGACTATCGCCTGGTGTCTTGCCGGTCAATACATCCAATCCTCTTGCTCAACTCCGGTTAAATATCCATGGGCCGACTTCTTGAAATTTTCGTTTCATATAACTCAGGGTCCTTTAAGAAATTTTCAACAGCAGTTTTACTTCACCCAATCTCACCAGTGATGGCACATTAAGAGAAAGAGAAACCTTGCTCTTGCAGCTCGACAATTCTGCTATGTTCACATTCTCTCAATTTTTTAGCCTTTCCCATATTTTTAACAAAGGTAAAACAGGTGATGACAGTGGGAGATGTTGACAACTCTAATTTTTGAACAAATATAAGTAAATTTAGTTGCATGTTTACCGATTAACGCATCGTTTCAGTATGGTCTTAAACTTTTGACCAGCTAGAATTTAAACTAATTTCATTGTGTTCTCATTTTTCTATGAAATGTTAAAAACGTTTTTTATTTTTATTTTCCTTTTTCTTATTTTCATCTTACGAAACTCTATTCAAATGAGTAGTTGAGTCTCACAACGTAAAATGCATATTTTTTCTTTATGTCTATTGGCCTTGAGATTTGGGTCAGCAGTGTATATATACCATGTTTGTTTCTTTGTTTGATGTAATGGAAAATTTGAATATAAGAAGTTGTGTAAACACTGTTTTTATCTTGAGTCCTTTTATTTAGTCTCAACACATGAAAACTATGTTTAATGCGGCCTCATTTGATGACTATCATGAAGTTTTTAGTTTAGTTTTCTTTATTTCACCTTACTGGTCAAATTCGACAAAAGAAATTAATTTATAACCAGCTTAAATTTTAAAAATACTATTTAATGTTTGAAACATGTTCTAGATTTGCAAAGTCATTGTTGAATTGATAGGATCAAATGCTCATGATTGCAGATAAAGAAAATTTGTCTCGTCATAGCCAGAGACAAATAAACAAAGTTGTGATATTAAATCCTTATACATTTTGCTGAGTAATCATTTACTGAAGAAATACTTTGATATTAATCTAAATAATTGAAAGATAATGGTTATACTATAGATTATCAAATAAAATTGTGGTATTTGAGATTTATTGTGGTAGTTTTACCCACTTTATTTAAAATAGCAGGAATAGTATATTTTCAGGTTGTAATAGAATTTAACATAATTTTATGTGCGTTGACTAAAATTATGTTACTTTTAAATTAATTGGGCTGGTTTGGAGCGTGTCTTTATATGTACAAAATTCACTACAGATACATGGTACTGTTTTCTGAACTAAAAGGTAATCCTCGATCAAAATTGTGAAACTCAAGCATCTGGAATTGAAAACAATTTTGAACTATTTATTTTTATTCAGTGACCCTGTGCTGTTATTTTTCTTTAACAAACTGATCCTTAAGAAAATTGTTTTTGAAACGTGGAATAATAATTTCGCGAAATAGTTTATTTGGTGATGTCGAGAAAACCCACTTGAGGAGAAAAATACACATGAAGAAAGGCTCGTTTCGGTTGAAAAAATTTTTACGTAGAGGAGCCTTACGTAAAAAATTTTTCTCAACCCAAACGAGTAGTTTTTACATAAAAATTGTTTTTTTGTTTGCTTTTCTAATTTTGCGCTCGCCGTCCCTAATTTAGCAGTGTAAGACCAGAGGAAAGGCCGCTAGTCGTCTCCACCCACCACCAAATCTTGGGGTACGCTCTTACTTACTAATAATGAGATTGATCGATAAGTTATAACGAACCCACGGCTGAAAGGGCGAACATATTTTTTGCGACTGAGATTCGAAAGCGAGACCCTCAGATTATGTGTCAAAAGCCCTAACCCAGCTGACCATATGGCAAAATTAAAATTATATCAAGAACGCTTAAAATAGAAATCAGTGAAAGAAATAGAAAAAAAAATATTTTAAAATCCAAATATAAAAGCGATAAAGAAATCGACTTTGTGAAACGACTTAGATATTAATTTATATAACTTGTCAAAGTAGAAACACATTTACATTTGAAGAATAAACTCCAAACGATTGTATTTCGCTCTTGTGTTTCAAGAAGTAAAATAATTTAATAAATGAAACAAGCTAATGTGACTTCATAATTCACGAATTAGACACATCAGTAATTGATCATTTATGGAATTGATTGGATATTTTGGTCGATCTTCATTCAGTTCAAATACTTCTGATGGGAAATGGCATAATTACACTATTATGCAATTTTGTGTTAAGAACAACAAAACGAATGTGGGGATTTATTATAAGGATAAAGTTCTCACAGTTTATAAACATTTTAATACGTTGTACCGGAAGTTTGATGTATTTTTTAGCATTTCTTTCAAAGCGACACAAGACCTATCTGCATTATCCGTTTATAATTTAGCAGTGTAAGACTCGACGGAAGACAAATGGGCATCACCACCCACCGCCAACTCTGGGTTATTTTTATTAACGAATAGTGGGATTTACTGAGCCATTATAACTACCCCACGCATATTTAGTGCGACGGGTATTAGAATTCGCAACACTCATATGACCAGCTTTAACAACTTGGCCATACGGGGAATATATGTTTTTCTCTGTGTGTTTTTCGTATAGCAAACCCAGAAAGGGCTATCTGCTCATACGAAGAATATCTTCTAATTACACTGAGGTGAATCAAACGCTTTATTTTAGCGTTGGTCATCCGTGGACCGTAAATCAGAAGAAATAAAAATAAAATTACAATACAAATCGGAAATAATAAATCAAATAAAAAGAAACTATAATTTTTCATATTTACAAAACAATAAACACACAGAATAATTGTTGAATTATTAAAGCAATCCTATTGTTATTGATGGTAAATATTGGTGTGACGTCGGGACGTCAGTGGTGTTAAAAAGTCTCTCGGCTCCTGCAGCTGGTGGTCCTTCTCAAGGTGGAGTAACAACTTATACCGAACCTTAGATAGGATTCTATAGTACAGCCCAGAAACTAGTGCAAATATATATCGATTCCGAGCAAGCCAAATTATGTACTTACACCGACACGGTGTCATGAAATTTTAAATCAATCTTTTGTCACTAGAACCTGGACAGGAACGTGACAGAGTATGGTTTTCGCCGAGATCAAAGAGTCATTAGAAATACCAAACACCAATTTCGTTATCCAATGCGATTAAAGACGTTCAAACTTTCTCTCATCCGGAGTACTTTGTGAACGACGCGACTGTTTCAAACTTGTAAGTAACCATCAATATGGAGTACCGTCACTCGGCCCCAAATAACACCCCATGGTAGTGCAGGATGATTCTGTCTTATCCTGTGCGTCCACTTCGATAAATACAATAAGATAACAAGGTGCTGTAATTGTTAACTGACACGTACCACATACTCCAAACACGATAAGATAATGGATGTGATGACTGATTTTCCCCCAGCAGATCATTCAAGAAGCTGCACACGAACCGCTGAATTATCTGGAATGTTTCACACGTCACATAAAGTTGCAAGAATTGTCTCAATAAATAGAGGTTGTTGAGAAAGAGAAAGCTAATTATTACTATTGTAACGAAACAGTTTACAAAGCGTAGTTGTAAGTTGAATAGAATTATCCTGAAGATGGAAAAAGCTGGTAAGTTATTTTCATGTCTACATGAAAGTTGTTTCTCATGGGGTACACTATTGAAACTTAGGTTTGGAGAATAATGATAACACTTTTACCTCATAACAATACTAATCTCCATAAACACACTTGTCTGAACTGTAATAACATTGATAGTTGTAGAGATATAAATACAGAAATTTTGTTCACTTATCAATGAAAGTAAATTAGCTGCAAAATGAATAGTTAGTTTGTGTAAATACATGAGTCCATCAAGATGCTGTAATCTTAAATCTGAATATTCGATGTTTTATTTTATCCAACAGACGTGTGTTAATTCTTCGGAATAGAAAGTGCTACTATAATAAAACATTTTCTAATTATTTAAGACGTATCATTTAATTTTGTAGACTTAAAGTTTGAAAGCTTCATTTTTGACAACAAAAAGAAGTAGGTCATGCGATCAAGGATAAAGAAATAATTTTGAAAAAATTAAGCAAGAAGTTTTTTATTGTATATAAGATGTAACTGAAGTTTATTTTAATATAGGTGAATCAAAGAAAGACGACAGCTGTTGTACATGTGTTGTTACTTGTAGCTGTGAAAATGGAAAGATGAAATGTATCTGTAACTCTAATGATGACACATCTCAATGTTGTACTGAAGCTAAAGACGGGAAAAACAAATGTACAGATACTGTTGTTTGTAAAAGTGCGGATGCACGTTTTAGTCCAGAGTGTAAGAAGGAGTTTGGTCAGGATTGCGTAAAAGCCAGAAAGAAAAACAGCTGCCTTTGTAAAGTTACCTGCTGGTGTGAAAACGAAAAGATGAAATGTGTTCGTAACTGTGGTAACACTTCTCAGTGTTGTGAGGAAGGTAAGAAGAGAAAAGATAAATGTACTGTTAGTTGTCAATGTTCA
Source organism: Carcinoscorpius rotundicauda (assembly GCA_011833715.1). NCBI lineage: Eukaryota > Metazoa > Arthropoda > Merostomata > Xiphosura > Limulidae > Carcinoscorpius > Carcinoscorpius rotundicauda. Next base: position 77,984,674 of record CM022400.1, on the reverse strand, counting down.
AAAAGAAAGGATTAATCCTATATTACTGAGTTTTCAATGTTCGTGAATTGTTTGAGAGAGAAACACGTAAATTGATGGTAAATATTTTTCAAATCTTTCACAGTATGAGAGACAGTTAGTACCTTATCACGCTGTATACCGATAAAAGTATATTGGTTCTCTTTGTCATTCAATAAATATAACTATTTATATATTTTACATTTTCTGTTCAGAGCTGATAAGAATTTCTTATATAATTAGCTAGGTATATTAAATATGCTTAAATATATTGATGTCAAAATGTTAATTACTTTAATGTTTTTTACATTAATCAGTATACCGAATGCAGACGGGTACTATTGGATATTTAGTATCTTGAAACCACTTCGTGACAAAGGAAACGATATAAGTTACTATGGAGAATATTTTTAAGAATATAATTTTAAGATGTTCAATTAATAAAAAAGATGATAGAAATTACGGAATAAAAGTTTTATTGAATGAACAGTAACCTTATTCTGATAATATCAGAATATGGAGTTCGATCCTTTTCGACGGAAAGTTCAAGTAGACTTGAATGCTTCTTTGCGTATAAACAAAACTCATTATTTTAATATATTATCGCACTTTCCATAGAGGAAATTGATTTCATTTAAAATTACTAAGCTGTCTTTTATCACTGACAGATCTATTTTTTTACTTGTTTCCATATTCGCGCAAAACCACACGAGGACTTCTCTACTATTCTTTTGTGATTTATTAGAGAAATACCAGAGGGAAGAGAACCGGTCATCATCCACAAATTGTAAGACTAACCTACACATAAAACACAACCACGATGAAATGGTAAAGGATATTGTGTGGGAGTGATATTCGAATCGGTGACCCGTATATTACTAGTCGAACGTTTTACCTTGTGGCCATAACAGGGTCATTTCTTTAGAAGAGAAAGTAAACGATGTTTATGGAGTATCTTTTTATTTTTGTTAAGCTGTTCATCCAGCCAGTTACTGTGGATATGATCTGGTACACTTTGAATACCTAAATTTTACCGTTGTTCTTTTTATCAACAGTTCTGTCTAGTCTAATGCAAAACCTAGAACTCAGAAGGTTAACAGTGGAATTAATCTTGTCAGTAGATTGGATCATATCTCAAACAGATGTCCTTACATAGTTTAAATATAACTAATGTACATGTAACCTGACACAGTTAAATCTAAATATTGAGCTGTAACCAAACCAAAGTGATATCGTAACTAGTACAAATTAATAAGTGACCGATATAATCAGAGAATAAAGGTCATGAGCCAGCGCTGTCTAGGTCTGCAATATTTAAACTAGTAAGAGTGAAACTAAATATGTAATAATGTGTAAAATACGAGATGTTACTATAGCTGATTTAGGATATTTTAGGCCCGGCATGGCCTAGCGCGGTAAGGCGTGCGTTTCGTAATCAGAGGGTCGCGGTTTTGCGCCCGCGTAGCGCCAAACATGGTCGTACTCCCAGCCGTGAGGACGTTATAACGTTACGGTTAATCCCACTATTCGTTGGTAAAAGAGTAGTCCAAGAGTTGGCGGTGGGTGGTGATGACTAGCTTCCTTCCCTCTAGAGTTACACTGCTAAATTAGGGACGGCTGGTACAGATAGCCCTCGAGTAGCTTTGTGCGAATTTCCAAAAAACAAACAAACCCTCAAGATATTTTACAACAACTTCAGATCGTTATTTAGATTACATGGAACAAAAATTACTAATACTCAAGAGTTTAGGGTTCGTCAAGTGCACGGGTTCTAATTTCTTTATGTAACAAAGAATCGCGTCGGTGGGAAGGAACCATCTCTGCTTCAAACTGTCGATCATAGCTTATGACACACGGACCATCAGTAACTATTTACTTATTTCTATAGGTTTCGTGACTGTCGTAACGTAATTATTTTAGAAAGAAGAGTTTCAAACCGCTTATAAAAAGCAAATTACTCATGGTTGGAAATTGAATAATTAGTTCATTCAAATACATGGTTATCTTAAGAAACCACCCACATGTTTTTCCCGCTTCGAAATTTTGTGAAATTGACGAAACATATTTTACGTCAGTGAACAGAACTGAGCTGTTTTTATCAGTTCAGGATGACGCTGTCATCTTAAATCTGAATATTAGATGTTGCATTTCATCCATCAGACGAGTGTTAATTCTACTAAATAGAAAGTGTTATTTTAACACATGTTTTTGTAATGATTCAAGACGTACACATAATTTTGTAATTTAATTTGTAAAAGGTCCATTTCTGACAAAAACTTATTATACGATCGAGTATCGGTCACAACATAAGTAAGTTTTAAGACTATTGAAACACATGAGAAACAAATATAATACATAAGTAATATTGAAAACAAAACTAAACGGCAATTTTATTGTATTAAAATTGTTACTGAAATTTTTATATAGGTGAAACAATGAAAGACGATAAGTTTTGTACATGTGTCGTTACTTGTTGCTGTGAAAATGGAAAAATGAAATGCGTCTGTAACTGCAAGGATGACACATCTTAATGTTGTACTGAAGCTGAAAAAGAGAAAAACGAAGGTACAGCTAATGTCGTTTGTGAATGTGGAGATGTACGTTGTAGTCCAGACTGTAAAAAGGACTCATGCCAGGATTGTGAAGAAACCAGAAAGAAGAACAGCTGCGTTTGTACCATTAACTGTTGCTGTGAAAACGGAAAGATGAAATGTGTTTGTAACTATAAGGGTAAACCTTCTCAGTGTTGTGAAGACGGAAAGGATAAATGTACTCTCACTTGTGAGTGTTAAAGATGAAAGGAATATTCTTATACCAATGAAATTTTAATGATCGTGAATTATTTGACTGATAAAAACAAACACGTAAATTGATGGTATGGATTAACAAAGAAAGAAAATTAATTTTAAGATGAAAAACGTAATTTAAAATTGTAATAAGTATTTTACATATAATTCACTGTATTCTAAAGATACGGTTAGTACCATATCAAACTGATTACGGAATAATCTATGTTGGTTCTTTTTTTAATTTATTAAATGTCATTATGTAAAGTTTAAATGTTTAATTGATGATAGATAATTATTTACACAATTAGACAGTTATATACGTCAAACATAATGATTTAAATTGTTAATTCGTTTCATAATATTTTTTCAATTTAATTTTTGTACCATCAACAGACTGGCATCATTTGATTTGTGAATGAATAATATATATAAAAAGCTGTAGTGACTTTTAAGAATACCATTTTGTAATGTTGAATTAGTAAAATAAAATATGTGAAATTCTTGTATAAACATTCATTGGTCACAAGTATTCTTCACTGACTACTATCGGAATATGGACTTCTATACTTTCGATACTTAGCGCAAATAGACTTAAGTGCAGTTTGTTTCTTAAAAAAATAACAAACACTGATGTTTTGTATAAAAATTCATCATCATTACCACAATTTAACTTGAAAATAGATGACAAATTTCTAAACTTTCAATTTGATACTCGGTATTTATTTTTAATGTATATAATTTTCCGTAAAGTTACACGAGTGTAATTTAATAGTGAAAAACTGGAAAGAAGGCAGCTAGTTATCATGAGTTCCCGCCATCTGTTGTTGTACTGCTTGAGGATTCATTTTATGATTGTCATTTTACCTTTATCCAGAGGCTCATTTGTTTTCTTGTTACAACTTCTATCCAGGATATTATCAGTGGAACTTCTCTTGCCAGTAAACTGGTTCCTCGGTCAGACAGATGTAGTTACATATTTTAAAAATATACAAGTTTAATACAAACATTTATTATTATACTGTGTTTGTACTTGTAATTCAAGTCGTACCAGCTGTAATATCACTAGAGTTATAACCAAACTAAATTGATATCGTACTTAGTAAAATTGCAATTTTATTATAGAAGAGAGGTCATGAGTTAACGGTGTTCTTTTAACTTTCAAAGCAGAGTGGTGCACAAAACCAGTTTTCACTGGTCTTGTTGTTAGAATTACGGTGTACCGAATTCAGAATAATATTAATAGAGCACTCAACAAAGTAGGCTATATTCAACTGTCCATTGGATTCTATGGGCATGCGCTATTAGTTTTCTTTCTTGTTTTACTACAATTTTTTTATGTAATTGTATCCAACTTACGTATTTCTATACCAAGAGGCCTATTTTTAACAAAACTTATCCCTTAATCTGACAACTGAATTTAGGACAATGTACAAGCAACCTAACGTGTAACAATGAAAATGGTAACAGTTGTTAACAAAGCTGAATCAAGATATTTACAACAAATATTTTAGACCATTATTTAGATTACGTGAAACGAACAGTGAATTGACCATAAAAATATCACACCCACAGGGACCACCATGTTTAGTATTAAGGGGATTCGAACCCGTGACAATCGGATTTCGATTAGCGCACTAATTATATGCCCATGAAAGGCCATATTTCGTAGTAGGCTGCGGCCGGGTAAAAAGGTACAATTTCTTCCTGAAATGTTTCGATCACAGCTTACAATACAATGGAGTGTCAGGAACTATTTACTTACATATTATTATAGGTGTCTGAGTTGTTTTTATTCCAATTATAAATAATAATTTTACTTCAGTTGTTGTTGTTGTTGTTTTGAATTAAGCACAAAGCTATACAATGGGCTATCTGTGCTCTGCCCACCACGGGTATCGAATCCCGGATTTTAGTGTGTAAGTCCGCAAACATACCGCTGAGCCACTAGGGGGGTTTTACTTCAGAGAAAAGTACTAAAATTAGAAAATTTAATTCTAGTGTTATAATAAACTTGAGGAATTTTGCGCCAGCTATAATTTTATGGTTGTAGAAACACCACAGCCCAAGAAACAGAAATATTCGGTATAATTTTATATTCTATTAACGCATGAAATAATTATGTATATTTATATTAAACACAAATATGAATATTATGATGATTTGCTATAGTCTAAATTTGTTTCTTTAGATGTAGGCCTGCAGAGTATGAAACGGGATTTGAACGTAATGCAAACTTAAATAAAACAATAATTATTATCAAAACATTTTGATCAACTAATCTGTTCTACAACATCTCCGATAGAGTCGTAATATTGAAAAGTTGATTCAAGTGAATAAAGAATATTTAAGAAATAGGCCTGCTATTCCACAATATACCGTATCTGCGTGCCAGTGTTCATTCGGTCTATTATGTGACTGACACTATACAACAACAGCTAAAAATTATAAGCCTAATTAAAGATAAAATTTTGTCTGAAGTTGACTACTTTGACACAATGTTATTTAAAGAATTAAATGTTTGTAGTAAATAAACAACACTAAAATACCTTATAAATATTAGAGTATCCTAAAATTTCAAGAGGGAAGGATAGCTACACACATCAACAATCTCTTGTTTTGTAGTGAGATATGATCGTCATTATGTAGTTCTACAACATATATAAAGGTTTTTATAAAAGTGAGCCACGAATCTTGTCATTTAATCTTGAGACACGAATCACATAAAGTCTAATGTTTTGGATTTCATGGAGGTTTTAATTTTTTTCTGTGAGATTTATAAATGCCACAATACACTACACTTTTACTAACATATAAAAAATGAACACAATCTGTCCAACTTTCTGAATTCCGTGTTTTCGTGGTCGAACACCTCTGAAAGTAAAGTATATTTTTTGGGGGTAAAATATCTTATTCTTTATTAGAGTATATAAATATTTTGATTTTCCTTATACCAGAATCTGTGATATCTTTCTTTATCTCTCCAAATATCAGTCTCGTTGACTTTCATTCCATGTAACAATTTGACTGTTGAAACAATTCACATTGTTTTAAGCTATGGCGAAGCATTCAGTTGAGAGAGTAGCTGGTAAAAGAGCATACCAAGAGTTGACGGTTGTTAGTCATGACTATCTTCCTTCGTTTGTCAGAGCACTATTCGTGACGTCGAGTTCAGATAGCCTCAGCGTAGGTTTGCGCGAAAGTGAAAAACAAACAAACCATTTTAGTAAAAGAAAAAGGAAAATATGTTTCTCGTCAGTTTAAATTACACAAACACCAGTTTAATTTTAAAGCTTATTTGAAATTTTTAAAGTCATTGTTGAATTATTGTGGTGAAGTATCAAAGTACCATAATAGAATATGTTACAATACGCAATAAAAAAGTTCGTCTGCAGATCTATAAATTTGTTTTCTCTTTGGGCATTGCAAAACTGTTATAGAATTTAACGAGTAAAGATCGACGAATTTTCTGTAAACTCGGCATCTTTGTGGCGGTATACTTTCAGTATTAAATTATAGTTTTTCAAGTTAAACGATCGAGTTTTTTCCAATATTATAAATACATGTTTTTATTTTTAATTTTATAAAAGTAAACAGTGACACACTTTCGTATACCACCCAATATCCTGAATCTAGTCTCATGTACTTTCAGACCTTTTTAAAATTCAAGTGTTGGAAAGATTTCACTCAAGTATGAAGCAGTGGTAAAATATTCATTGAGTACTGTCATGTAAATGTTTGGCAAACGACAACATGTGGTGTTGTATTTGAATTTTCATTTATATTACTGTTTCAAAGTTTAAACAATAAAATACGTTGTTCTTCATTTAAAATAACATTTCGAACTTTCTAGAATTAGGTAGATCAAATATATGACTATAAATGGAAATGTTTGGCGGCCTAGCGTCCAGACGTAGAGTCTCGTGCAAAAACATGCATGCGCAGATTACTCTATCGAAGTTCCGATGAATGTTGGAGAAAAGAGGCCTACAAATATATAAACAGACGAAGATGCAAGAAATAAGTTAGAAAGGAGTCAGACATTAGAATTATTCAAAAGAAAAAGAGTCAGTCATCAGTTTATATTTAATTCAAGAATTAGTGTCTTTGTTCGAGAAGTTTCCAACGCTCGCTGTGTGGTTATTCAACTTAACTTTTTGACTAGAGCTAGATCTACAGAAACTGTGATTTTGTTTCATCAATCTTTGCGATTCATTTGAATTACTGGTTGTGCTGAGTGTCGACACGTACGGGACTGTTTAAGAGAAACCGAGGCAAATTGGAAAACAACAATTTTGGGACATTCTTCATAAAAGGAACAACATCAAAATTATTAAACTGTGAATTGTTTCTGGAATTTCATTCTAGGTCATTATATTAGATACAGACCAGTACCATTTTGTGTTGTGATTGATTTTGAATGTTAAAACTGAATATCTGTCATTGTTGTTATGTAATTTATGTTATATATATATTAGTTTAGTGTAATAAATTATAAAAGCTGTTATCTGTCACTTTCTGTGGCGTTCAGTCTACATAAAACATAAAAAAACGTAACAGTATGATCTATGAATAAAACTCATTTAAGTTTGAAACGAAAACACTGTTTAAGAACTTTCGGTTTTGACTTTTTGTTAAGTAGACAGAATTATTCAGTTGAGTGTTAAATTTTGAACAGCATTAAATGGGTATGAATTGTGAAAACATTTACCTTTTTGTGAATTTCTGAAAATAAGTATGTTGGATGTGAAGTTTTAGGTAGTTTTCTATTCAGTTTCGACATTTTTTGACTGCGATAATACTATTAAAATATAGAGTCGTTCTGTTTGTTGTTATAAATGTCTTGTTTCAAGATTTATTAAGTCTTAGGTCCTTCATGCAACTGGAAACATAATTTACAATAATTTCAGAAATAATTAGATTTTATTTTTAATGTGTTTTTATTGATTTGAATGCAGAGGAATTTTATATTATAATTAAGAATGGTGTTTTGCCCATCTTTTAATATTAGATTTGAAAGTCTGTGCCAAACTGAGAATGATATCTGTATAACACTTTTGTTTCTTTGTTTGACGTAATGGAAAAGTTAAATATCAGAAGCTTCATAAATACTGTTCTTACCTTGATTCCTTTTATTGTCTGTTATGTTGGGTGTGTATGTACACATATATATATGTTACAAGCAGAAGGTTAATGACTGTTCAATTGGATCGTTATATGAAATCACAAAACTTTTGTGAAATATATTTATTTCCCGTTTTTCTCGAAAATGTAAATTCTTCATGTTGAAAGTGCTGAAAGTTTTATCTATTTGTTTTTCTCAATAGAGACCTTTGTAGCGTAAAACTGATGAAGAAAACATTTTAGATAGAGAGAAATTTTAACATTTTGAGAATTGGTGTGAACGCTAAATATTCTGTGTAGTTTTATGGAATTTTTCGGTGAAGGCAATCGATGGATAATACTGTAGAGCTAATGACTTAGAGACCATGGTATTAATGTATTTTTTTATTCTTGGATTATTATAGAACAATTTCTAATGTCTTCTTTGTACTTTGTCAATAATATGTGAAACACATTTTCCGCATTAGATAGTTCCAAACCATGAAATCTCAAATTTAGACTGAACACACGAAAACTATGTGTAATGTAGCCATATATTTTGACTTCCTAATTATTTTGGTTCCGTTTTTATATCTTACTTTACTAGATAAATCCGAGACGAGAGTCATATATTTCTAACAAATTTATATCCTAAAAATATTATTTAATGTTTGAAATACATTCTAGATTTGCAAAGTCATTGTTGAATTGATAAGGTCAAATAAAAAGATTGCAGATAAGGAAAATCTGCTTTGTCATAGTTGGAGACAAATAAACAAAGATGTGATATTAAATTTTCATTCTTTTAGCTGAGTCTCCATTTACTGGACAGATACTTTATAGTTAATATGAATCATCAAAAGGAAATGTTTTAAACTATAAAATACTGAGTTGTGATTATTCTTTATTAGATGTATTTTCTTTGTTTTAAAATAGAGGATATAATAAATTTTTAGATTGTCATTCAATTCAGGATAACCTTAATTCTATAAGATAAACTTATTGTACCTTTATAGTACTTGAGGTGATTGGAAGCATGACATTAAATAAAAAGAAAAATCAGAATACACGATACTGTTGGCTGATTTTAAAATGCCACCGTTTATCAAATTCGTGAAAGTCCAGAATGTGATAACCAGATATTTACAACAATTTTGAGCTATTTATTTTCATTCAGTGTCTTAAAACTGTTATTCGTTCACAAACAAATGATTAAGCAAATAGGATTCCAAACGTGAAATTATAATTTTCTGAAATTAACATGATACTAAAAAAGCTTAAAATAGAAATAAGTGAATGAAATAAAAATATAATTTAAAATTTAAATATAAAATGTAAATAGATATAAACTTAATGTTTGGAAATAATAAAACTTTATGAAACGACTTGAATATTGATTTACACAACCTATTAAAAAGGAGACTACAAATATATCTAGAATAGACTACAAACAATTATATTTTAGTGGTGTATTTCAAGAGGTAATATAATTCAATAAATGAAACGATCTAATTGTTAATGCGCGTTAATGGATAGAATGGTTATATACAATCTCTGTGAGAAACATGTGATACACACAACAATGTTTCTCTACCTTTTGCTCGTAACGATAAACTTCATAGCTAACGGCACTAAAACATCGGTTTGGATACTCGTGATGGGAAAAACATAATAACGTCGTTATGTAAATTTTTGTTTAGAACAAGAAAACAAATGTTGATATTTATTACAAAGATAAATTTCATTTTAGTACGTCGTTGTCAAGTTTTATTATGTATTGTTTTAGTCTTTCAGTGAATTATACCTATATTAATATTATAGACAAAATTATATGTTCAAACCGCGCCCTCTACATTGCAACACTCAATTATACAACCCCTCCCAAACACGTGGTCAGCTTCCGACCAGTAACCCTTTCTTTGTGAACCTGACGATGACCGAAGAAGGTCGAAACGTTGTTCGCTCTTCTATTTGAAGTGTTTTCTGGGCCCAGAACAGCCGTTTTTGCATATAAAAGTTGTTTTAGTCTTTGTAATCTTTATTTGATTCCTAGAAATTAATCTCCTGTAATTTCGCACAGGAAGTCTTTAGAAGCATCAGAAATTGCCAATTTTAGGGAAAGGGAATTGCATTGGGAATTCATCAGTTATGTGTTTCTGGACACCACTGAATTCCCTACTCAATGATGTTGCCCCTTCGTACCCTTGTCCTCGCAAACAAGCCCTGTTAATACCATATTTTGTCAGATTGGTTATAATAAAACCAGCCAAGTTTCTGTCTGTCACATCACAATCAGGTATAAATTGCAAAACATATTCTCTCATTCCAACAGAGTTGTCATTGGCATGCAAATATCTAACACACAGCAAAAACTGTTTAATGCCTGAAATATCTGTTGTTTCATCAGCTAATATCGAGTAACACTTTGCAGCATCACCCTGTTGACCAAAGAATCAAGAACATGAGTATTACTGGCGTAGATGATTTGATTTTGAATTTAAGAACTCAGATACGTAGCATTTTTCTTTGTACTCAAAAATTCCCATAGTTACTGATGGACTCCTCATCAGTTTCACCAACAAACATTGGACCAAAATCATATTTTACCCTCAAAGCTAAACCTTGTCTTCCACACAGCAAAACAGGGTTAATAATAAATATTAAATGTTGCCGGTTTTGTTCAATTTTTTGCTTTTAAGTTGAATCACGCTGCAAGTGAACAGATGAACTTGTGTTTACGACCTGTAGAGCATTGTTAGCCTTGTTTTTGCTGTCTTGGTAATACTATTTCAATTCATGTGCATTGAAGTATTTAACAGCCTTCTTCCAGTTTGTGTATGGAAATTTCACTTGTTGTCTCAATTTCTGACTTCCAACACCAGTACCATCAGGAGCAAAAAGACAGCAATACTTGGAGAAAGAACCCTTTGCATGTTGACTGTAAAGTAGCCAACGATGAAGAGTGTTTGCATGATTTTTAATACAAAATTAATTTTATAAGGAGTTGACTTTCCTGTTTACCAATGCTGACATTAGCAGAAATGAAATTTTCAATGTCTCAAACTGGATCTAAAAAATAAGACAACCACCTCAGTGTGCCATTCTGAAATTTACTAAACAGGTGGTCTGAGAATGCATAATTCAGGTTTTCTTTTATGTTTTTACTAAAAAATTTCCCTGGAAGGACATGCCAAACGACCTCCCTAGCATGGCTTCACGCATGCAGCGTTTGCGTCAAGCTCTCAAATTAACCCTCTTCAATGGCAATTTCTGGCTATGCCCCTGTCGAAAGATAAGTCTTATTGATTTGCATTATATGTTACAACTTAATTGTTTAAACAATTCCCTTTGTTTTAAGCTATTAAGAAGAATCAAGTTGTGAGATAACTTATGAGTTCGGTATGAATTATTGAAAAGTATTGAGATGGATGTCAGTTATCGAAAACTTTTAATTTATTGTGAATTCGTAAACACCATTCAACTGGGAAAAAGTTGAGAAAAGGTTTCTGTTTTTTCAAGTTTGTAGTTATATATGTTTTGTTTCAAAAATTATTAAGTCTTAGGTTACTCATTAAACTTTAGAGATAATTACAGAAATATCTTGGTTTTTATTTTAAGTTTGAAAGACTGTGTCAATTAGTTCATTTTTTGAATGATATACACTGCTGGCAAAAATTTTAATTGCAATTAACGTAAAAAATATATGCATTTGTGTTGTTAGACTCAACCACTTATTTCATTGGAGCTTCGAAATATTAAATAAGAAAAGTGAAAATAAAAACATCTTCAGCATTTAAGAAAGAAAATGTTAACACTATGAAAGTAGCCTAAATTCTAGCTGCTCTAAAGTTTAAGACCATACCAAAGGAACTCCTAAACAAGGTGGGAAATGCTCAACAAAAGGCCTCAGTAGTGAGTTGCACAACCATCATTGAGAATAACTTCAATCATTCGTTTTGGGGTGGTCGATATAAGAGTTTGCAAAAGGCTTGCTGGAATGTTATTCCAAGATGGCTTCACGAAGAACATGCTCTGTTTGGAATTGATGTTTATTTCTTTAGGCTTCTCATGCCATCCATCCCCAAACATTTTCAATGGGGCTCAATTCGGGCGAACACGCTGGATGGTCGAAAAGAATCACGTTATTCGCCATGAGAAATTCTTTGTCCTGCGGGCATTGTTGATTGCAGCTTTGTCTTGCTGATAGATCCAATCATTTTCATACAAGCGACGGCCTTCGGTCAATAAGGATGCTCTATCCAACATACCCATGCAGTCAGCTGCTCTTGGACACTTCTGTGTAGCCTAAAGCTCCTTTGTTCCATGAAATGAGAAAGCACTCCAGATCATGATGGAACTTCCTTATCGTGCCAGTTACATTGAAAGCTATGTGGACTGTCGAGGTTGAATATTTTCTCATCAGAGAACTAAACCTTCTTCCACTTTTCTACGTCTCATGTTTGATGCTTCTCAGCAAAGTTTAACCAAACCGTTTTGTGTTGTGCAAGGAGGCGTGGTTTTTGAAAACGTTTACGTTTTTTAAACTTTTCTCTCGTAGATGCCGTCTTGTCGTTCTTGAACTGCAGTCAATGTGCGTGAGGGCCTTATTCTGGTTCGACTAACGCCTGGTGTATTGCCGGTCAATACATCGAATCCTCCTGCTCAACTCCGGTTAAATATCCACGGACCGATTTCATGAAATTTTCGTTTCGTATAACTCAGGGTCTTTTAAGAAATTTTCAATAGCAGTTTTACTTCACCCAATCTCACCAGTGATGGCACATTAAGAGAAAAAGAAACCTTGCTTTTGCAGCTCTACAATTCTGCCACGTTCACATTCTGTCAGCTTTAAGCCTTTTCTATGTTTTATTTCAATGATGTCAGTGAATGATGTTGACAATGCTAATACTTGAAAAAAAGGAAATTTGGTTTCATGTTTACTGATTAACGCTTCGTTTCAGTATGGTCTTAAACTTTTGACCAGCTAGAATTTAAACAAATTTCATAGTGTTCTCATTTTCCTATTAAATGTTAAAAACGTTTTTATTTTTATTTTCCCTTTTCTTAGTTTCATCTTACGAAGCTCGACTCAAATAATTAGTTGAGTCTAAGAACGTAAAATGCATATATTTTCTTCATGTTTATAGACCTTAAGATTTTGGCCAGCAGTGTATAGATACCATTTTTGTCTTTTTGTTTGATGCAATGGAAAATTGGAATGTTAGAAATTTTGTAAACACTGTTTTTATCTTGAGTTTTTTATTTAGTCTGGACAGACGAAAACTTTGTTTAATGCGGCCTTATTTAATGACTATCGCAAACTTTTTAGTTTTGTTTTGTTTTTTTCACCTAACTAGTCAAATCCGAGAGAAGAGAAACAAATTTCTAACTAGCTTAAATTTTAAAAATACTATTTAATGTTTGAAATGTGTTGTAGATTTGCTGAGTCATTGTTGAATTGATAGCGTCAAGTACTAAAGATTGCAGATAAAGAAAATTTGCCTCCCCATAACCAGAGACGAATTAACAAAGTTATGATATTAAATCTTTATACATTTTGCTGAGTCATCATTTAATGGAGAAATATTTAAATGTTAATCTAAATAATTAATAGATAATGGTTAAACTATAGGTTATCGAATTAGGATTGTGGTATTTGAGATTCATTGTAGTAGTTTCTGTCACTTGATTTAAAATAGCAAGAAAAGTAAATTTTCAGGTTATTGTAGAATTTAGCATAATTTTATGGAAGTAGAATAAAACTATGGTACCTTTAAATAACTTGAGCTGATTTGGAGGGTATCATTATACATAAAAAATTCACTACATATACATAATACTGTTGTATGAACTAAAAGGTAATCGTCGATCAAATTTGTGAAACTCGAGAATGCAGCATCTGGTATTCAATACAATTTTGAACTATTTATTTTTAATCAGTCTCCCTGTACTGTCATTTTTCTTTAACGTTGTTGTTGTTTTGATTTAAGCACAAAGCTACACAATGGGCTATCTGTGCTCTGGTATCGAAACACGGATTTTAGCGTGCAAGTGCGGAGACATACCACTGAGCCACTGGGGTGATTTTTTTTTAACAAACTGATTCTTAAGAAAATTGTTTTTGGAACGTGGAATAATAATTTCGCGAAACTGTTTCATTAGTGATGTCTAGAAAACTCACTTGCAGAGAAAAATACACATGTAAAAAGGCTCGTTTGGGTTGAAAAAAGTTTTTACATAGATGAGTCTTACGTAAAAAAAATTTCTCAACCCAAACGAGCAATTTTTACATATAAATTGTTTATTTGTTTGTTTGTTTTTAATTTGGCGCTTGTGATGGAAAAACCATAAACACGCCATTATGTGATTTTGTGTTTAAAAACAACAATAACAATGTTCAGGTTTGTTACAAGGATAAATGTCTCCCAGTTTATAAACATTTTAATACTTTGTGGTCAAATTTTTGTTTTTTTTTAATTTATTAGTTTCAGATTTGACGAAATGTCAAAAGGTTGTAAAAAAATAAAAAATATTTGTGTTACGTTTGAAAGTGTTAATAATTTAAAAAACCTACCCGCAGATGAAACGAAAAATAGTCAACAGTGTCAAGATTTAGAAGTTACTTTTATAACAGAAAAAATATAAAAATATAATTTTAAAACATTTATTTTACGTTTATTACTTGTTTTTGTTTGATATCTTATTTATTTAAAGAAAAACGTGTTACTGGATTTAAACTTTTTATGGTTTGTTTGTTTTTAAAAAGCTATACAGTGAGCTGTCTGTGGAGTTTCCATCAGCGATATAAACGTGTAGTTTTTTGAGTTAACCCACAGATAAGCACGTAGGAGATAAAAACCAAATGACTTCAATGTATTAGTTACCTGTCCGTTTCTCATTTATCCTAATGGCCCAGCGGTATATCTGTGAACTTATACTACTTGTAATCGAGTTACGATACCCGTGGTGGGCAGAGAAGAGATACACCATTGTGTAGCTTTGTGTTTAATTAGAAAATAACATGAGTATCTTCTCAACCTTCCTCTTGAAATAATGGGAAATAATTATTTTTACTTTGATGATATTTAATAAAATCTTGATCACTACTTAAACATACAAGAATAATTTTCACTTCGACACATTTTTGAATTTATTAAATTAAGAGAAACAGTGTAAAAAAGATGTACAAAACAATATACAAAAATGTGATATTACACTGTGCTTGACAAAAACTAATAATTGTAAAAGGGAAAGTGTATAGAGACCATGATGTATCGACTGTAATAGTGTAATAATTTTGACATGCTCTGTAATTTTTGTAATATCATTCTTGTTAATTATAAAATAAACTGTGGTGATATAATACCAATACATTTAATGTTTGGGCCTGGCATGGCCCAGCGCGTTGAGGCATGCGCTCGTAATTTGAGGGTCGCGGGTTCGCATCCGAGTTGCACTAAACATACTCGCCCTCCCAGCCGTGGGAGCGTTATAATGTTGTGGTTACTCCCACTTTTCGTTGGTAAAAGCGTAGCCCAAGAGTTGGCGGTGGGTAGTGATGACTAGCTGCCTTTAGCCTTACACTGCTAAATTAGGGACGGCTAGCACAGATAGCACTCGAGTAGCTTTGTGCGAAATTCCAAAACAATTTAATGTTTGTTATTACTTTTCATTTTTCGAAGATGTTACGTTGAAAAGAAACACCATTACTTGAAGATGGTTAAACGGTAAGTCAAGAGTGTAAAATTGTGCTACTAAAAATAAAGGAAGTTCAAATAAAATACTAATTCTTAATTAAAGTGATGGAAAAAATTTTCACTCAAGTAAATAGATGATATTTATAAAATGAACTTACTATTGCTCATCCTAAAATATCTACACGAAAAGTTATGTAGGCCTACTATATACCACGTACTTTACACTGTAGTTCAAGGACTAAGAAACGTAAGCCTAATTAAAGATAAAATTTACAGTCTCAAGTTTCACTACGTGGGCTTAAAATAACTTGAATCGCTTACCTGTAGTAAATTAAGAATAAAATTAAATGACTTCATGAAAATAGTAAAATCTTGAAATTCTCAGAGCTCAGATTCAAGTCATATTTTATCTGAGACAGTGAAAGTAACCTTAACTCTTGTTGTTTGAAAAGACATAATACATATTACAAATGTTAATATCATGGCTTACAAATCATTATGTTCTGATTAGATTTCTTATGATTACCTCTACACTTGGGCTTTACTTTGGAAAGACTAATTTCAAAGCTCGTTAAGTGTCAAAGTACACAGCTAAAATAGTTACTTATTAGTAGATGGAGATTACAATAGAAAGTTCGTTTTTTAGTTGTCATTGCGAAATCCGTCATGGAATTTGACGAAGAAAGGCCGACGAAGCTATCTTCCTTTTATCAAAAAAGACAAGTTTATTAACTGTTTAAACATGTATACTTCAAGTATTTTCTGTAAGCTTCGCATCTTTGTGGCCAAACACTTTCGGTATTAAATTACAGTTTTTGAGGTTAAAAGATCGAGTTATTTCCTATAATATAAAAACACGATTTTATTTTATCTTCTTTTATAGTAGACACAGTGACACATTTTCGTATCCCACCCAGTATCCTGAATTTAGTAACATATACTTTCACACCTTGTTAAAATTCAAGTGTTGAAAAGGGTTAATTTAAATATGAAGCGTTTGTACAATCTAATAAACAAAATTATTATGGGTATGAATTGTTGAAAACATTTAACTTGTTGTGAACAAGTGAAAAGAGTTTTTCACTGGATGTTAAGTTTTGAAAAGGTTCCTGTTTAATTTCGACAATCACTCACTGGGACACTAGGGTTTAAATATGGAGTCGTTCTCTTTGTTGTTATAAATGTCTTGTTTAAAGATTTGTTAAGTCTTAGGTCACTCATCAAACTTTAAACGCAATGTACGATAATTTTAGAAATAGTTGGATTTTGATTTTATTACAGGTAAATTTTATATTGTGATTAAGTATGGTGCCTTTGTACATCTTTTAATATTCAGGTGAAAGTCTGTGTCAATCAGTGCATTCGTAGAATAATATCTGTACACCATTTTGTTTCATCGTTTGACTTAATAGTGAAGTTGAATATTAAAAGATTTCTAAATACTGTTCTTACTTTGATCTCTTTCATCAGTAATAAGTTAATGAGTATTCAATGGGGCTAAAACATAAAATTACTAATCTACTGTAATGCAAATTTATCTCGTTGCAGAAAGGAGAAAGCACCCCAGATCAGGATGGAACCTCCTTATCGTGCAAGTAACGTCGGAGGCCATCTGGTCTATCCAGGTTGAATATTTTTTCATCAGAGAACTAAACCTTTGTCCACTTTTCTACGTCTCATGTTTGGTGCTTCTCAGCAAAGGTTAACCAAGCCGTTTTGTGGTGTATAAAAAAGCGTAGCCTTTGAAGACGTTTACGGTTTTTAAGACTTTGTTCTCGCAGATGCCATTTTATTGCTCTTGAGCTGCTGTCTACGTGCGTAAGGACTTTAATATGGCTCGCCTATCACCTGATGTCTTGCCGGACAATCCATCGAATCGTTCTGCTCAACTCCGGCTAAATATCCTTGGGCCGACTTTTCGAAATTCTCGTTTTTTATAATTCAGGTTATTTTAAGAAATTTGCTATAGCAGTTTTACTACACCTAATGTGCGATGGCATATTAAGAGAAAAAGAAACCTTGTTCTTGCAGCTCGACAATTCTGCCACGTTCAAATTTTCTCAGCTTTTCAGAATTTTCCATGTTTTTACCCAATAAAACGCAGATGATGTCAGTGAGAGATGTTGACAACGCTAATGCTTGAACAAATATAAGCAAATTTAGTTAAACGTTAACCGATTAACGCTTCGTCTCAGTATGGTCTTAAACTTTTGACCAGTTAGTATTTAAACTAATTTGACAGTGTTCACATTTTGCTATTAAATGCTAAAACGTTTTTGTTTTTCTTATTTTCTTTTTTTTCATCTTTCGAAGCTCAAATAAGTAGCTGATTCTAACAACGTAAAATGCATACTTTTCTTTGTGTTTATAGGCCTTAATATTTTTGCCAGTAGTGTATATATATATATACCATGTTTGTTTCTTTGTTTATGTAATGGATAAATTGAATATTAGAAATTTTGCAAACACTGCTTTTGTCTTGATTCCTTTTATTTAATCTGAACACACGATAATTGTATTTAATGCGGCCTCATTTGATGACTATCATGAAATTTTTAATTTAGTTTTATTTATTTCACCTTATTTGTCAAATCCGAGACAAAAGACACATTTCTAACTGGTTTAAATCCTTATTTTTAGGACGAGAGTCATATATTTCTAACAAGTATATATCCTAAAAATTTAATACTTGAAATATATTCTAGATTTGCAAAGTCATTGTTGAATCGATAGGATCAAGTACTAAAGATTGCAGATAAAGAAAATTTGCCTCGTCATAGTTAGAGATAAATAAACAAAGATGTAATATTACATCTTTATACATTTTGCTGAGTCATCATTTAATGGAGAAATATCTTTAATGTTAATCTAAATAATCAAAAGGTAAAGGTTAAACTTTTGGATATCGAATTAGGATTGTGGTACTTGAGATTTATTGTAGTAGTTTTACACATTTGATTTTAAATAGCAGTAATAGTAAATTTTCATGTTGTTATACAATTTAGTATAGTTTTATGTGCGTTGAATAAAATTGTTACTTTTAAATAACTTCTTCTGATTTGGAGCGTATCATTATGTGTACAAAATTCACTATAGATCCATGATACTGTTGTCTGAACTAAAAAGTAATCGTCTATCAAATTTGTGAAACTCGAGAATGTAGCATCTGGTATTAAAAACAATTTTGAACTATTAATTTTTATTCAATGTCCGTGTACCGTGATTTTTCTTTAACAAACTGATCCTTAAGCAAATTGTCTTTGAAACGTGGAATAATAATTTCGCGAAATTGTTTATTTCGTGATGTCGAGAAAACTCTCTTGTGGAGAAAAATATACATGTAAAAAGGCTCGTTTGGGTTGAAAAAATTTTTACGTAGAGGAGCCTTATGAAAAAAAAAATGAACAGAAACGAGCAGTTTTTACATATAAATTGTTTATTTGTTTGCTTTTTAATTTCGCGCTAACAACACAAAAACTGCATGCGTTAGCTGTCCCTAATTTAGCAGTGTAAGACCAGAGGAAAGGCCGCTAGTCGTCTCCACCCACCACCAAATCTTAAGGTTCTCTTTTACTAACTAATAATGAGATTGATCGTAAAGTTATAACAAACCCACGGCTGAAAGGGCGAACATATTTTTTGCGATTGAGATTCGAAACCGCGACCCTCAGAATATGTGTCGAACGCCTTAACTCAGCTGACCATTTGGAGAAATTAACATGCTATCAAGATTGCTTAAAATAGAAAAAAAATATTTTAAAAATAGAATATAAAAGTGAAATAACAGTCAGCCTTGTGAAACGACTTGGATATTAACTTATATAACTTGTAAAAGTAGAAACACATTTATTTCTAGAGAACAGAGTACAAACTATTGTATTTTACTGGTGTGTTTCAAGAAGTAAAGTAACTGAATTAATGAAACAAGCAAATGTGACTTCATAATATACGAATTAGACACATCAGTGTTTAATCATTGATGGAATTGTTTGAGTATTTTGGTCGATCTTCATTCAGTAATAATTTTCGTCCATTGTTAAACAATTCGAGACATTCTTATACATTTTTAACGTGTTAATTTTCACTATCTTGTACGAACGTTCTCTGATGGATTTGAGTCAGTGACACAGTTTTGTGTTATGTAAATATCATGTATATGTTATGTAAACGACAACCATGTTATGTCGTGATTGAATTTCCATATTTATATTATTGTTTCGAGTTTAAAACCAGTGACATTTACAATAACATTTATAATTAATTAGAATTCATTTAGAGTTATTTATGTAAAAATTTCTGAAACTAAATAAATTAATCATTTGTATTGGCCTGGTGTTTGTACTGTGGAATTCTGGGAAGTTACGCGATTAGTATATAAACAAACGGCAATGCGAGGGAAAGAGTCATCCGTTTTTACTCGGGTCAAAAAGTTTGTCTCGTTTGAGAAAGTTTAAACAATTGCCGTGTGATTATTCAAATTGGATTTCTGTATAGAGCTAGATCGACTGAAATTTTTATTCGGTTAATCTTTGCAATTCAGTCGGATTACGGATTATACCGAAAGCCAACACGTATTGGACTGTGAATTTTTTTGAAAATACCCATTCAAACTTCGTAAATTTCTCCGTGGGACTATATTCCCCGCCTAGATTGGAACTTTGGATTTCGGATTTGGACACTCATTCTAGATTATATTATTAAGCACAGGCCAGTACCTTTTTGTATTATAAGTGGTTTTGAATGTTGAAACTGGATATCTGTTATTGTTATTGGATAATTTATTTTGTGTCTATCACACAAGTAGATCATTGTAATAAATTATACAAGCTGCTATCTGTGTCTTTCTGTTTAGTTCAGTCCACATAAAAACGTAACATTTCAAAGACAAAAAATAAATTACATATTCCTTATTTTCTTAATTACACCATGACACATTGAAAGACATCCTGAATTTTAACTTTGACAAGTGAATCAAGTGAATAGTTTGTTTGTTTTATAATTTTGCGCAAAGCTACACAAGAGCTACTTCCACGTGAATGAATGCAAATGTTAAAATAGTCTCTTTCGGTAATGTGTAATATATACAAAATATTTCTCTACCTTCAGTACCGAACGATAAGTTTCCCGGCTAAAGGCAATAAACTTAGGGTTTGCATACTTGTGATGGGAAAACCATAAATACACCAATATGTAACTTTGTGTTTAAGAACAACGACAACAATGTTGAGATTTATTACAGAGAAAAATGTCTCATAGTTTATAAACATTTCAATACTTTATGGTCGAATTTTAATTTTTATAATTCGTGATTTTTGTCAGTTACGCAACCCAACTAACTTCCAAATTTGACGAAATTTTAAAAAGGGTGTAAAATAAAAATTTTGTGTTACGTTTGAAAGTGTTAATAGTTTAACAAAAACCTTAAACGCAGATAAAACTAAACACAGTTAACACTGTCAAGATTTAGAAGCCACTTTTAAAATAGAAAATTATAAAAATATAATATTAAAACACTTATTTTACGTTTATTACTTGTTTGTGTTTGATATCTTATTGATTTGAAGAAAAACATGTTACTGGATTTAAACTATTTATGGTTTGTTTGTTGTTGAAAATTTACATCGTAAGCTTTCTGTGGCGTGACGTCGGGACAATGATGACTTTAAAAAATCTCGGCTCGGTGGTGTAACAACTTATACCGAACCTTAGATACGATTCAATAGTACAACCCAGGAACTCGTACAAACATACATCGATTCCGGGCAAGAAAAATTATGTACTTAAACACCGACATGGTGTAATGAAATGTAAATTCTTTGGTGACTGGGAACCTAGAGAGAGTATGGTTTTCGCCGAGATCGAAGGGTCGTTAGAAATACGAGATACCAATTTCGTTATCCCATCCGATTAAACACGTTGAAACTTTCTCTCATCGGGAGTACTTTGTAAATGACGCGCCAAACTTAAACCTGTAAATAACCATCAATATGGCGTTCCATTATTGGCCCCAAATAACACCAAATATCATGGTCGCGAAGGATGATACTGCTATAATTTTAAAGTTGTAGATATAACAGAGCCCAAGAAACAGAAATATTCGGTATAATTTTATATTCTATAAAATAAAATAATAATAAAATAAAATAATAATGCATATTTATATTAAACATGAATATGAATATCATGAAGATTTTTTGTTCTACAGTAAAGTATGTATTTTTTAGGGCAACTAAATTGTGAAAAGAAAAGTATTACTAGGTCTATATCTTGTTAGAGTAACGTACGTAATGTGAATTAATACGCGAGAATAAAATAATTTTCTGTTTGTTTGTTTGTTTTAGGAATTCGCACAAAGCTACTCGAGAGCTATCTGTGCTAGCCGTCCCTAATTTTGCAGTGTAAGACTAGAGGGAAGGCAGCTAGACATCACCACCCACCGCCAACTCTTGGGCTACTCTTTTACCAACGAATAGTGGGATTGACCGTAATATTATAACGCCCCCACGGCTGGGAGGGCGATCATGTTTTAGCGCGAACCCGCGACCCTCGGATTACGAGTGCACGCCTTAACGCGCTCGGCCATGCCAGGCCGAAAAGAATTTTCTACTCCAGACTATATGTCACATCAACACGTGAAATATATTCTTAAAAAATTGCGAGAAAGATGTCAATTTTTTTATTCACACGTAGTAATTTTAAAACAATATATAACTGAAAGATAACATATAACATATATTATTCCTTAATTACCTTAGATTTTTAGTGTATGTCATTTTTTTGTCTTCACACCATTACGGAAACCTAAGGAAGCGTTGAGGCTGTAGTCTCAAATTGTTTCTTCAGCTTTACTCCTGTAGAACAAGAAAACGGAATTTGATGGTAATGCAAACTATTGTCAAATATTTTGATCGAATAATCTGTTCTACAACATCTCCGATAGAGTCATGATCCTGAAAAGTTGATTCATGTAAATAAAGAATATTTAATAAGTAGGCTTACTATTCCACAATATAACGTACCTGCGTGCCAGTATTCATTAGGCCTATTGTATGACTGACACTATACAACAACAGCTAAAAATCATAAGCATAATTAGATAAAATTTCGTCTGAAGTTGATTATTTTGACACAATGTTATTTAAAGAATTAAATGTTTGTAGTAAATAAAGAATACTAAAATGCTTTATAAATATAACAATATCCTAAAAATTCTACAGGGAAGGATAGCTACACACATCACCAATCTCTTGTTTTATAGAGGGATTTGAGCATCATTATATAGTTCAACAACATTAATAAAGGTTTTTTTTAAGTCAACCACGAATTTTGTGATTTATTCTTGAGACACGAATCACATAAGGTCTGATGTTTTGGATTTATGGAGGTTTTATTTTTTCTGTGAAATTTATAAATACAACAATACTCTGAAAACAAACACTTAACAAAATTTTAAAACAGAAATACAATCCGTCCAACTTTCTGAATTCCGTGTTTTCGTAGTCGAACACCTTTGGAAATAAATTGTATTTTGGGGGGGTAAAAATATCTAATTTTTTATCAGTGTATATAAATATTTTGATATTCCTAATACCAGAAGCTGTGATATCTTTCAAAATATCAGTCTTTGAGTTGCATTCTATATAACAATTTAATTGTTCAAACAATTCACTTTGTTTTAAGCTATGGTGAAGCATTCAGTTGAGAGAATAATTGGTAAAAGAGTATACCAAGAGTTCGTGGTTGTTAGTGATGACTACCTTCCTTCGTTTGACACTGCACAATTTGGGACAGCGAAAGTAGATAGCCTCAGCGTAGGTTTGCTCCAAAGTGAAAACAAGCCATTTTTGTAAAAGATAAAATAAAAACTTTTTCAAGAGTTCAAATTGGAAAAAAAAACCAGTTTAATTTTGAAACTTATTTGAAATTTGTAAAATCATTGTTGAGTTGATATGGTGAAGTATCAAAGTACCATAATAGAAAATGATACAATACGCAATAAAAAATTTCGTGTTTAGATCTATAAATTTGTTTTCTCTTTGGTCATTGCAAAACTGTCACAGAATTTAAGGAAAGGTTGACGAAGCTATGTTACTCTTAGAAAGTTAAGTGTATTAACTGTGTTGAACATGTGTACTTCTGCAATTTTCTGTAAAGTCGGCATCTTTGAGGCGGTACTCTTTCGGTATTAAATTATAGTTTTTCAAGTTAAACGATCGAGTTATTTCCTATCTTATAAATACATGTTTTTATTTTTAACTTTATTAAAGTAGACACAGTGACACACTTTCGAATACCACTCAATATCTTGAATTTAGTCTCATGTACTTTCAGACCTTTTTAAAATTCAAGTGTTGGTAAGATTTCATTTAACTATGAAGCATTGGTAAAATATTCCTAGAGTACGAATTATGTGAAACTCATTTAAGTTTGAAATGAAAACACTGTTTAAGAACTTTCAGTTTTAACTTTTTGTGAAGTAGACAGAATTATTCAGTTGGGTGTTGAAATTTGAACAGCATTAAGATGGGTATGAATTGTTGAAAACATTTACCTTTTTGTGAACTTCTGAAAATCAGTTGGTTGAGTGTGAAGTTTTGGATAGTTTTCTATTCAGTTTCGACATTCTGTCACTGGGATAACACTGTTAAAATATGGAGGCGTTCTGTTTGTTGTTATAAATGTCTTGTTTCAAGATTTATTAAATCTTAGGTCACTTATCAAACTGAAAACATAATTTACAATAATTTCAGAAATACTCAGATATTTATTTTTAATGTGTTTATTTTGATTTGAATACAAGGTAATATGATATTGTAATTAACAATGGTGCTTTTGCCCATCTTTTAATATTAGATTTGAAAGTCTGTGCCAATCTTAGAATGATATCTGTATAACAATTTTGTTTCTTTTTTTGACATAATGGAAAAGTTGAACATTAGTAGCCTCATATATACTGTTCTTACTTCCATTCCTTTTATTGTCTGTTATGTTGGGTGTGTATGTAGACATATATACATGTTACCAGCAATAGGGTAATGTCTTTTAAATTGGGCCTTCACATAAAATCACAAAACTTTTGTGAAATATATTTATTTCCTGTTTTTCTTGTAAATGTGAATTCTTCATGTTTTATTAAAGGGCTGAATGTTTTATCTTTTTGTTTTTCTCAACAGAGTACTTTATAGCATAAGACTAATCAAGAAAACAATTTAGACAGAGAGAAATTTTAACATTTTGGGATGTGGTGTAAACGATAAATATTCTGTGCAGTTTTTTAGAATTTTCTGGTCTGGGCAATCGATGGATAATAATGCAGAGCTAATGACTTAGATACCATGGTTTAAATATACTTTCCCATTCTTGGACAATTGTAGAACAGTTTCTACTGTTATCTTTGTACTTTATATATAAGTCTCTATATATTTATTTATGATTAAAAAATAAGACAAACACCTCAGTGTGCCATTCTGAAATTTGCTAAACAGGTGATCTCAGAATGCATAATTCAGTTTATTTTATGTATTTACTAAAAATCTCATTAGGAGGACTTGCCAAACGACCTCCCAAGCATGGCTTCACGCCTGCGGCGTTTGCGTCAAGCTCTCAAACTAACCCTCCTCAATGGCCATTTCTGGCTATGGACCTTTCCAAAGAGAAGTCTCATTAATTTGCATTTTATGTTACAATTTTATTCTCGAAACAATTCGCCTTGTTTTTAGCCATTAAAAAGCATCCAGTTGAGAAAGTAACTTATGAGTTGTGTATGAATTATTGAAAAGTATTGAGATGGATGTCAGTTGTCGAAAACTTTTAATTTATTCTGAAATCGTAAACACCATTCAACTGGGTGTTAAGTTTAGTAAAGGTTTCTGTTCATTTTCAAGTTTGTAGTTATTTATGTTTTATTTCAAAAATTATTAAGCCAGAGGTTACTTATTAAATTTCAGAGATAATTTCAGAAATATTTGGATTTCAATTTTAATATGATAATATTGATTTAATTACAGGTGAATATCATATTGAAAGTAAGAATGGTGCTTTACATTTTAAGTTTGAAAGTCTGTGTCAATTAGTTCATTTTTAGAATGAAATACACTGCTGGAAAAAATTTTAAGTGCAATTAACGTGAAGAAAAAAATATGCATTTGTGTTGTCAAACTCAACCATTTATTTCATTGGAGCTTCGAAATATTAAAATAAGAAAAGGGATAATAAAAATTAAAAACATTTTCAGCATTTAAGAGAGAAAATGTGAACACTATGAAAGTAGCCTAAATTCTAGCTGCTCGAAAGTTTAAGACCATACCAAAAGGATCTTCTAAACAAGGTAGGAAATACTCAACAAAAGGTCTCAGTAGTGAGTTGCACAGTCGTCAATGCGAATAATTTCAAACATTCGCTTCGGAATGGTCGATATAAGAGTTAACACAATCCGTAACAGAAATTGAACTGTACACAACAATGTTTCAATACGTTTCGCTCATAACATTAAGCTTTGTGGCTTATTGCACTGAAACTTAGATTTAAATACTTTTGATGGGAGAAAGCATAATTACACTATCATGTAATTTTGTATCAAGAACAACAAATCGAATGTTGAGATTTATTACAAGGATAAAGTTCTCACAGTGTATAAACATTTTAATACGTTGTACTGGAATTTTGATGTATTTTTTGTATTTCGTATATCTGCTCACACGAGGAATATCTTCTGATTCCACTGATATGAATCAAACGCTTTATTTTAGCGTTGGTCATCCGTAGACAATTGTACTAAACGGTGAAAACTTAAATCAGAACAAATATAAATAAAATTACAATACAAATTGCAAATAATAAATCAAATAAAAAAAACAAACTATAATTTTTCATATTTACAAAACAATAAACAAACAATTGTAATTGTTAAATTATTAAAACAACCCTATTGTTATTGATGGTAAATATTTGTGTGACGTCGGGACACCAGTGATTTTAAAAAGTCTCTCGGCTCCTACAACTGGTGGTCCTTCTCAAGGTGGAGTAACAACTTATACCGAACTTTAGAGAGGATTCAACAGTACACACCAGAAACTCGTGCAAATATATATCGATTCCGGGCAAGCCAAATTATGCACTTAAACACCGACAAATTGTCATGAAATTTTAAATCAATCTTTTGTCACTGGAACCTGAACAGGCACGTGACAGAGTATGGTTTTCGCCGAGATCGAAGAGTCATTAGAAATACGAAACACATATTTCGTTATCCCATCCGATTAAAGACGTTCAAACTCTCTCTCATCGGGAGTACTTTGTGAACGACGCGACTGTTTCAAACTTGACAGTAACCATCAATATGGAGTACCGTCACTCGGCCCCAAAAAACACCCCATGGTAGTGCAGGATGATTCTGTCCTATCCTGTGCGTCTTCTTCGATAAATACAATAAGATAAGTTGCTGTAATTTTTTACTGACAAGTACTAAATACTCCAAACACGATTAAATAATGGATGTGATGACTGATTGTTTCCCAGCAGATCATTCATGAAGCTGCACACGAACCGCTGAATTATCTCGATTGTTTCACACGGCACATTGTGTTACAAGAATTGTCTCAATAAATAGAGGTTGTTGAGAAAGAGAAAGCTAATTGTTGCTATTGTAACACTCGAAACAGTTTACAAACCGTAGTTGTTAGTTGAGTAGAATTACCCTGAAGATGGAAAAAGCTGGTAAGTTATTTTCATGTCTACATGAAAGTTGTTACTCATGGGGTACACTGTTAAACCTTAGGTTTGGAGAATAGTGATAACACTTTTAACTCATAACAATACTGAGTTCCATAAACACTTGTCTGAACTGTAATAAAACTAATAGTTGTAGAGACAAAATGCAGAAGTTTTGTACTCTTATCAAGGTAAGTAATCTAGCTGCAAAATGAATAGATAGTTTGTGTAAATACAAGAGTCGATCAAGATGCTGTAATCTTAAATCTGAATATTCGATTTTTCATTTCATCCAACAGACGTGTGTTAATTCTTCGGAATAGAAAGTGCTACTTTAATAAAGGATTTTCTAATTATTTAAGACGAACCTTTTAATTTTGTAAACTTAAAGTTTAAAAGCTTCATTTTCGACAACAAAAAGAAGTAGGTTATGCGACCAAGAATAAAGAAATAATTTTAAAAATTAAGCAGTAAGTTTTTATTCTATATGAGATGTAACTGAAGTTTATTTTAAAAGAGGTGAATCAAAAAAAAAACGAGAGTTGTGCATGTGTCGTTACTTGTAGCTGTGAAAATGAAAAGATGAAATGCGTTTGATGATAATGTTGTACTGAAGCTGAAAACGGGAGAAACAAATGTACAGTTACTGTTGTTTGTGAATGTGTAGATGCACGTTGTAGTCTAGACTGTAAGAAAGAGTTATGCCAGGATTGTGTAGAAGCCAGAAAGAAGAACTGTTGTATTTGTTCCGTTACCTGTTGGTGTGATAATGGAAATATGAAATTTGGTTTAAACTGCAAGGGTAACACTTTTCAGTGTTGTGAAGAAGGTAAGAAGAGAAAGGATAAATGTACTGTTGGTTGTCAGTGTTGAAAAAGAGTGATTAATTCTATATTACTGAATTTTCAATGTTCGTGAATTGTTTTAGTGAGAAACACGTAAATTGATGGTTCGTATCAATAAGAGGATATTAATTTTATGATGATATACGTAACTTAAGTGGGTGACGTTAACGTAAATATTTTTCAAATCTTTCACAGTGTGAGAGACAGTTAGTAGCTTATCACACTGAATACCGATAAAAGTATATTGGCTCTGTTTGTCATTCAATAAATATTATTATATATATATTTTACATTTTTAGTTAAAGGCTGACAAGGATTTCTTATATAATTAGCAAGGTATATTAAATATGCTTAAATATATCAATGTCAAAATATTAATTACTTTAATATTTTTTACTTTAATCAGTATACCTTGTGCAGACGAGTACTATTGGATTTTTATAGTGTCTTGAAACCAATTCATGACAAAGGAAACGATATAAGTTACTATAGAGAATATTTTTAAGGATATAATTTTAAGATGTTAAATTAATAAAATAAAGATGATACAAATTACGGAAAAAAAGTTTTATTGAATGAACAGTAACCTTATTCTGATAATATCAGAATATGGAGTTCGATCCTTTCGACGGTAAGTTCAGGTAGACTTGAATGCTTCTTTCCGTATAAACAAAACTCATTATTTTAAGATATCATCGCAATAACCATAGAGGAAACTGATTTCATTCAAAATTACTAAGCTGTCTTTTATCACTGATAGATTTATTTTTTTACTTGTTTTCATATTCGCGCTAAACTACACGAGGACTTCTCTGTTATTCTTTTGTGATTTACGAGGGAAATACTAGAGGGAAGAGAACCTGTTATCATCCACAAATTGTAAGACTAACCTACAAATAAAACACAACCACGATGAAATAGTAAAGGATATTGTGTGGAAATGATATTCGAATTCGTGACCCAAATATATCTGGTCGAACGTTTTACCTTGTGGCCATAACAGGGTCATTTCTTTAGAAGAGAAAGTAAAAGATGTTTATGGAGTATCTTTTTAAATTTGTTTA
This sequence comes from Carcinoscorpius rotundicauda, assembly GCA_011833715.1. NCBI lineage: Eukaryota > Metazoa > Arthropoda > Merostomata > Xiphosura > Limulidae > Carcinoscorpius > Carcinoscorpius rotundicauda. The sequence goes on along the minus strand of CM022400.1, from coordinate 77,955,473 downwards.
GCTGTTCATCATCCCAGAAACTGTGGATATGATCTGGTACACCTTGAATACCTAAATTTTACCGTTGTTCTTTTTATCAACAGTTCTGTCTAGTCTCATGCAAAACCTAGAATTCAGAAGGTTAACATTGTAATTTATCTTGTAAGGAGATTCGATGAAAGAGATGTCCTTACATAGTTTAAATACAACAGATGTAAATGTAACACAGTTAAAGCTAAATATTTAACTATAACCAAACCAAAGTGATATCGTAACTAGTACAATTAAATAAGTGACCGATATGATCAGAGAATAAAGGTCATGAGCAAGTGCTGTCTAGGTCTTTAACATTTAAATAGGTAAAAGTGAAATTAAATTTGTAATAATGTGTAAAATACTAGATGTTAGTGAAGCTGATTCAGGATATTTTAGCCCCGGTATGGCCTATCGCGTTAAGGCGAGCGTTTCGTAATCTGAGAATCGCGGGTTTGCGCCCGAGTCGCGCCAAACATGGTCGTCCTCCCAGCCGTGGGGGTGTTATAATGTAACGATCAATCCCACTATTTGTTGGTAAAAGAGTAGCCCAAGAGTTGGCGGTGGATGGTGATGAATAGCTGCCTTCCCTCTAGTCTTACACTGCTAAATTAGGGACGGCTAGCACAGATAGCCCTCGAGTAGCTTTGTGCGAATTTCCAAAAAACAAACCATCAAGATATTTTACAACAACTTGCAAACCCTTATTTAGATTACATGGAACGAAAGTTACTAACAATCTAGAGTTTAGGGTTCGTGAAGTGCACCAGGTTCTAATTTTTTCATGTGACAAAGGCTCGCGTCGATCGGATGGCATTTTTTCCACTTCAAACTCTCGATCAAAGATTATGACACACGGACCATCAGTAACTATTTACTTATTTCTATAGGTTTCGTGACTGTCGTAACGTAATTATTTTAGAAAGGAGAGTTTCAAACCGCTCATAAACAAAGTAAATTACTTATGGTTGGAAATTGAATAGTTAGTTTATTCAAATGCATGGTAATCTTAAGAAACCACCCACATGTTTGTCCCGCTTCGAAATTTTGTTAAATTGACCAAATATGTTTTACGTCAATGAACTGAGCTGTTCTTATCAGTTTAGGATGACGCTGTCTACTTAAATCTGAATATTAGATGTTGCATTTCATCCAACAGACGAGTGTCAATTCTATTAAATAGAAAGTGTTATTTTAACACATGTTTTTGTAATGATTTAAGACGTACCTATAATTTTGTAATTTAATTTGTAAAAGGTCCATTTCTGACAAAAACTTATTATACGATCGAGTATCGGTCACAACATAAGTAAGTTTTAAGACTATTGAAACACATAAGAAACAAATATAATACATAAGTAATATTGAAAACAAAACTAAACGGCAATTTTATTGTATTAAAATTGTTACTGAAATTTTTATATAGGTGATACAATGAAAGACGATAACTTTTGTACATGTGTCGCTACTTGTCGCTGTGAAAATGGAAAAATGAAATGCATCTCTAACTGTAAGGATGACACATCTCAATTTTGTACTGAAGCTGAAAAAGAGAAAAACGAAGGTACGGCTAATGTCGTTTGTGAATGTGGAGATGCACGTTGTAGTCCAGACTCTAAAAGGGAGTCGTGCCAGGATTGTGAAGAAACCAGAAAGAAGAACAGCTGCGTTTGTACCATTAACTGTTGCTGTGAAAACCGAAATATGAAATGTGTTTGTAATTGTAAGGGTAACCCTTCTCAGTGTTGTGAAGAAGGAAAGATCAAATGTACTCTCACTTGTGAGTGTTAAAGATGAAAGGAATATTCTTATACTCAGAAACTTTTGATGATCGCGAATTATTTGACTGATAAAAACAAACACGTAATTTGATGATATGGGTTAACAGAGAGAGAAAATTAATTTTAAGATGAAAAACGTAATTTAAAATTCTAATAAGTATTTTACATATATTTCACTGTATTCTAGAGAGACGGTTAGTACTAGATCAAACTGAATACGGAATAATCTATGTTGGTTCTTTTTTAATTTAATAAATGTCATTATGTAAAGTTTAAATGTTTTATTGATGATAGATAATTATTTGCACAATTAGCTAGCTAGATACATCAAACATAATGATTCAAATTGTTAATTAGTTTCATAATATTTTTTCAATTTAATCTTTGTACCATCAGCAGACTGGCATCATTTGATTTGTGAATAAATAATCTATACAAGAAGCTTTAGTGAGTTTTAAGAATACCATTTTGTGATGTTGAATTAATGAAATAAAATATGTGAAATTTTTGTATAAACATTCATTGGTCAAAAGTAATCTTCATCGAGTACTATCGGAATATGGACTTCTATACTTTCGATACTTTGTGGAAATAGACAAAAGTGCAGTTTGTTTCTTGAAAAAATAACAAACACTGTAGTTTTGTATAAAAATTCATCATCATTACCACAATTTAACTTGAAAATAGATGACAAATTTCTAAACTTTTAATATGATACTCGGTATTTATTTTTAATGTATATAATTTTCCACAAAGTTACACGAGTGTAATTTAACAATGAAAAACTGGAGAGAAGGCAGCTAGTTATCATGAGTTCCAGCCAACTATTGTTTTACTGCTTGAGGATTCATTTTATGATTGTCATTTTACCTTTATCCAGAGGCTCATTTGTTTTCTTGTTACAACTACTTTCCAGGATATTATCAGTGGAACTTTTCTAGCCAGTAAACTGGTTCCGGTGTCAGACAGATGTAGTTACATATTTTAAAAATATAGAAATTTAATACAAACATTTATCATAATACTGTGTTTGTTCTTGTAATTCAACTTGTACTAGCTATAATATCACTAGAGTTATAACCAAACTAAATTGATATCGTACTTAGTAAAATTGCAATTTTATTATAGAAGAGAGGTCATGAGTTAACGGTGTTCTTTTAACTTTCAAAGCAGAGTGGTGCACAAAACCAGTTTTCACTGGTCTTGTTGTTAGAATTACGGTGTACCGAATTCAGAATAATATTAATAGAGCACTCAACAAAGTAGGCTATATTCAACTGTCCATTGGATTCTATGGGCATGCGCTATTAGTTTTCTTTCTTGTTTTACTAAAATTTTTTTATGTAATTGTATCCAACTTACGTATTTCTATACCAAGAGGCCTATTTTTAACTAAACTTATCCCATAAACTGACAACTGAATTTAAGACAATGTACAAGGAACCTAACATGTAACAATGAAAATGGTAACAGTTGTTAACAAAGCTGAATCAAGATATTTTACAACATACATTTTAGACCATTATTTAAATTACGTGAAACGAACAGTGGATTGACCATAAAAATATAACACCCACAGGGACCACCATGTAAAGCATTAAGGGGATTCGAACCCGTGACAATATTATTTCGAGTAGCGCACTAATTATATGACCATGAAAGGCCATATTTCGTCGTAGGCTGCGGCCGGGTAAAAAGGTACAATCTCTTCTTGAAATGTTCGATCACAGCTTACAATACAATGGAGCGTCAGTAACTATTTACTTGCATATTATTATAGGTGTCTAAGTTATTTTCATTACAATTATAAGTAATAATTTTTCTTTAGTTGTTGTTGTTGTTGTTTTGAATTTAGCACAAAGCTACACAATGGGCTATCTGTGCTCTGCCCACCACGGGTATCGATACCCGGATTTTAGCGTGTAATTCCGCAGGAACGTAATGCAAACTTAAATAAAACAATAATTATTATCAAAACATTTTGATCAACTTATCTGTTCTACAACATCTCCGATAGAGTCGTAATATTGAAATGTTGATTCAAGTGAATAAAGAATATTTAAGAAATAGGCCTGCTATTCCTCAACATACCGTATCTGCGTGCTAGTATTCATTCGGCCTATTATTTGACTGACACTGTACAAAAACAGCTAAAAATTATAAGCCTAATTAAAGATAAAATTTAGTCTGAAGTTGACTACTTTGACACAATGTTATTTAAATAATTAAATGTTTGTTGTAAATTAACAATACTAAAATACCTTATAAATATTAGAGTATCCTAAAATTTCTAGAGGGAAGGATAGCTACACACATCAACAATCTCTTTGGATTTATAGTGAGATATGATCGTAATTATACAGTTCAACAACATTTATAAAGGTTTTTATAAAAGTGAACCACGAATATTGTCATTTAATCTTGAGACATGAATCACATAAAGCCTGATGTTTTGGATTTCATGGAGGTTTTAATTTTCTTCTGTGAAATTTATAAATGCCACAATACTCTACACTTTTACTAACATATAAAAAATGAACACAATCCGTCCAACTTTCTGAATTCCGTGTTTTCATGGTCGAACACCTCTGAAAGTAAAGTGTATTTTTTGGGAGTAAACACTTTCGGTGTTAAATTATAGTTTTTGAACTTAAACGATCGAGTTTTTTTTTTCCAATATTATAAATACATGTTTTTATTTTTAAATTTATTAAAGTAAACAGTGACACACTTTCGTATACCACCCAATATCCTGAATTTAGTCTCATGTGCTTTCAGACCTTTTTAAAATTTAAGTGTTGGAGCCCCCCAGTGGCTCAGCGGTATGTCTGCGGACTTACACGCTAAAATCCGGTTTTCGATACCCGTGGTGGGCAGAGCACAGATAGCCCATTGTGTAGCTTTGTGCTTAATTCAAAACAACAACAACAACAACAATAAGTGTTGGAAAGATTTCACTCAAGTATGAAGCATTCGTAAAATATTCATTGTGCACGAACTATGAAAAAAACTCATTTAAGTTTGAAACGAAAACACTGTTTAAGAACTTTCGGTTTTGACTTTTTGTGAAGTAGACAGAATTATTCAGTTGAGTGTTAAATTTTGTACAGCATGAAGATGGGTATTAATTGCTTAAAACAATTAACTTATTGTGAACTACTGAAAATCAGTTCGTTGGGTGTGAAGTTTTAGGTAGTTTTCTATTCAGTTTCGACATTTTTTGACTGGGATAATACTATTAAAATATGGAGTCGTTCTGTTTGTTGTTATAAATGTCTTGTTTCAAGATTTATTAAGTCTTAGGTCCTTCATCAAACTGAAAACATAATTTTCGCTAATTTCAGAAATAATTAGATTTTATTTTTAATGTGTTTTTGTTGATTTGAACGCAGAGGAATTTCATATTATAATTAAGAATGGTGCTTTTGCCCATCTTTTAATATTAGATTTGAAAGTCTGTGCCAGTTTTAGAATGATATCTGTATAACACTTTTGTTTCTTTGTTTGACGTAATTGAAAAGTTAAATATCAGAAAATGTAAATTCTTCATGTTTTACTAAAGTGTTCAAAATTTTATCTATTTGTTTTTCTCAATAGAGACCTTTGTATCCTAAACCTCATGAAGAAAACATTTTAGATACAGAGAAATTTTAACATTGTTGGAATTGGTGTACCCGCTAAATATTCTGTGTAGTTTTATAGAAATTTTCGGTGAAGGTAATCGATGGATAATACCGTAGAGCTAATGAATTAGAGACCATGGTATTAATGTATTTTCCCATTCTTGGACTATTATAGAACAATTTCTACTGTCACTTTGTACTTTGTCAATAATATGTGAAACACATTTTCCGAATTAGATAGTTCCAAACCATGAAATCTCAAATTTAGACTGAACACAGGAAAACTATGTCTAATGCAGCCATATATTTTGACTTTCCTAAATATTTTGGTTTAGTTTGTTCATTTCACTTTACTATATAAATCCCAGACTAGAGTCATATATTTCTAACAAGTTTATATCCTAAAAATATTATTTAATAATTGAAATACATTCTAGATTTCCAAAGTCATTGTTGAATTGATAAGGTCAAATACTAAAGATTGGAGATAAGGAAAATCTGCTTTGTCATATTTGGAGACAAATAAACAAAGATGTGATATTAAATTTTCATTCATTTGGCTGAGTCTCCATTTACTGGACAGATACTTTATAGTTAATATGAATCATCAAAAGGTAATGTTTAAACTATAAAATACTGAGTTGTGATTATTTCTTTATTTGATGTATTTTATTCGTTTTAAAATAGAGAAAATAATAAATTTTTAGATTGTCATTTAATTCAGGATAACCTTAATTCTATAAGATAAACTTATACTTTTATAGCACTTGAGGTGATTGGAAGCATGACATTAAATAAAGAGAAAAATCAGGATACACGATACTGTTGGCTGAATTAAAAATGCCACCGTTTATCAAATGTGTGAAAGTCCATCATGTGACAATCAGATATTTACAACAATTTTGAGCTATTTATTTTTATTCATTGTCTTAAAACTGTTATTCGTTCACAAACTAATGATTAAGCAAATTTGATTCCAAACGTGAAATTATAATTTCCTGAAATTAACATGATACTAGAAAAGCTTAAAATAGAAATAAGAATATAATTTAAAATTTAAATATAAAATGTAAAAAGATATAAACTTAATGTTTGGAAATAATAAAAATTTATGAAACGACTTGAACATTGATTTACACAGACTACAAATATATCTAGAATAGACCACAAATATTATATTTTAGTTGTGTATTTCAAGAGGTAATATAATTCAATAAATGAAACAATCTAATTGTTATCTGCGCGTAACTGGATGGAATGGTTAAATACAATCTCTGTTAGAAACATGTGATATACACAAAAATGTTTCTCAACCTATTGCTCGTAACGATAAGCTACATAGCTAACGGCACTAAAACTTCGGTTTGGATACTCGTGATGGGAAAACATAATAATGTCGTTGTGTAAATTTGTGTTTAGAACAAGAAAACAAATGTTGATATTTATTACAAAGATAAATTTCATTTTAGTACGTCGTTGTCAAGTTTTATTATGTATTGTTTTAGTCTTTGTAATCTTTATTTGATTGCTAGAAATTACTCTTCTGTAATTTCGTACAGGAACTTCTTTACAAGCATCAGAAATTGCCAATTTTAGGGAATGGGCACTGCATTGGGAATTTATCAGCTATGTGTTTCTGGACACCATTGAATTCCATACTCATAGAGGTAGCCCCTTCGTACCCTTGTCCTCGCAGGTAAGCCATGTTAATACCATATTTTGTCAGATTGGTTATGATAAAACAGGCCAAGTTTCTGTCTGTCACATCACAATCAGGTATAAATTGCAAAACATCTTCTCTCATTCCAACAGAGTTGTCATTGGCATGCAAATATCTAACACACAGCAAAAACTGTTCAATGCCTGAAATATCTGTTGTTTCATCAGCTAATATCGAGTAACACTTTGCAGCATCACCCTGTTGACCAAAGCATTAAGAAGATGAGTATTACTGGCGTAGATGATTTCATTTTGAATTTAAGAACTCCGATACGTAGCATTTTTATTGTACTCAAAAATTCCCATAGTTGTTGATGGGCCCCTCATCAGTTTCACCCACAAACATTGGACCAAAATCATATTTTCCCCTCAAAGCTAAACCTTGTCTCCCACACATCAATGCAGGGTTAATAAGAGACGTTAAATATTGCCGGTTCTGTTCAATTTCTTGCCTTTAAGTTGCATCACGCTGCAAGTGCACAGATGAACTTGTGTTTACGACCTGTAGAACATTGTTAGCCTTGTTTTTGCTGTCTTGGTAATACTATTTCAATTCATGTACATTGAAGTATTTAACAGCCTTCTTCCAGTTTCTTTGTGGAAATTTCACATGTTGTCTCAATTTCTGACTTCCAACACCAGCACCATCAGGAGCAAGAAGACAGCAATACTTGGAGAAAGAACCCTTTGCATGTTGACTGTAGAGTAGCTATTTCCACTATGAAAGCCAACGATGAAGAGTGTTTGCATGATTTTTAATACAAAATTAATTTTATAAGGAGTTGACTTACCTGTTTACCAATGCTGACATTAGCAGAAATGAAATTTTCAATGTCTCAAACTGGATCTGAGGTGGTAGTGGCAGCACTGTTAGAAGGCCAAGGTGATGAAACTGACAATTCTGATTCAACCTGTTTGGCTGCAGCAGATTGATCAGGTTCATCCTCATGAATGTGTTTAAAGAACCCATGTAGTGTGTTTTGTTATTGCAGGCTTTTCAGCATGTTTGTCAACATCACATTCACAGTACTATTGGCGCCATCTATAGTGAACGATTTACTATAGATGGCGCAAAGGCAATAGATTAGTGCCATGGTGCTGCCATCCCGCCGCCGTTCCAACCACTGTTTATTTGTGAAGTTATTTCTTGAAATCCAGGGAATCTGAACATACACTGTTCATAATATTGAATACAGACTATAGACACTATACATATATTTGCAATCATCTGAGTGAAAATATAATTTATATGTTAATGACAGGAGTGTAAGCCTACTTTGCTGTGCCTGAAAACTTTAAGTAATAGATATATATAGGTCTATATATATATTTATTCATGATTAAAAAATAAGACAACCACCTCAGTGTGCCATTCTGAAATTTGCAAAACAGGTGGTCTCAGAATGCATAATTCAGGTTTTCTTTTTTGTTTTTACAAAAAAATTTCCCTGGAAGGACATGCCAAACAAAATCCCTAGCATGGCTTCACGCAAGCAGCGTTTGCGTCAAGCTCTCAAATTAACCCTCTCCAATGGCAATTTCTGGCTATGCCCCTGTCCAAAGATAAGTCTTATTGATTTGCATTCTATGTTATAATTTAATTGTTGAAACTATTTGTCTTGTTTTAAGCTATTAAGAAGCATCCAGTTGAGAAAGTAACTTTTAGTTGGGTATGAATTATTGAAAAGTATTGAGATGGATGTCAGTTATCGAAAACTTTTAATTTATTGTGAATTCGCAAACACCATTCAACTGGGTGAAAAGTTGAGAAAAGGTTTCTGTTTTTTCAAGTTTGTAGTTATATATGTTTTGTTTCAAAAATTATTAAGTCTTAGGTTACTCATTAAACTTTAGTGATAATTTCAGAAATATCTTGAGATTAATTTTAAGTTTGAAAGTCTGTGTCAATTAGTTCATTCTTTGAATGATATACACTGCTGGCAAAAATTTTATGTGCAATTAACGTAAAAAAAAATATGCATTTGTGTTGTTAGACTCAACCACTTATTTCATTGGAGCTTCGAAATATTATATAAGAAAAGGGAAAATAAAAACAAAAAAACATTTTCAGCATTTAAGAGAGAAATTGTTAACACTATGAAAGTAGCCTAAATTCTAGCTGCTCTAAAGTTTAAGACCATACCAAAAGGAACTCCTAAACAAGGTGGGAAATGCTCAAAAAGAGGCCTCAGTCGTGAGTTGCACAACCGTCATTGAGAATAACTTCAATCATTCGCTTTGGGGTGATCGATATAAGAGTTTGCAAAAGGCTTGCTGGAATGTTATTCCAAGATGGCTTCACGAAGAACATGCTCTGTTTGGAATTGATGTCTATTTCTTTAGGCGTCTCATGCCATCCATTCCCGAACAATTTCAATGGGGCTCAATTCGGGCGAACATGCAGGACGGTCGAAAAGAATCACGTTATTCGCCATGAGAAATTCTTTGTCCTGCGGGCATTGTTGATTGCAGCTTTGTCTTGCTGATAGATCCAATCATTTTCATACAAGCGACGGCCTTCAGTCAATAAGGATGCTCTCTCCAACATACCCATGGAGTCAGCTGCTCTTGGACACTTCTGTGTAGCTTAAAGCTCATTTGTTCCATGAAAGTAGAAAGCACCCCAGATCATGATGGAACCTCCTTATCATGCCAGTAACATTGAAAGCTATGTGGACTGTCGAGGTTGAATATTTTATCATCAGAGAACTAAACCTTCGTCCACTTTTCTACCTCTCATGTTTGGTGCTTCTCACCAAAGTTAAACCAAACCGTTTTGTGTTGTGTAAGTAGGCGTGGTCTTTAAAGACTTTTACGGTTTTAAATCTTTTCTCTCGTAGGTGCCGTCTTATTGTTTTTGAACTGCAGTCAACGTGCGTGAGGGTCTTATTCTGGTTCGACTATCGCCTGGTGTATTGCCGGTCAATACATCGAATCCTCCTACTGAACTCCGGTTAAATATCCATGGACCGATTTCTTCAAATTTTCGTTTCGTATAACTAAGGGTCTTTTAAGAAATTTGCAACAGCATTTTTACTGCACCCAATCTCACCAGTGATGGCACATAAAGAGAAAAAGAAACCTTGCTCTTGCAGCTCTACAATTCTGCCACGTTCACATTCTGTCAGCTTTTAGCCTTTTCTATGTTTTATTTCAATGATGTCAGGAAATGTCAGTGAATGATGTTGAGAATGCTAATACTTGAAAAAAAGTAAATTTGGTTTCATGTTTACCGATTAACGCTTCGTTTCAGTATGGTCTTAAACTTTTGACCAGCTAGAATTTAAACTAATTTCATAGTGTTCTCATTTTCCTATTAAATCTTAAAAACGTTTTTCATTTTTATTTTCCCTCTTCTTATTTTCATCTTACGAAGCTCGACTCAAATAAGTAGTTGAGTCTAAGAACGTAAAATGCATATATTTTCTTCATGTTTATAGACCTTAATATTTTGGCCAGCAGTGTATAGATACCATTTCTTTTTTTTTGTTTGATGCAATGGAAAATTTGAATGTTAGAAATTTTGTAAACACTGTTTTTATCTTGAGTTTTTTATTTAGTCTGGACAGACGAAAATGTTTAATGCAGTCTTATTTAATGACTATCACAAACTGTTTAGTTTTGTTTTGTTTATTTCACCTTACTAGTCACATCCGAGACAAGAGAAACAAATTTCTAACTAGCTTAAATTTTTAAAATAATATTTATTGTTTGAAATGTGTTGTAGATTTGCTGAGTCATTGTTGAATTGATAGCGTCAAGTACTAAAGATTGCAGATAAAGAAAATTTTGTGAAATCATGTTGATGGTTTGTAAGAGAATTCTTTGAAAAAATCGTTTAAGATGTTGTTTTTAGGTGTTTCTGGAAAATATAAATTTGTAATTTTACCTGGGAAGTTTGGCTGTTGGATGTCAATAAAATTATCTAAGTTTTCTTTTTTCTGTACGTTGTTTTCGGTTTTTTCTTTGTTTTTGTTTTCTGTGGAAAATATCACAAGTCTTCTGGTTAGGTCTTCTAAACATGTTTTGATTTCTATGGTTGAAATGTACCTCGGTGTTATAGCGAAGTTGACTCCTTTGTGAACTAGATGTATCTCGTCTGTGTTTAATTGTCGGTCGGATCTGTTAATTATGAGGTTATTCAGCGGTTTGTCGTTTTGGTGCCTTTTCTGTTGTTTACATCTTAGTTTTTCTAGTGTTTTGTTGTGGCAGATCTTTTTGTCTCTATCGTTCTTAGTATTGATTTGGTTTATGTTTCGTTGTATAAGTCGGTAAATCTTTGGTTTAATGCAGCATGCTAGTTGATGGTTTAAGTTCATTTTTTTGTTTTTTAAGTCATGCAGTTCTTTGTATTTTGTGTTTAACATGGCTTTAAGTAGTTTTTCTGTAAATTTTGAATAATATTTGTGTATTTATTAAAATTTTTTGAAAGTTTTACCTTCACAAAATTACGGGTTAGTTGTTCCTTTATACATTGTTGAATAAAATTGATGTCATTTCTTCTATTAATGATTCGTTGGTTTATTTTTTTATTTTTTTAACTATCGTGTGAGCGTGTACTGTTAATAGTGGTGTACTGTATGCTTGTTCAGACAGATTGGTAACAGGTAAGTACAAATACACTGAGAAAAACACAAAAAAACACAAAATCTTCCACTTCTCGAACAATCGCCGTGACGAAATAACAATCAGTGACGTCGAGAAACCAACTTGTTGAGAATTTTATATGCAAAAGCGGCTATTTTGAATTGAGAAAATATTTCAAATAGAAGAGCGAAGAAGTGAGTTTCTCGACATCACTGATTGTTCTCTAAACTGAAAGGTAATCGTCTATCATATTTGTGAAACTGGAAAATGTAGCATCTGGTATTCAAAAAAATTTGAGCTATTGTGTCCCTGTTGCTGTTATTTTTTCAAAAGACTGATTTTTTCGAGAAATTGTTTAATTGGTACTGTCGTAAAAACCCACTTGTAGAGAAAAATATACATGTAAAAAGGCTCGTTGGATTGAGAAAATTGTTTACGTAAAGGAGCCTTATGTATAAAATATTGTCAACCCAAACGAACCGTTTTAGATATAAATTGTTTATTTGTTTTTTTTTTAATTTCGAGCAAAGCAACAGGAATGTGACATGCGCCAACCGTCCCTCATTTGGCAGTGTAAGACCAGAGGGAAGGCAGCTGGTCTTGAAATATAAGTGAAATAGGAATCAACTTTCTTAAGTGACTTGGATATTAATTTATATAACTTAGACCTTCATTTAGTAATAACGTTCGGCCATTGTTAAAGTATTCTAGACATTCTCATACATTTTTAAAGCGTTAAATTTCACGATCATGTGCGAACATTCACTGTTGGATTTCAGCCAGTGACACATTTTTGAAAGACAAAAATAAATTACAAATTTCTTCTCTTTTTAACTACACCATGACACATTGAAAGACATCCTGAATTTTTACTTTGACGAGTGAACAGTTTGTTTGTTTTTTAATTTTGCTCAAAGCTACGCAAGGGCTATCTGCACGTAAATGAATGCAAATATTAATACAAACTTATTCGGCAATGTGTAATATATACAAAAATATTTCTCTACCATTAATACCAAACGATACGTTTTCCGGGTTAAGGCAATAAACCTTGGGTTTGGATCTTGTAATGATAAAATCATAAATACACCATCATGTATTTTCTTGTTTAAGAACAACGACTACAATGCTGAGATTTATTACAAGGATAAATGTCTCATAATTCATAAACATTTTAATACCTTGTGGTCGAATTTAATTTTTTTTTAATTTATTAGTTACGCAGCCCAACTACCTTTCAAATTTGACGAAATTTCAAAAAGGGTGTAAAAAAATCAGAAAAATCTTTGTGTTACATTTGAAAGTGTCAATAATTTAATAAAAACATTTCACGCAGATGAAATGAAAAAAGAGTAAACACTGTCAAAATTTAGAAGTTACTTTTAAAACAGAAAAATTATAAAAATATAACATTAAAACACTTATTTTACGTTTATTACTTGTTTGTGTTTTGATATCTTTCTGACTTAAAGAAAAACATGTTACTGCATTTAAACTATTTATGGTTCGTTTGTTGTTAAAAATTTACATAATAAGCTTTCTGTGGCGTGATGTCGGGACAATAATGATTTTAAAAAGTCTCGGCTGAAGCAGCTTGTGGTCTGTATTAAGGTGGTAGTGTAACAACTTATACCGAACCTTAGATAGGTGCAAACATATATCAATTCCGGACAAGAAAAATTATGTACTTAAACACCGACATGGTGTTGTGAAATGTGAATTCTTTGGTGACTGAGAACCTGGACAGACACGTGACAGAGTATGGTTTTCGACGAGATCGAAGGGTCATTAGAAATGCGAGATACCAATTTCGTTGTCCCATCCTATTAAACACGTTCATACTTTCCCTCATTGGGAGTACTTTGAAAACGACGCGCAGGTTTTAAACTTGTAAATAACCATCAATATGGCGTTCCGTCATTGGCCCTAAATAACACCAAATGTCATGGTCGCGAAGGATGATACTGCCCTGTTATGTAAGTCCACTCCGGGGTAAATAGTTCGATAAATACCATAACATAACAAGTTGCTGAGGTCATTAATTGGCACGTTCCACTTACTTTAAACTCGATTAGATAATGGATGTGATGACTGATTGTGCTCCAGCAGATTATTCAAGAAGCTAAATAATTTGGAATTTTTCACACGGTACATAAAGTTACAAGAATTTTCTCAACAAATAGAGATATTTGAGAAAGAGAAAGCTAATTATTAATATTGTAATACACGAAACAGATCATAAACCGTAGTTGTTAGTTGAGTAGAATTACCCCAAGGATGGAAAAAGCTGGTAATATATTTTCATGTCTAATGAAAGTTACTATTCATTGGGCACACTGTTAAAATTTAGGTTTAGAGAATAATACAAACACTTTCACCTCATAACAATACTGAGTTCCAAAAACACTTGTCTGAGCTGTAATAAGATTGATAGTTGTATAGATATAAATACAAAGTTTTGTACTCTTATCAATGTAAGTAAATTAGCTGCAAAATGAACAGTTAGTTCACGTAAATACATGTGTATCAAGAAAACGCCTACGTGTTTCTTCCGTTCCCCGGTTTGTAAAACTGACCACACATATTTTACGTCAGTTAATAGAACTGAGCTGTTTTTATCCATCTATGAAGATGCTGTAATCTGAAATCTGAATATTCGATGTTTCACTTTATCCAACAGACGTATGTTAATTCTACGGAAGAGAAAGTGTTATTTTGAAAAAAAGTTTTCTTAATTTTGTAGACTTAAATTTTGAAAGCTTCATTTTTGACAAAAGAGAAGCAGGTTATACGACCAAGGATAAAGAAATAATTTTGAAAAAAAATTAAGCAGGAATTTGTTATTGTATGAGAAGTTTTAATGAAATGAATTTTTATATAGGTGAAACAATAAAAGACAATAACTGCTGTATATGTGTTGTTACTTGTCGCTGTGAAAATGGAAAAATGAAATACGTCTGTAAATCTAATGATGACGCATCTCAATGTTGCACTGAAGCTAAAGACGGGAAAAATAAGTGTACAGTTACTGTTGTTTGTGAATGCAAAGATGCACGTTGTAGAGCAGACTGTAAAAAGGAGTCATGTCGGGATTGTGTAAAAGCCAAAAAGAAGAATAGTTGCGTTTGTAACGTTACCTGTTGGTGTGAAAACGGAAAGATGAAATGTGTTTGTAACTGTAAAGATACAACTTCTCAGTGTTGTGAAGACGGAAAGGATAAATGTACAGTTATTTGTGAGTGTTAAAGATGAAAGTACTGATTCCACACTATTGAAATTTTAATGATCGTGAATTATTTGACTTATAAAAACAAGGGTGAATTGACGGTATGGATTAGTACCACACCAAACTGAATACTGATTAATATATGTTGGTTCTTTTTTAATTTTATAAATGTCATTATATTTAATAGTGAAACACTATAAATAATAAAACAAGGCAGCAAGTTATCATGAGTTCTCGCCAACTATAGTTGAACTGCTTGAGAATTTATTTTATGATTGTCATTTTACCTTTATCCAGAGGTTCATGTTCTCTCCTTACAACTACTATCAAGGATTTTTTTCAGTGGAACTTCTCTTGCCAGTAAACTGGTTCGTGTGTCAGACGGATGTAATGAGATATTTTAAAAATATACTTGTTTAATAGAAACATTTATTGTAATACTGTGTTTGTACTCTCAATTAAAGTCATACTCGCTGTAATATAATTAAAGCTAAACAGTAGAGCTATAACCAAACTAAATTGATATCGTTCTAAGTAAAATTGTTATTTTATCAAAAAAGAGTGGTTATGAGTTAACAGTGTTCTTTGAACTAGGAAAGCAAGATGGTGCACAAAACCAGTTTCATTGCTGCAATTACGGTGTCCCGAATTTGGAATAATATCAAGAGAGCAATCAACAAAGTAGGCTATAATCAACTGTCTTTTGGATTTGGTGGGCATGCGCTATTAGTTTTCTTTCTTGATTTGCTAAAAATGTTTGATGTAATTATAACCAACATACGTATTTGTATACCAAGACGCATATTTTTAACAAAATTTATCTTATAAACTGACAACTGAATTTAAGACAATGTACAAGCAACCTAACCTGTAACAATGAAAATGGTAATAGTTGTTAACAAAGCTGAATTAAGATATTTTACAATAAATATTTTAGACCATTATTTACATTACGTGAAACGAACAGTGGATTGATTATAAAGATATAACACCCACATGGTTAATAGGGGCCACCATGTTTAGTATTAAAGGAATTCGAACCCTTACTATCGGAATTTGAGCAGCGCCCACTAACTCCATGACTATGAGAGGCCTCGTTTCGTCATAGCTGCCGCCGGGTAAAATGGTTCCATATCCTCTTCAAACGATCGATCATAGCTTACGATCTAATGGAGAGTCAGTAACTGTTTATTCTTATTTCTATAACAATTATAATGTAATAATTTTACTTTTGAGAAAAATAACAAAAATTAGATAATTTAGTTCTTGTGATTCTACTATTATAACAAACTTGAGGAATTTTGCGCCAGCTATAATTTTAAGGTTGTAGAAACGACGGTTCAATTTTACATTCTATTAACGCATGAAATAATAATGCATATTTATACTAAACATGAATATGAATATTGTAAAGATTTATTGTTCTACAGTAAAGTATGTATTTTTCAGGTCAACTAAATTGTGAAAACAAAAGCATTACTTGGCCTATATGATGTGAGAGTTACGGACGTAATGTACATTAATACGCGAGAATAAAAGAATTTTCTACTCTAGATTGTATGTCATATAAACACGTTAAATATATTCTTAAAAACATTACGTGAATGATGTCAATTTTTGACTGCACACATTGTAACTATAAACCAAATGTAACTAAAACAAACAACAACATATAATATTCCTTAATTACCTTATATTTTTAGTACATGTCATTTATATGTCATTTTTTGTTTCCACACCATTATGGAAATATAGATAAGCGTTGGAGCTATACTCTAGATTTGTTCCTTTAGATTTAGGCCTTTACATAAAATCACAAAACTTTTGTGATATCTATTTATTTCCTGTTTTTCTTGTTAATGTAAATTCTTTAAGTTTTACTAAAGTACTAAAAAAGTTGTATTATTTATTTCTCAATAGAGAACTTTACAGTATAAAACCGGAAATGGGTAATTTTACACCAAGAGAAATTTTACATTTTGGGAATTAGTTTATAGTTTAAGTATTCTATTTTGTTTTCTAGAATTTTCCTGTAATGCTAATACATGGAGAATAATATTAAACTGTTCTTTACGCTCTAACAGTAAGTTTTTACTGTTACTTTTGAACTGTATTTGCGTCCAAGAAATGAGTTTCACCTTCAGAAAGTTACAAACTACGAAATATCAGATTTAGTCTGAACACGTGAAAACTATCTCTAATGTCGTCTTATATCTTGACTCTCATGAACTTTTAGTTTAGTTTTGTTTATTTCACCCTTCTAGTTAAATTCGAGACGAAGGCCATAAATGTCTAACTAGTTTAAATCCTAAAAATGTTATTTAATGTTTGAAATATATTATAGGTTTGCAAAGTCATTGTTGAATTCATAGGGTAAAGTACTAAAGATTGCATATAGCGAAAAATTGCCTCATCAATGTCAGAGATAAATAAACAAAGGTGTGATATTAAATCTTTATACATTTTGCTTTATGGAAAAATACTTTAATGCCAAGCTAAATAATTAAACGTTAATGGTTAAACTATAGTATATCGACTTAGGATTGTGGTATTTGAGATTTATTGAAGTCGTTTTGCTCACTTGATTCGAAATACAGAGAATAGTAACGTTTTCCATTGTAATACAATTGAGCATAATTTTATGAGGCCAAGCGTGTAATGTTGTGCGATTTGTAATCTGAGGGTCACGGGTTTGCATTCCCGTCGAACCAAACATGCTCGCCCTTTCAGCCCTTGGGGCGTTATAATGTGATGGTGAATCCCACTATTCGTAAGAGACGGCTAGCAAAAATACTCTCGTATAGAATTGTGTAAAATTACAACGAAACGAAAACACTCTCAACCATTTCTTTATGTATCCTTGCTGGCAGCAATTTTTTTTCACATGAAAAATGGAACATTACTGCATAGCGGAATGACCCAGATCAACAGATATCTGGATCAAAAGAAACATCGCTAAATTTCTTGATCAAAGTTTGATTGTTAAACAAAGTACAAGTTAAACTACTCAGTGACCTTGAAAAACTTGTGTTCCTAAATGAAGGACACAAGAAATATTTTACTTTTGATTCGGTATCACAGCAGAAAAATAGAGCATGAATAGTGAAATTACAAAAAAATATTATTATGATAATGATTCGGTATTAAAACGTTATTAAAATCACGAGTTGTTTTCTTTTTAAGTGTAGAATAACTAATATAACAGATAGCAAAATAAATTATGAGATAGTATTGGACTTATAAACCAAAGAAAAAGTTTGTTTTGTTAATTTCGCGCAAACCTGCACGAGGGCTTCCTGCGCTAGCTGTCCCTAATTTAGCAGTGTAAGACTAAAAGGAAGACAGCTTGTCATTACCACCTTTCGGTAATTCTTGGGCTACTCTTTTACCAACGAATACTTAGATTGACCGTCACATGTAACACCTCTACGGGTGAAAGAGCGGGAGTATTTTATGCGTTGGGGATACAAACGGGTGACCTTCAAATTATGAATTTAGCGACTTTAACCTCCAGGTCATGCCAAGCGTCATAGAAGTAAATTAAGTTTTAATTTATTTACTCAGTTATTAACGACGAACATGCAACATTGACCAAAATATTTAGTTTCATATGAAACTTTAAAAAAACTTATTTTTATAGCAATAGCCCAATTATGTGTTCTATCTTTTGTTTTCAGAACATCTTATAGTTTATTTATATGAAACAATATCAGAACATTGACGACAACAACAATCTGAATTTTATAATTAACAATCTAATAATCACTTAGTAACAGATAAACTACTGTTGTTGTTAATTTTTTATGTATTTATTGTCTGGAAGCTGAGCCTCGGAAAAATATTTAGACCTTAAACTTTGAGGTGAGGGCAGTTCAATGGTTGGCATGTCGGATTGTGGATTAAAGAATCCATGTTTCTGTCTCGTTAGTGACAAAGATAAAAATTGCACTCTCTCTCTTTTGGGTTATGTGTTCGCATTATAAAATTGGTTGGCAAATCCCACGATATAAGTAGCAGGTATTAAACATCCCTCTTGTCCTTAGTGTATCAACAAAATGCGAACAGTTTTCATACATAACACTAGTGCAACTTTTTGTTAAATCCAATATACTTTGCTTCTTTCTAGCTTGAACATTTTTATTTATTTTTTTTGGAAAATATAAAACTTTGTTATAATATTTCTGCATATCATTTCGATTTATTATATTTATCTTTGGAAATTAGAATGAATAACAAAAAACTATTATGTAGTAAGACTATGGAGTAAAATAGAAGCTACAAGCTTTTAATTAAATTTCAATAGTGTAACATGAGGTTAGGCTTAGGAATAATTCAAATCGCTGTTGTTGTTTTGAAATAAGCACAAAGCTACTAAATGGGCTATCTGTGCTCTGCCCACCACGGGTATCGAAACCCGGATTTTAGCATGTAAGTCTGCAGACATACTGCTGAGCCACTGGGGGTAAATTCAAATCGCACTGTCACTGTTGTACAAATTAAATGCATTGTTTTATTTTATAAATACGGTATAAACCTAGTTAATTGTCACAGTTAGGCTTAACAATGTTAACATTAGCCAACTGGTATTTAATGGTCGTGTTAACTGTTTATTTTAATTCCACAAATAATACAGTGGTTAAAACTTTTCCGGGGGTTAAGCGTTCTCAATTTGTTGGGTGTGACAGGTTTATGAATGCCTTTTTTGAGAACTCTGAATTTCTATGTACTATTAAGAGAGAATTGTTGTGATGATGTTTATTTTATATGTAGAGTTGGCAGGTTGGAGGAAAACCTGTAGACTATCTTAAGTAAAGTTGAGGAAATACATAAAGAAGATGATAAACTGTGGGAAATGACATCAGGACTTTAAGAAGAACCTTTACATGTAAGAGAGGCGTTACATAAGATTGACAATGACATTCAGAATGTAGGGCTAAACGTTGACAACTTAATTGTAAAGATCCTGTGCTATTGAGCAACATATTTCAGCTCATGTTTTATGTATAGGGGGATCTATTGGAGGGAGATAAAGCAAGAGGATCATACAAGAATACAGATGATGAACTTATAGAGATTATAGGAATAGGTGATTCCTTAACGTGACATGTGAATAAAAATATTCTGTGGGGTTAATATGGAAAAACAAGGAGTTAGATTATGCTACTATAGGTAACAGGTGAAAGACAAAACTAACAGAACAAGAGATAGAAGAAAGAGGACTGACAAAGATGTAGTTTTTGGTGTGGAAAAATAAATCAGAGGAGCTAATTAATAAGTAAGGGTTGACAAAAGCATTTAAAGATAAAGGTTATAAATTAATTGTATCAGAGCTATTGGAAATAAGTAATTATAAAGGAGAAAATTTGAGTAGCTTACTAAAGGAAAATTCTAAGCTGTAATTAATATGATTGGATGAACAGATTAGTTGGTTGAGCACATGGAAACACTTCAGTGGAAGGAAAAAACGACTTGGAATGAACGGTTTACACTTAAGTAGGATAGGGTATGGAATGTTTCCAAGAGCTATTACTCAGCTGTAAGGAAAGATTTAAAAGTAAGATAGAGCAAATATAAACTAAATGAAACAAAATTGAGATGTAGAAAAACGTTTATCATAGAAAATCAGCATAAAAGTAGTTATAACGATAGACTTAAGTGTTATTACTGTAATGCTGAAGGTATGAGAAATAAAATAGATAAATTTAGGGCACTGAGAGGAAAAGAAAATTTTGTTGTCATAGGAATAACTGAAACATGGTTCAATGTAGATGATTTTGATTACGGAAATTTCTTTAAAATACATGGTATGAGTCTAGTAAATACAGACATAGTTGGGTACCCAAAGTTGGGTTGAAAAGATATGCTGTGGGTGTGTACTGAAGCTGAAAATGAGAAAAATAAATGTACAGTTACTGTTTTTTGTGAATGTAGAGATGCACATTGTGGTCCAGACTGTAAGAAGAAGTCATGCCAGGACTGTGTAGAAGCCAGAAAGAAGAACAGCTGCGTTTGTAACGTTACCTGTTGGTGTGAAAACGAAAAGAAGAAATGTGTTTGTAATTGCAAGAGTCGTAACAACGGAAGGGATAAATGTACTGTCACTTGTGAATGTTAAACATGGAAGGACTGACCCCACACTACTGAAATTTTAATGATCGTGAATTATTTGACTGAAACTCGTAAATTGATGGCATGGATTAACAGCAAGATCATCTGCTTTCACATTATAACTGTTATCCAAAAGAAGGTTGACTGTTAAACATTACTTACCAAAATACTGGTTCGTGTCAGACAGATATCTTTACATATCTTAAAAATAAACTAATGTATTTGTAACATTAATACCGTATTTGCATTTTCAATACAACTTTTACTTGCCACAAGATGTTTGAAGCTGAAGACAATAGCTAACCCAAACCAATGTGATATCGCATTGCGTAAAACAAGAAGTAGATTTTCAAGACAAATTATTTTAGTTTATAACTGAAAACAGATTTTAAGACATAAACTACAATGTTCAGGTATACTAGTTTTTAACTTTAAAGAGGAAACAACGATATTAAATATATTTCATAATTTGTTAACTCCAAGTTATTAGACCCGAATCAAGATATTTTACATTTATTAATTATAAACTAAACTGTAACAATAAGATACATTCTATAATTACCTTATTGTATTAGCAGTTGCTTATGATCACGAGAAACATCATTTCGTAAAGATAACTATAGTTTAGAGTTATGGTCTGGATAATGCTTCTAAGTTTTAGGCCTATACAACATGTTACGGAATGAATTGAGCTTAATGCAAACTTAATACAAACATTAATTCTGATTTAAACCGACTGATCTACTAATCTGTTCTACAACATCTTCGAAAAAGACGTAATTTTGAGACGTTGATTCAAGTAACTAAAGAACACTCAGAAAGTGGGCCTACTATTTCACAACATAACTTATCTGCACGTCAATATTATTTAGGTCTATTATGTATTCAATTTTACACTCCAAGAGCTAAGAAACGAAATTCTAAAGATTAAATTTAGTTTAAAGTTTACTATTGAGACAAAATGTAACTTAAAAAATTAAATATTGGTTGTAAATTAAAAATATTAAAAAGCCTTATAAAAATAACAAAATCCTAAAATTCCTAGAGTTCAGCTAAAACCCATCTTTAATCTGAACTTTAAAGTCTTTTTTTTTTTGGAAATAAATGAAGTATATTAGAAATGTAAGTAACACAATCTGCTAATCGTTATGTCTCGATTTTATTTCATATAATTAGATCCACACTTATTTAGTCTGAGATTCTTTTCAAGAATCGTAAAAATTTTTCACTCAAATTACCATATTTTCCTAACACAATAATAAGTGGTGGCATTGAAATTAGGACATAAAATATAATCAGAAATGACTGGAGTGTAGCTTAAAATCGTCTTTAATCCAAAACCGTTCAAATAATATTTAGGACTGTGTTACTTTGAAATGACAGTAAGAATAATCATTGTAAGTTTATATTATTCAGTGGTTCAAATTACACACGTATTAATTTTAATACAAAAGATCTAACTTCATATATCCGTTCATAACTTAACTGTCATCCTAAATTTTGAGC
This sequence comes from Carcinoscorpius rotundicauda, assembly GCA_011833715.1. NCBI lineage: Eukaryota > Metazoa > Arthropoda > Merostomata > Xiphosura > Limulidae > Carcinoscorpius > Carcinoscorpius rotundicauda. The sequence continues at coordinate 77,932,911 of CM022400.1, read as the reverse complement.
TAACTGATTAGAGAGAAGACAAATCAGCAACACCAACAAACATATTTTTTGAATAATTGTGGGATTTCGTCTTCTTTGTTGTACTTCATTTACAGCTATAAAGGTCGCTCTTGAACCACGAATCTTCTGATTCAGTGTTGTCACAGTAATCACGTGATGCATAAGGTCTTATATTTCGTCCAGGGTACTTTAATGATTTCTTTGTTTTTCATTTTTCTAAAAATCCTTAATGTTGAACTAATGGATTATAGACCAGGGTTAACAACTCACCATACTATCTTTGTGACTACTGTTGTATGATTGAATATTAGGTTTTAAGTGTCATCTCTGTACTGCACCTGTGTCCATAAAATGTGTGACACATTAGAGGGTTACAAACCACAAAATCAAGGAATTTCTGGTTTTATTTTGTTTATATCACCTCACAAGTTATATTTGACACAAGAACCGTAAATTTCCAACTAAATCCTTAAGATATTTTTTTAATGTTTGAAATCTAGATTTGCAAAGTAATTTTTGAACTGATAGGGTCAAGTACTAAAGATTGCAGATAAAGAAAAATTGCTCAGTCATAATTAGAGACAAATAAATAATGGCATAGTATGATGTTAAATCTTTATACATTTTAATGAGTCATCATTTAATGGAGAAATACTTTTCATTTAATCTAAATTATTCTAAGGTAATGTTTAAACTATACGATATTGACTTTCGATTCTTGAGTTTCAGATTTATTGTTGTAATTTTACTCACTTCATTTGTATTGGAGATAATAAAAATATTTTGGTTATCGTATAGTTTAGCATAACTTTATATTTATGGAATAAATTTATGGTACTTTTAAAGTATTGATTCGATGGGAGGTTCATCACTGAATGTAAAAACACTCACAATAGAAACCTAGATCGCAGATGAAAAGAAAATACAGTAACACTGTCAAGATCTAGAAGTTAATCTTAAAACAGAAATTATAATAAAAATATAATTTACAAAATTTTATTTTAAATTTATTGCTTGTTTATTGTGTGATATCATGTTTATTTAAAGAAAGGCCTATCATAAGATTAAAACTATTTCTGAATTGTTTTTAAAAACATAATTATATAATGGACTTGAACTGTTCACCTTTTTGGTGTCATTGAGTTCTACAGATCTAAATCTCTTTGATGTTAATTGTTGGTCAACAACGACTATTTTGTTTTTCATATTTTATGAATATATGTAGGTAACAATACTGGGTCTGAGGGGGCTAGGTTTATTTTGGGGGGCTCAAGCTTCTCAAGTGCCCCTGGCGCTGCCAATGGATAAGAGTACATTTAAAAAATAAGCCCACTACTTCATAACGTGACATACCTGCACGACGTATTATGCAAGCCTACTACAAAAAGGCACTACAGTAAAAGAGCTGAGAAACATAAGTCGAGTTAAAAATAAAATTTACGTTCAAATTACGTACTTTGGCTCAAAATAACTTGAATTATATATCTGTAGTAAATTAAGAATTAAAATAAAATCTTAAAATTCTTAGAGCTAAGATTCAAGTCGTGTTTTATCTGAAACTTTTCAAGTAACCATAACTCTTGATGTTTAAAAACAAATAATACAAATCACAAATGTCAAAAACAACACCTGTAAATCGTTATGTCCTTAACAGATTACTTTGATTACATCTTCACTTGAGTTTTAGTTTGAGAAGAATATTTTCATTGTGTTAACGAACTTTTTATTTTAGGCCTTAAGATCCAGATGGTAAAACGAATTGTGTATTTTTGGAAATGATTATTATTGAAGATATTCGAAGAAAGTAATTTATGTATGACTATATTTCCACAAGAAATAATAAGAAAAAGTCGGGTAAAAAATAACAGTGGATTAAATGGCAGGTTTGAAAAAAGTTTTTAGTAATTTATTTTATGCACCCTTTGCGCATGAAAACATTCGTTAGACAAGAAAGACCGAGTGGCATTCATATCAGGTCATATCAGTTAATGTTTATACTATTCAGTGGTTCTAATTAAACACGATTTTTTTAAATAAAATTTTATAAAAAGCTGCAATAGGTCTATTTACATATAGCTATTAATAATTTAGCTATCATTCTAAATATAACTTACATATTATAGAAAGATAAATCTCCAACATCAACATCAAAAAATATTTTTTTAACAATTTGATTGTAGATCCTAACGTTTATGTAGATATGAAAAGTTTTTTCTTCAAAATGAACCACGAATCTTCTGATTTAGTGTTTTCACATTAATTACATGTTACATGAGTATTCATGGTACTTTATTGTTTTCATTTTTGTGCAAGAAAGTATAAAAATTGTCTCTCGTTATTTCAAATCACATAATCACCAGTTTCGTTACGAAATTTATTTCAAATTTGTCAGGTCATTATTGAATTAATATGGTAATGTACGAAAGTTTGCACCTAAATTAAAGTTACCAACTAATAATAAAAAATAATATGATGTGCATTACAAAAGTCGTTTTCAAATCTATAAGTTCGTTAATTCCATGGTCATTGTGAATTTTGAAGGTGAAATTTGATAAAGAGAGATCGAAGAAGATATCTTTCTTTTATGAAAGAAATAAGTGTATTAACTGTTTCAACGTGTGTTCTTCTACTAACAGATCAGTGTTTCAACTGAATGAGTGTGTGTACTTCTGCTAAAAGATAAGTGTATTAACTGTTAGAACATGTGTACTTCTGGTAACAGATAAAAGTATTAACTCTTTGAACATGTGAACTTCTGCTAACAGATAATTGTATTAACTGTTTTAACGTGTACTTTTGCTGACAGATAAGTGTATTAACTGTTTAAATATGTGTGCTTCTGCTAACAGATTAGTGTTTTACCTGTTTGAACACGTGTACTTCTAAAAACAGATACTTGTATTAACTGTTTGAACATGTGTAGTTCTTCTAACATATAAGTGTATTAACTGTTGGAACATGTGTACTTCTAAAAACAGATACTTTTATTAACGATTTGAACATGTGTACTTCTTCTAACAGATAAGTGTATTAACTGTTTGAATATGTGTACTTCTGCTTTGAGCTGTAAGCTTGGCATTTTCGTGGCTGAACACATTCGGTATTAAATAATGATTTGTGAGGTGAAAATATCAACTTAATTCCGAGAATATAAATACATATTTTTATTTTTGAAATTATTGAAGTATATGCATTTTCGTATACCATCCAATATCCTGAATTCAGTGTCATTCACTTTCAGGCATGGTTTATATTCAATTGTTGAAAAGCGTTCACTTAACTATGAAGCATTGGTGAAATATTTACTGAGTACCAACTATGAAAAACTTATTTCAGTTTGAAACGAAACATTTTTTTAAAAGAAATTTCAGTTTTGATTTTTGTGAAGGAGACATACTTATTCAGTTGATTGTTAAGTGTTGAACAGCATTAAGATGGGTATGAATTGTTGAAAACATTAAACTTGTTGTGAACAACTGAAAATCAGGTTGCTGGGTGTGGAGTTTGGAAAAAGTTTCTGTTCAATTTCGACAATCACTCACTCGAACGAAAGGGTTAAAATATGGAGACGTTCTGTTTGTTATTATAAATGTCTTTTTTCAGTAAGTATTAAGTTTTAGGTTACTCATAAACCAATAAATATAATGAAGGATAATTTCAGAAATAATTGGATTTTATTTTTGATGTGTTGATATTGATTTGATTTGAGATAAATTTTATATTGTAATTAAGAATGGTGCTTTTGCACATTTTTTCATCTCAAGTTTTTAAAGTTTTATTCAATCAGTGCATTTTTAGAATTATATCTGAATGGCATTTTTTTGACGTAATGGAAAAGTTGAATATTAGAATTTTCATAAATACTGTTCTTACTTTGATTCCTTTCATTGTCTGCTATGTTGGGCGTGAATGTACACATATATACATATATTACCAGCAATAGGTTGACGACTGTTCAATTGGACCATTACATAAAATCACAAAACTTTTGTGACATATATTTACTTCCTGTTTTTTTTGTAAATGTAAATTCTTCAAGTTTTATTTTTTTTGTTTTTCTCAATAGGGAACTTTATAGGATAAAACTGATCAATGGAGCATTTTGCACAAAGAGAAATTTTAACATTTTGGGAAATGGTTTAAACGCTAGATATTCTATGTGGTCTTTTAGAATTTTCCAGTAAAGTCAATCGATGGAAAATAATGTAAAGCTAATGGCTTAAAGGCCTTCGTATTGATGTACTTTTTTATTCTTGGACTAGTGTATGCTTGAAGAATAGTTTTTACTGCCAACTTTGTACTTTGTCCATGAAATATGTAACACATTTTCCGCATTAGAAGGTTACAAACCACGAAATCTCCGATTTAATCTGGACACACGAAAAGTATGTGTAATGCATCCCTGTATTTTGACTTTCATGAATATTTTGGTTTTGTTTTGTTTATTTCACCTTCATGTTTAAATCTCAGACGATAGCCATAAATTTCTAATAAGTTTAAATCCTAATAATATTTTTAATGTTTGAAATATATTTTAGATTTGTAAAGTTATTGTTGAATTGATATGGTCGAGTACTAAAGATTACAGATAGCGAAAATGTCCTTATTATAGTTAGAAACATATAAACAAAGGTGTGATATTAAATGATCATATATTTAGCTGTGTCACCATTTACTGGACAAATACTTTATAGTTAATATAAATCATTAAAAGGTAAATTTTAAACAATAAAATATTGAGTTATAATTATTGTTTATTAGATGTTATTTAACTTGATTTGAAATAGAGGGAATAATAAATTTTTAGATTGTCATTCAATTCAGAAAAACTTTAATTCTTTTGGATAAACTTTTATAGCACTTGAGATGATTGGTAGTGTGACATTAAATAAAAAGAAAATTCAGAATACATGATATTGTTGGCTGAATTAAAAATGCCTCATTTTATCAATTTGTGATAAACTTTATAGTTAATATAAATCATTAAGAGGTAATGTTTATACTATAAAATGATTATTGTTTATTAGGTGTTTTTTAACTTGATTTGAAATAGAGGGAATAATACATTTTTAGATTATCGTTCAATTCATGATAACTTTATTTTTTCAGAAAGAACTTATGGTACATTTATATCACTTGAGATGGTTGGTAGCGTTAAATTAAATGAAAATAAACATCAGTAAAGAGATATGACGATGTTGTCTAAATATAAAATATCATAGTTCAGTAAATTTGTAAAAGTCCAGAATGTGGCGACTAGATATTAGCAATAATTTTGAAATATTTATTTTTATTCAACATTCTGAAGCTGTTATTGTTTTACATTCTGATTTTTAAGCAAATTGGTTATGAGATGTTGAAAAATAATTTCCAAAAAGTAAATTGACATTAAGAAAGTTAAAATCGAAATAAGTAAAAAAAATTAAAATATATAATTTGAAATTTAAATATAAAATATAAATAGATATAAAGTTATGTTTGGAAATAATAAAACGTAAAGGAGCGACTTCCATATTAATTAATATAATCTCTTAAAAATACACATATTTGAAGAAATAGACGAGAAAAAATTATATTTAACTAGATTGTTTGAACAAATAAAATAGCTCCCAGCTAATAAAGCGTCACCTTTAGAGATTTTCAACACTAAAATCAGGTGTTAGATTCCTCTTGATAGGCTCAGCTGATAGACCGATGTGGCTTTGCTTATAAAAAAACATCCTAAACGCAAAGTCTAAACACTTATTTCATTGGAGCTTCGAAATATTAAAATCAGAAATGGAAAAATAAAAGTAAAAACTTTTAAGCATTTAATAAGGAAAATGTTAAAACTATGAAATTACTGGTCAAAAGTTTAAAACCAGACGAAAAAGATCTCCTAAACAGAGTAGGAAATGCCTAACAATAGGTTTGAGTAGTAAATAGCACAGCCATCATTACGAATAGCTTCAAATATTCGCTTCTGTATGGTCGATATAAGAGTTTGCAGAAGGCTGGCTGGAATGTTTTTCCAAGATGGGTTGAAAAAGAATATGCACTCTTTCAAATTGACCGCTATTTCTAAAGACGTTCCATCTCACCCATCCCCAAACATTATCAAATAGGTTCAATTCGGGCCAATTCGCTGGACGGTCCAAAAGAATCACCATGAGAAAGTCCTTTATCCTGCGGGCATTGTCGGTTGCAGCTTGGTTCTGCTAAAAGATGCAATGATTTTCATATAAGCGATGGCCTTCAGTCAATAACGATCCTCTCTCCAATAAACTCATGTTGTTAGCTGGTTTTGGACACCACTGAAAAGCATGAAGCCCCATTGTACCATAAAAGATGAAAGCACCCCAGATCATAATGGAACCTCCTTATCGTGCCAGTAACATCGGAAGCCATCTGGATTATTCAGGTTGAATATTTTCTCATCAGAGAACTAAACATTTGTCCACTTTTCTACGTCTCATGTTTGGTGCTTCTCAGCAAAGGTTAACCATGCCGTTTTTTGGTGTATAAGGAGACGTGTAACTTAGGGTCTTTTAAAAAATTTTCAACAGCAGTTTTACCACATCCAATGTGCGATGGCACATTAAGAGAATGAGAAACCTTGTTCTTGCAGCTCGAGAATTCTGCCTCGTTCAAATTCTCTCACCATTTTAGCCATTCCCATGTTTTTACCCAATGTAACACAGGAGATATCAGTGAAAGAAGTTGACAACGCTAACGCTTGAACAAATATAAGTAAATTTAGTTACACGTTTACCGATTAACGCTTCGTTTGAGTATGGTCTTAAACTTTGACCAGTTAGTATTTAACCTAATTTCAAGGTATTCACATTTTCCTATTAAATGTTAAAAACGTTTTAAATTTTTATTTTTCCTTTTCTTATTTTCATCTTTCGAAGCTTTACTCAAATAAGTAGTTGAGTCTAACAACGTGAAATGCATATTTTTTTTATGTTTATTGGCATTAAGATTTTGGCCAGCAGTGTGTATATACCATGTTTGTTTCTTTGTTTAATGTAATGGAGAAATTGAATGTTAAAAGTTTGGTAAACACTATTTTATCTTGATTCTTTTTATTTAGTCGGGTTAAATGCGGTTTAAAATGTTGACTTTCATGAAGTTTTAGTTCACTTTTGTTTATTTCACCTAATTTGTCAAATCCGAGACAAAAGACGTAAATTTCTAACTAGCATAAATCCTAAAACTTTTATTTAATGTTTGAAATATATTCTAGATTTGCAAAGTCATTGGTAAATAAATAGGGTCAAGTACTAAAGATTGCAGATAAAGAAAATATGCCTCATCAAAGTTAGAGGTAAATAGATAAAGAGGTAATATTACAACCTTATACATTTTGCTGAGTCATCATTTAATGGAGAAAAGCTTTAATGTTAATCTAAATAATCAAAAGGTAATTGTTAAAACTTAGGATATGAAATGAGAATTGTGGTATTTGAGATTTGTAGTAGTAGTTTCACTCCACTTGATTTAAAATAGCAGGAACAGTAAATTTTAATGTTGTTATACAATTTAGTATAATTTTATGTACGTTGAATAAAATTATGTTACTTTTAAATGACTTAAACTGATTTGGAGGGTATCATTATGAACACGAAATTCACTATAGACACATGATACTGTTGTCTGAACTAAAAGGTAATCGTCTATCAAATTTGTGAAACTCGAGAATGTAGCATCTCGTATTCAAAACAACTTTGAACTAGTTATTTTTATTCAGTGTCCCTGCACTGTAATTTCCTCTAACAAACTGATCCATAAGCAAGTTGCTTTTGAAACGTGGAACAATAATTTCGCGAAATTGTTTTTTTTTGGTGATGTCGAGAAAACCCACTTGTGGATAAAAATATACATGTAAAAAAACTCGTTTGGGTTGAAAAAATTTTTACGTAGAGGAGCCTTACGTAAAAAAATTTTGAACCGAAACGAGCAGTTTTTACATGTAAACTCTTTATTTATTTGCTTTTTTATTTCGCGCTAACAGCACGAAAACTGCATGCGCTAGCCGTCCCTAATTTAACAATGTAAGACTAAAGGGAAGGTAGCTAGTCATCTCCACCCACCACCAATTCTTGGGTACTCTTTTACCAGCTAATAATGATATTTATTGTAAAGTTATCACGAACCCACAGCTAAAAATGTGAATATATTTTTTGCAATTGAGATTCGAAACCGCAACCCGCAGATTATGTGTCGAACGCCTTAATTCAGCTGACCATTTGAAGAAATTAACATGTTATCAAGATCGCTTAAAATAGAAATAAGTGAAAAAAATAGAAAAAAATAATTTAAAATTTGAATATAAAAATGAAATAAGAATAAACCTTGTGAAACGATTTGGATATTAATTTATATAACTTCTTAAAGTAAAAAAACATTTATATCTTGAGAATAGACTACAAACCATTATATTTTACTAGTGTGTTTCAAGAAGTAAACTAACTGAATAAATGAAACAAGCAAATGTGACTTCATAATATACGAATTAAACACATCAGTGTTTAATCATTGATAAAATTGTTTGAGTATTTTGGTCGATCTTCATTCAGTAATAATTTTCGGCCATTATTAAAGTATTCGAGACATTCTTATACATTTTTAAATTGTTAATTTTCATTATCTTGTACGAACATTCTCTGATGGATTTCAGCCCGTGACACAGTTTTGAAAGACAAAAAATAAATTACATATTCCTTATTTTCTTAATTACACCATGACACATTGAAAGACATCCAGAATTTTAACCTTCACGAGTGAATAGTTTGTTTGTTTTATAATTTTGCGCAAAGAAACACAAGACCTATCTGCGCGAGAATGAATGCAAATATTAATACAATCTATCTCGGCAATATGTAATATATACAAAAATATTTCTCTACCTTCAGTACCGAACAATAAGTTTTCCGGCTAAAGGCTATAAACTTTGGGTTTGGATACTTGTGATGGGAACACCACAAGAACACCAATGTGTTATTTTGTGTTTAAGAACAACGACAACAATGTTGAAATTTATCACAAGGATAAATGTCTCACAGTTTATAAACATTTTAATACCTTATGGTCGAATTTCAGTTTTTAATTTATGATTTTTTATTTCTTACGCAGCCCAACTGACTTTCAAATTTGATGAAATTCCAAAAAAGATTAAAAAAATTTGTGTTACGTTTAAAAGTGTTAATAATTTAATAAAAACCTTAAACGCAAATGAAACTAAAAATAGTTAACACTGTCAAGATTTAGAAGTTACTTTTAAAAGAGAAAATTATACAAATATGATATTAAAACACTTATTTTACGTTTATTACTTGTTTGTGTTTTGATATCTTATTGATTTGAAGAAAAACATGTTACTGGATTTAAACTATTTATGGTTTGTTTGTTGTTAAAAATTTAAATACATCGATTCCGGGCAAGAAAAATTATGTATTTAAACACCGACATGGTGAAATAAAATATAAATTATTTGGTGACTTGCAACCTGGACAGGCACGTGACAGAGTATGGTTTTCGCCGAAATCGAAGGGTCATAAGAAATGCTAGAATTCAATTTCGTTATCCCATTCGATTAAACACGTTCAAACTTTCCCTCATTGGGAGTACTTTGTAAACGACGCGCCAGTTTTAAACAGCAAATAACCATCAATATGGAATACCGTCACTCGGCCCCAAATAACACCAAATATCATGGTCGGGAAGGATGATACTGCCTGTTACGTTTTTTTTATGTGTTTTATGTTTTTCGTAGACTAAACGCAACAGAAAGGCACAGGTAACAGCTTGTATAATTTATTACAATAAGCTATTATATATATAACAGATATAACATAAATTATATAATAACAATGACAGATATTAAGTTTAAACCTTCAAAATTAATTACAACACAAAATGGTACTGGCCTGTATCTAATATAATGATCTAGAATGAAAGTCCAAAAGTTCAGATCAGAAATCCAAAATTCCGGTCTAGGGTGTGAATTTGGTCCCACGAAGAAATACGGAAGTTTGAATGGAGAATGACGAAGTTCTTTTTACGGTGCTTCTTGATGAACGTCTCAAACTTGCCGCCTTCCAATTTTCCCAGTCTCCCCTAAATAGTCCGTACGTGACGACTCTCAGCAGAACCAGTAATTCGAATGAATCGCAAAGATTGACGAGACAAAATCATAGCTTCTGTAGATCTAGCTCTGGTCACAAATCCAAGTTGAATAAAATCACAGCAAACACTTAAACATTCTCAAACGAATGACTCACTCTTCTTTACTTCGAATAAAAATTAATGACTCTTCCTTTATTTCTCGCGTCTCCGTCTGTTTATATATTAGTAGGCCTCTTCTCGAAGAATCGCGTAACTTCTACAGATATCCAGAGCAATCCGCGCATGTCCGTTCTTGAAGGAAACTCAACGTCTAGACACAAGGCCGCCATACATTTCCGTTTATAGTCATATATTTGATCTACATAATTCTAGAAATTTCTAAATGCTATTTTAAATGAATAACAACATATTTTATTGGTTTAAGCTTTGAAACAATAATATAAATACGGAAATATAAATAATAGAAATGAAAATTTAAACACGACACGACATGTTGTCGTTTACAAAACATTTACATAACACTCTCCCCCTTAAAAGCAAAAAAAAGTTTGAACTTCAACAAACCTTTTTATGTTTTTTTTTTTTTTAAACCAACTTAAAAAGGGTTAAATCCAGTCGGTTTTTGAATAACCTCACAAACTGCAAACAACAACAAGGGAACACCCTCATCCCAGTTCTTTGAGTGTTCGTGGCAGTAATTTGGTGGAAACGCCCAAGGACACCTTCTGACTCAGGATGGTATGCACTGGATGAAATTTGATGGATGTTTAGTTCATGTATGGCTTGTTGAAATTGCATGGACATAAAATTTGAGCCTGAATCTAATTTCACAACTTTTGGAACCCCGAACATGGTAAAGAAACAATAATATAAATACGGAAATATAAATAATAGAAATGAAAATTTAAACACAACACAACATGTTGTCGTTTACAAAACTTTTACATGACATTTACATAACACTGCCTTATCCAGTAAGCTCACTCCTGGGTTAATAGTTCCATAAATACCACAAGATAACAAGTTGCTGTGGTCATTAACTGGCACATAATATTTATTACAAACACAATTAAATAATGGATGTGATGACTGATTGTCACCCACCAGATTATTCAAGAAGCTGCACACGAACCGCTGAATTATTTGAAATGTTTCACACGGTACATTATGTTGCAATACATTTCTCAATAAATAGAGGTTGTTGAGAAAGAGATAGCTCATTATTACTAGTGTAACACACGGAACAGTTTATAAACCGCAGTTGAGAAGAATTATCCTGAAAATGGAAAGAGCTGGCAAGATATTTTCATGTCCACATAAAAGTTATTACTCATGGGGCACACTGTTAAAATTTAGGTTTAGAGAACAATACAAACATTCTTACCTCATAACAATACTGAGTTCGATAAGCACTTGTCTGAACTGAAATAAGATTGATAGTTGTAGAGATATCAATACAGAAGTTTTGTGCTCTTATCAATGTAAGTAAATTAGCTATAAAATGAATAGTTAATTTATGTAAATACTTGTGTATCAAGAAAACACCTACATGTCAACGTTCCCCAGTTTGTAAAACTGACTCGCATATTTTACGTCAGTTAACAGAATTGAGCTATTTTTATCAATCCATCATAATGCTGTTGTCTCAAATCTGATCATCGATGTTGCATTTCATCCAAAAGACGTGTTTTAATTCTACGAAATAAAGTGTTATTTTAAAAAAAGGGTTTTTAAATTGTTTTAGACGTACCTTTTTATTTTGCAGACTTAAATTTTGATAGCTTCAATTTTTAACAAAAAATCAGTCGTGCGACCAAGGATAAAGAAATAACTTTTGAAAAACATTATACGACCAATGATTGGTGACAACAAAACCATTAAAAGACATGAGTGACATATAAAGAAATAATTTTGAAAAAAAAATTAAGCAGAGAATTTTTTTATTGTGTGTAAAATGTACTTGAAGTTTATTTTAAAATAGGTGAATCAAAGAAAGACGTAAGCTGTTAGACATGCGTCGTTACTTGTCGCTGTGAAAGTGGAAGATGAAATGTGTCTGTTACTTTTATGGTGACGCATCTAAATGTTTTACAGAAGCTGAAGCGGGGAAAAACAAATGTACAGTTACTGTTGTTTGTGAAAACGGAGATACACGTTGTAGTCCAGACTGTAAAAAGGAGTCATGCGTGGATTGTGTAGAAGCCAAAAAGAAAGACAGCTGTGTTTGTAACATCACCTGTTGGTGTGAAAACGGAAATATAAAATGTGTTTGTAACTGTAATGGTAACACTTCTCAGTGTTGTGAAGAAGGTAAGAGGGGAAAGAATAAATGTGCTGTCAGTTGTCAGTGTTGAAAAAAGAACGATTAATCCGATACAACTGAACGTTTAATGTTCGTGAATTGTTTGAGTGAGAAACGCTTAAATTGATGGTACGGATCAGTAAGCGGATATTAATTTTATAATGACACACGTAACTTGAATGTGTAACGTTAACGTAAATATTTTTGAAATTATCAGAGACTTTCGTTTTGTTCTTTAGAATTAAGCACAAAGCTAAACAATGGGCTATCTGTGCTCTGCCCACCACGTGTATCGAAACCAGGATTTTAGCGTGTAAGTCCTCAGACATACCGTTGAGCCACTGGGGGGCTATCAGAGACAGTTAGTAGTTTATCACACTCAATATCCGATAAATGTATGTTGGTTCTCTTTGTCATTCGATAAATATTATTTTATACATTTGAACATTTCAGTTAAGGACTGATAAAGATTTGTTATAGAATTAGCTAGATATATGAAACATGCTGAAATATATTGGTGTCAAAACTTTAATTTCTTTAATCAGTATACCTTATGTAGACGGGTACTATTGGATTTTTATAATGGCTCAAAACCAATTCGTGACTAAGGAATCGATATAAGTAATCATAGAATTTTTTAAGAATATAATTTTACGATGTTGAAATAATAAAAGTAAGATTATACTAAATTACTGTATGAAAGTTTTATTGTATCGGCAGTGATTTTATTCTAATAATATCAGAATATGGAGTTCGATTTATTACGATTGTAAGTTTAGATAAACTTGTATTCAACTTTGTGTACATACAAAACTCGTTATTTTAATATATCATCCCAATTACCATACACGAAATTGGCTTAACTTAAATTTACTAAGCTGTCTATTATCACTGACAGATATGTATTTTTTTAATTGTTTTGATATTCGTGCAAAACTACACGAGGACATCTCTACTATTCTTCTGTAATTTACGAGGGACATACTAGAGGGAAAGGAACCTGTCATCATCAAGAAATTGTAAAACTAACCTACACATTAAACACAACCACGATGAAATAGTAAAGGATATTGTGTGAAAGTGATATTCAAATTCGTGACCCGAATATTTCTGGTCGAAAGTTTTACCTTGTGGCCATAACAGGTACATTTCTTTAGAAGAGAAAGTAACAGATGATTATGGAATATCTTTTTATTTTTGTTTAGCTGTTCATCAACCCAGAAAGTGTGGATATGATCTGGTACACCTCGAATACCTAAATTATGTTTACCGTTGTTCTCTTTATCCACAGTTTTATCTATTCTAAAGCAACAACTTGTATTTAGAAGGTGAACAGTGGAATTCATCTTAGCAGTAGATTGGTTCATGTTTCAGACAGATGCCCTTACATAGTTAGTTTAAATATAAATTAATGTACATTTAACCTAACACAGTTAAAGCTAAATAGTGAGCTATAATTAAACCAAAAGTGATATTGTACCTAGTACAATTTGATAATTGTCTGTTTTTGAATTTCGCAGAAAGCTACTCGAGGGCTATTTGTGCTAGCCGTCTTAAATTTAACACTGTAAGATGAGAGGGAAGGTAACTAGTCATCACCACCACACGCCAACATTGGTTTACTCTTTTACCAACGAATAGGGGATTGACCGTCACATTGTAACGCCCCTACGGCTAGGAGGGAGCGAGCATGTTTTACGTGACTCGGGTGCGAACCCGTGACCCTGAGATTACGAAGCGCACGCCATAACGCGCTTGCCATATCGGGCTCACCATTTAATAATTGACCGACATGATCAAACAATAAAGGTCATGAGTCAGCGCTGTCTAGGTCTGTAACATTTAAACAGGTAAAAGTAAAATTAAACATGTAATAATGTGTAAAATATTAAATGTTAGTATTGTTGATTCAGGATATTTTACAACAACTTGCAGACCTTTATTTAGATTACATGGAACGAAAATTACTACCACTCTAGTGTTCTATTTTCTTTATATAAGAAAGGCTCGCGTCGGTGGGAATGCACCTTCTTTACTTCAAACTCTCGATCAAAGCTTATGACACACGGACCATCAGTAACTATTTACTTGTTTCTATAGCTTCTGTTACTGTCGTAATGTAATTGTTTTAGAAAGAAAAATCACAAAACTCTTTTCAAAAAGTAAATTAGTTATGGTTGCAAATTAAATAGTTAGTTTATTCAAATACATGGTTATCTTCAGAAACCACCCACATGTTTGTCACGCTTGGAAATTTTGTGAAACTGACCAAACATACTTTACATCAGTGAACAGAACTGAGCTATTTTTATCAGTTCATTATGATGCTACTATGTTAAATCTGAATATTAAATGTTGCATTTTATCCAACAGACGAGTGTTAATTCTGCGAAATGGAAAGTATTATTTTCACACGTTTTTGTAAATATTTAAGACGTACTTTTAATTTTCTAATGTAATTTGTATAAGGTGCATTTTTGACAAACAGATTATACAATCAAGTATCCAGTATCGGTCACAACATAAGCAACTTTTAAGACTGTTGAAAGACATGAGTAACAAATATAATACACAAGTATAATTGAAAACAAAATTAAACAGCAATTTTATTGTATTAAAAGTGTCACTGAAATTTTTATATAGGTGAAACAATGAAAGACGACAGCTGTTGTGTATGTGTCGTTACTTGTCGCTGTGAAAATGGAAAGATGAAATGCGTCTGTAATTGTAAGGATGACAAATCTCAATGTTGTACTGAAGCTGAAAAAGAGGAAAAGAAATGTACAGTTACTGTCGTTTGTGAATGTGGAGATATACGTTGTTGTCGAGACTGTAAGAAGGAGTCATGCCAAGATTGTGTAGAAACCAGAAGGAAGAACAGCTGTGTTTGTACCGTTACCTGTTGGTGTGAAAACGGAAAGATGAAATGTGTTTTTAACTGCAAGGGTAACACTTCTCACTGTTGTGAAGACGAAAAGGATAAATGTGCTATTACTTGTGAGTGTTAAAGATGACTTAGTTGACTGATAAAAACAAACACGTGAATTAACGGTGTGGATTAATAGCGAGAGAATATTTATTGAAAGAACATATACGTAATTTAAAACTGTAATATATATATTTCACTGTATTCTAGAGACGGTCAGTACTATATTGAACTGAATACGGATTATAATCTATGTTGGTTCTTTTTTTTAGTTGAATAAATTTCATTATTTAAAGTTTAATTGTTTAATTTATGACAGACAATTATTTACATAATTAGCTAGCAAGATAAATCGAACATAGCGAAGTCATAATGTTTATTTTTTGTATTTTTTTCTTTTTCAGTTTAATATTTCTACCATCAACAGACTGATACCACTTGATTTGTGAATGACTAATCAATATAAGAAGATATAGTGGCTTTTAAGAATACAATTTTGTAATGTCGAATTAACAAAATAAACTACATGAAATCCTTGTACAAACTTTTATTGGTCACCAGTATTCTTCATCGAATAATATCAGGATGTGAATTTCTATTTTTTTTATACATTGTGAAAATAGAATAACACGCAGTTTGTGTCTCAAAAAACACTGACTTTTTTGTATAAAAATTTATTGTCATTAGAACCATGTAATTTGAAATTAGATAAGAAATTTCTAAACTTTCAATTTGATATTCAATACTTGTTTTATTGTTTAGAATTTTCCATAAAGTTACACGACTGTAATTTAATAGTTAAAAACTGGAAAGAAGGCAGATAGTTATCATGAGTTCCTGCCAGCTTGAGGATTCATTTTATGATTGTCATTTTACCTTTATTCAGAGGTTCATTTGTTCTCTTGTTATAACTACTATACAGGATATTATCAGTGGAACTTCTCTAGCCTGTAAACTGGGTCATGTGTCAGACAGATGTATTTACATATTTTAAAAATATACTAATTTAATAGAAACATTTATTATAATACTGTGCTTGTACTTGTAATTCAAGTCATACCAGTTATAATATAATTAAAGATAAAGTTTTCTCCAAACTAAATTGATATCGCACCTATTAAAATTTTAATTTTATTAGAGAAGAGAGATGTTCCTTGAACAAGAAAGGAAAGATGGTGCACCAAACCAGTTTGCACCGGTCTCATTGTTAGAATGATGGTACACCGAATTTAGAATAATATTAGAGCACTCAACGAATTTGGCTAAAATCAACTGTCCATTGGATTCTGTGGGCTTGCCCTATTAGGTTTCTTTTTTGATTAACCACAAAGTTAAAACACCCACACGGCTGTAAGGGGCCATTATATTTAGTACGAAGGGGATTCGAACCCGTGACGATCAAATTTTGAGTAGCGCGCACAAACCACATGACCATGACAGGCCATATTTCGTCATAGCTGCCGTCCGGTAAAAAGGTACAATCTCTTCTTCAAATTTTTTATCACAGCTTACGATTCAATGGAGCGTCAGAAACTATTTACTTGCGTATTATTATAGGTGTTTAAGTTATTTTCATAACAATTATATTGTAATAACTTTACTTCAGAGAAAAGTTTCAAAAATAAGGTAATTTAATTCTTGTGATTCTACTATAATAATAAACCTGAGTAATTTTGCACCAGCTATATTTTTAAGGTTGTAACAATAACTTAGCCCAAGAAACAGAAATATTCGATATAATTTTATTTTCTGTTAACGCATGAAATAATAATGCATATTAATTTTAAACATGGATATGAATATTGTGAAGATTTATTGTTCCACAGTAAAGTATGTATTTTTTAGGGCAAGTAAATTGTGAAAATAAAAGTCAATGTGTTTTTAGAGTAACGTACGTAAGGTGAATTAATACGCGAGAATAAAATAATTTTCTGCTTTAGATTGTATGTCACATAAACACGTGAAATATATTCTAAAAAAAATTTCGAGAAGGATGTCAATTTTTTACTTCACACGTGGTAATTTTAAAACAAAATATAACTGAAACATACCGTAACATATAATATTCCTTAATTACCTTATATATTTAGTGCATGTCGTTTTTTTGTCTTCACACCATGACGGAAACATGAGTAAGCGTTGAAGCTGTAGTCTCAAATTGTTTCTTTAGATTTACTCCTAAAGAACATGAAAACGAAATTTGAACGTAATGCAAACTTAAATAAAACTTTAATTATTGTCAAAATATTTTGATCGACTTATCTGTTCTACAACATCTCCGAAAGAGTCGTAATACTGAGACGTTGATTCAGGTAAATAAATAATATTTAATAAGTGGGCCTACTATTCCACAATGTAACGTATCTGCGTTCCAGTATTTATTGGGCCTACTGTATGATTGACACTATACAACAACAGCTAAAAATCATATACCTAATTAAAGATAAAATTTCTTCTGAAGTTGACTAGTTTACACAATGCTACCTAAAGAATTAAATGTTTGTAGTAAATTAATGGTACTAAAATGCCTTAAATATAACAATATCCTAAAATTTATAGAGGAAAGGATAGCTGTACACATCAACAATCTCTTATTTTATGGTGGGATTTGATCGTCATTATGTAGTTCAACAACATTTATAAAGGTTTTTAAAGTGAACCATAAATCTTGTGATTTAATCTTGAGACACGAATCACATAAAGCATGATGTTTTGGATTTCATGAAGGTTTTAATTTTTTTTCTGTGAAATTTATAAATGCAACAATACTCTGAAAACGAACACTTAACTAAATTATAAAACATAAATACAATCCGTCCAACTTTCTGAATTCCGTGTTTTCGTGGTGGAACAACTTTGGAAGTAAATTGTATTTTTTGGGGGATAAAAATATCTAATTCTTTATCAGATTATATCAATATTTTGATATTCCTAATACCAGAAGCTGTGATATTTTTCAAAATATCAGTCCTTTTGAGTTGCATTTTATGCAACAATTTAATTGTTGAAACAATTCACTTTGTTTTAAGCTAAGGAGAAGCATTCAGTTGATAGATTACCTCCTAAAAGAGTATCCCAAGAGTTGGCTGTTGTTAGTGATGACGACCTTCCTTCGTTTCACAGTGCCCAATTAGAGACGGCGAGAGCAGATAGATTTAGCTTAGGTTTGCGCGAAAGTGAAAAACAAACCATTTTTGTAAAAAATAAAGTAAAAGATGTTTCTCGTGAGTTCAAATTGCACAAAACCCAATTTAATTTTGCAATTTATTTGAAATTTGTAAAGTCATTAATGAATTGGTATGGTTAAGTATCAAAGTACCACAATAGAAAATGACACAATGCGCAGTAAAAAAATTTCGACTTTAGATCTATAAATTTGTTTTCTCTTTGGTCATTGCGAAACTATCATAGAATTTAACGAGGAAAGGTTGACGAAGTTATGTTACTCTTAGTAAACAAATAAGTGTATTAACTGTGTTGAACATGTGTACTTCTGCAATTTTCTGTAAACTCGGCATCTTTGAGGCGGTACACTTTCGGTATTAAATTATAGTTTTTCAAATTAAACGATCGAGTTATTTCCTGTAATATAAATACATGTTTTTATTTTTAATTTTATTAAAGTAGACACAGTGACACACTTTCGAATTCCACCTGATATCTTGAATTTCGTCTCGTACTTTCAGAACTTTTTAATATTCAAGTGTTGGAAAGATTTCACTTAACTATGAAGCATTGGCAAAATATTCATAGAGTACGAATTGTGAAAATCTCATTTAAGTTTGAAACGAGAACACTGTTTTATAACTTTTCACTTTTTGTGAAGTAGAATTATTTAGTTGGGTGTTAAGTTTTGAACAGCATTAAAATGGGTATGAATTGTTGAAAACCTTTACCTTATTATGAACTTCTGAAAATCAGTTCTTTGGTAGTGGAGTTTTGGATAGTTTTTTAATCAGTTTCGACAATCACCGACTGGGTTAATACTTTTAAAATATGTAGTAGTTTTGTTTCTTGCTATAAAATTCTTGTTTCAAGACTTATTGAGTCTTAGATCACTTATCAAACTGAAAACATAATTTACAATAATTTCAGAAATAATTAGATTTTTTAATGTGTTTATATTAATTTTAATACAGGGGAATTTGATATTGTAATTAAGAATGGTGCTTTTGCCCATCTTTTAATCTTAGATTTGAAAGTCTGTGCCAACTTAGAATGATATTTGTAGAACATTTTTTTCTTTGTTTGACGTTATGGAAAGTCAAATATTAGAAGCTTCATAAATACTGTTCTTACTATGATTCCTTTTATTGTCTGTTATGTTGGGTGTTATGTATATATACACATATATACATGTTACCCGCAGAAGGTTAATGACTGTACAGTTGGGCCATTACATAACATCACAAAACTTTTGTGATATATATTTATTTCCTGTTTTTCGTGTAAATGTGAATTCTTCATGTTTAACTAAAGAGCTGAAAATTTTATCTTTTTGTTTTCCTCAATAGAGTACTTTATAGCATAAAACTGATCAAGAAAACATTTTACACAAAGAGAAATTTTAAAATTTTGGAAATTGGTGTTAAAGCTAAATATTCTGTGCAGTTTTTAAGAATTTTCCGGTAAATGCAGTCAATGGATAATAATGCAGAGCTAATGACTTAGAGACCATGGTATTATGTATTTCCCATTCTTGTACTATTGTAGAACAGTTTCTTCTGTCATCTTTGTACTTTGTCCATAATATGTGTAACAAATTTTCCGCATTAGACAGTTGCAAACCACGAAATCTCGAATATAGTTTAAACACACGAAAACTATGTTTAATGCAGACATATATTTTGAATTGCCTGAATATTTTGGTTCCGTTTTTTTTATTTTACCTTACTAGATAAATCCGAGACGAGAGTCATATATTTATAACAAGTTTATATCCTAAAATATTATTTAATGTTTTAAATATATTTTAAATTTGCAAAGTCATTCTTGAATTGATAGGGTCAAATACTAAAGATTGCAGATAAACAAAATCTGCTTTGTCATGGTTAGAGACAAATAAACAAGGTCTGATATTAAATTTTCATTGATTTTGCTGAGTCACCATTTACTGGTCAAATACTTTATAGTAAATGTAAATCATTAAAAATAATGTCTAAACTTTTAAATACTGAGTTATGATTATTCTTTATTAGTTGTTTTTATCTTATTTAAAATAGAGGGAATATGAGTATTACTGGGGTAAATAATTTTATTTTGAATTTAAGAACTCTAATACGTAGCATTTCTCTTTGTACTCAAACATTCCCAAAGTTACTGATGGGCTCCTCATCAGTTTCACCAACAAACATTGGACCAAAATCATATTTTCCCCTCAAAGCTAAACATTGTTTCCCACACAGCAATTCAGGGTTAATAGTAAACATTAAATATTGCCGGTTCTGTTCAATTTCTCGCTTGTAAGTTGCAAGTGCACACATGAACTTTCGTTTACGACCTGTAAAAGATTATTAGCTTTGTTTTTGCTGTCTTGGTAATATTATTTCAATTCATGTGCATTGAAGTTTTTAACCGCACTCTTCCAGTTTGTGTGTGGAAATTTCACTTGTTGTCTCAATTTCTGACTTCCAACACCAGCAACATCAGGAGCTAGAAGACAATAATACTTGCAGAAAGAACCCTTTGCATGTTGACTGTAGAATAACTATCTCCAATGTGAAAGCCAACGATGCAGAGTCTTTGCATGATTTTTAATACAAAATTAATTTTATGAGGAGTCGACTTACATGTTTACAAATACTGACACAATCATAAATGAAGTTTCCAATGTGTCAGACTGGATTTGAGGTGGTAATGGCAGCACTGGTAGAAGGCCAAGGTGATGACTCTTACAATTCAGTTGACATTTCTGATTCAACCTGATTGATTGCAGCAGATTGATCAGGTTCATCCTCATGAATGTGTTCAAAAAGAGCAAATGTAGTGTGTTTTGCTTTTGCAGGCTTGAGAGAATGTTTCTCAACGTCAGATTCACAGTATATTGGCGTCATCTATAATGAATTGTTCACTATAGATGGCGCCAAAGGCACTAGGTTAGTGTCATATAGCTGCCACCCACAGTTTATTTGTGAAGTTAATTCTTGAAATCCAGGGAATCTGAACATACACTGTCCATGATATTTAAATACAAATTATAGACTCTATACATGTATTTACACTCTTCTGAATTAAAATATATTTTATATGTTGATGACAGGAGTGTAAAACTACTTTCTTGGGCCTCATAACTATAAGTTGTATATTACATATATAAATATATATATTTATTGAAGATTGAAAAATACGACAAATACCTTAGTGTGCCATTTTAAAATGTGTGAGAAAGGTCGTGTCACAATGCATTATTCAAGATTTTCTTTAACGTTTTTATTGAAAAATTTCCCTGGGAGGACATGACAAACGACCCCCTAGCCTGGATTGATGCCTGCGGCGTATGAGTGAAGCTCTAAAACTAACCGTCCTCAATGGCCATTTCTGACTATGCCCGTGTCCAAAGAGAAGTCTCATTGATTTGCATTCTTTGTTACAATTTAATTGTTCAAACAATTCGCCTTGTTTTTAGCCATTAAAAAGCATCCAGTTGAGAGAGTATTTTATGAGTTGGGTATGAATTATTGAAAAGTATTGAGATGAATGTCAGTTACCAAAATCTTTTAGTTTATTGTGTATTTTCTAAACACCATTCAACTGGGTGAGAAGTATTGATAAGGTTTCTGTTCACTTTCAAGTTTGCAGTTATATATGTCTTTATTAAACCTTAAGTTACTCATTAAACTCTAGAGATAATTTCAGAAATAACTGGATTTTATTTTTAATATGATAATATTGATTTAATTACAGGTGAATATTATATAGTAATTAAGAATGGTGCTTTTGCACATCTTTTAATTTCAAGATTGAAAGTCTGTATGAATCATTGTATTTTTAGAATGATATACACTGGTGGCCAAAATCTTAAGGCCAATGAACATAAAGAAAAATTATGCATTCGTGCTGTCAGACTGAACCACTTATTTCAGTGGAGCTTCGAAATATTAAAATAAGAAAAGGAAAATAAAAAAAACTTTTAGCATCTTAGAGGAAAAATTTTAACACTATGAAATTAGCCTAAATTTTAGCTGTTCAAATGTTTATAACCGTACCAAAAGGAACTACTGAACAGGGTACGAAATGCTTAAGAAAAGGTCTCAGTAAGAGTTTGCAGAAGGCTGGCTGGAATGTTATTCCAAGATGGCTTCACGAAAATCATGCACTGTTTGGAATCGATATCTACCTCTATAGACTTGTAATGCCATCTATTTCCAAACATTTTCAGAGGGGTTCAATTCGGGCGAACACACCGGACGGTGCAAAAGAATCACGTTATTCGCCATGAGAAAGTCCTTTGTCCTACGGGCATTGTTGATTGCAGCTTTGTCTTAATGAAAGATTTAATCATTTTCATACAAGCGATGGCCTCCAGTCAATAAGGATGCTCTCTTCAACATGCCCATGCAGCCAGCTGCTGTTGGACACTTCTGTATAGCCTTAAGCTCCATTGTTCCATGAAAGGAGAAAGCACCCCAGATCATGATGGAACCTCCTTATCGTACCAGTAACATTGAAAGCCATGTGGACTGTTGAGGTTGAAAATTTTCTCATCAAAGAACTAACTATACGTCTCATGTATAGTGCTTCTCATCAAAGTTTAGCCAAACCGTTTTGTGTTGTGCAAGGAGGCGTGGCCTTTGAAAACGTTTACGGTTTTTAAAGCTTTTTTCTCGTAGATGCCGTCTTATTGTTCATGAGCTGCAGTCAACGTGGGTAAGGGTCTTAATCTGGTTCGACTTTCACCTGGTAACTTGCCGGGCTATCCATCGAATCTTCCTGCTCAACACCGGCTAAATATCCTTGGGCCGACTTCTTAAAGTTTTCGTTTCGTATAACTCAAAGTGTTTTAAGAAATTTGCAACAGCAGTTCTACTGCACCCAATCTCACAAGCGATGGCACTTTTAGAGAAAGAGAAACCTTGCTCTTGCAGCTCGACAATTCTGCCACGTTCACATTCTGTCAGCTTTTTAGCCTTTCCCATGTTTTTACTCAATGTAACACAGAACATGTCAGTGAATGATGTTGACAACGCTAATGCTTGAAAAAAATAGTTAGAGTTGGTTACATGTTTACCGATTAACGCTTCGTTTCAGTATGGTTTTAACCTTTTGACCAGCTAATATTTAAATTAATTTCATAGTGTTCACATTTTCCTATTAAATGTTAAAAACGTTTTTTTTATTTTTATTTTTCCTTTTCATATTTTTATCTTACAAATCTCCACTCAAATAAGTAGTTGAGTCTAACAACGCAAAATGCATATTTTTGTTTATGTTTATTGGCCTTAAGATTTTGGCCAGCAGTGTGTATATACCATATTTGTTTCTTTGTTGAATGTAATGGAAAAATTGAATATTAGAAGTTTTTATATTGATTCCTTTTATTTAATCTGGACACACGAAAACTATGTTTAATGCGGCCTCATATAATGACTGTCACGAAGTTTTTAGTTTAGTTTTATTTATTTCACCTTACTTGTCAAATTCGAGACAAAAGACATTCACTAGCTTATATCCTAAAAATATTATTTAATGTTTGAAATATGTTCCAGATTTGCAAAGTCATTGTTGAATTGATAGGGTCAAGTACTAAAGATTGCAGATAAAGAAAATTTGCCTCGTCATAGTAAGAGACAACTAATCAAGGGCGTGAAATCTTTAAATATTTTTCTGAGTCATCATTTAATGTAGAAATACTTTAATGTTAATCTGAATAATTAAAAGGCAATGGTTAAACTATAAGATATTGACTTAGGATTGTGGTACTTAAGATTTATTGTAGTAGTTTTAGTCACTTGATTTGAAATAGAGAGAATAGTAAATTTTCATGTTGTTATATAATTTATTATAATTTTATGTGCATAGAATAAAATTACGGTACTTTTAAATGACTTGAGCTGATTTGGAGCGTGTTAATATACCTAAAAAAATCACTACATATTCATGATATTATTGTCTGAACTGTAAGATAATGGTCTATCATATTTGTGAAACTCGAGAATGTAGCATCTGGTATTCAAAACAAATTTGAACTATTGTGTTTCTGTGCTGTTATTTTTTTAACAGACTGATTCTTAAACAAATTGGTTTTTAAACGTGGAATAATAATTTCGCAAAATTGTTCAATTGGTGATATCGAGAAAACCCACTTGTGGAGAAAAATATACATGTAAAAAGACTCGTGTGGGTTGAGAAAATTATTTACGTAAAGGAGCCTTACGAATAAAATATTCTGAACCCAAACGAGCCATTTTTACTTTTAAATTGTTTATTTATTTGTTTTTTTTAATTTCGAGCTAAGCATTGTTTGTTTGTTTTTTGGAATTTCGCACAAACCTACTCGAGGGCTATCTGTGCTAGCCGTCCCTAATTTAGCAGTGTAAGACTAGAGGGAAGGCAGCTAGTCATCACCACCCACCGCCAACTCTTGGGCTACTCTTTTAACAACGAATAGTGGGATTGACCGTAACATTATACACCCCCACGGCTGGGAGGGCGAGCATGTTTAGCGCGACGCGGGCGCGAACCCGCGACCCTCGGATTACGAGCAACACGAAGGTTACATGCGCCAGCCGTCCCTAATTTATCATTGTATGACTAGAGGGAAGGCAGCTAGTCTTGAAATATAAAAGTGAAATAGAAATTAACTTTGTTAAGTGATTTGGATATTAATTTATATAACTTTTTAAACAAATTGGAACACTTTTATATATACAGACTAGACTACATTTATATTTTACTTGTGTGTTTCAAGAAGTAAAGTAACTTAATAAATGAAACAAGCTAATGTGACTTCATAATTCACAAATTAGACACATCAGTGTTTCATCATTGATGGAATTGTTTGAGAATTTTGGTCGATCTTCATTCAGTAATAACGTTCGGCCATTGTTAAAATATTCCAGACATTCTGATACATTTTTAAAGCGATAATTTTCACGATCTTGTGCGAACATTCACTGTTGGATTTCAGCCAGTGACACAGTTTTAAAAGAGAAAAAAGAAATTACATATTTCTTCTATTTTTAACTACACCGTGAGTCATGGAAAGACATCCGGAATTTTAACTTTGACGAGTGAATAGTTAACACTGTCAAGATTTAGAAGTTACTTTTAAAAGAGAAAATTATACAAATATGATATTAAAACACTTATTTTACGTTTATTACTTGTTTGTGTTTTGATATCTTATTGATTTGAAGAAAAACATGTTACTGGATTTAAACTATTTATGGTTTGTTTGTTGTTAAAAATTTAAATACATCGATTCCGGGCAAGAAAAATTATGTATTTAAACACCGACATGGTGAAATAAAATATAAATTATTTGGTGACTTGCAACCTGGACAGGCACGTGACAGAGTATGGTTTTCGCCGAAATCGAAGGGTCATAAGAAATGCTAGAATTCAATTTCGTTATCCCATTCGATTAAACACGTTCAAACTTTCCCTCATTGGGAGTACTTTGTAAACGACGCGCCAGTTTTAAACAGCAAATAACCATCAATATGGAATACCGTCACTCGGCCCCAAATAACACCAAATATCATGGTCGGGAAGGATGATACTGCCTGTTACGTTTTTTTTATGTGTTTTATGTTTTTCGTAGACTAAACGCAACAGAAAGGCACAGGTAACAGCTTGTATAATTTATTACAATAAGCTATTATATATATAACAGATATAACATAAATTATATAATAACAATGACAGATATTAAGTTTAAACCTTCAAAATTAATTACAACACAAAATGGTACTGGCCTGTATCTAATATAATGATCTAGAATGAAAGTCCAAAAGTTCAGATCAGAAATCCAAAATTCCGGTCTAGGGTGTGAATTTGGTCCCACGAAGAAATACGGAAGTTTGAATGGAGAATGACGAAGTTCTTTTTACGGTGCTTCTTGATGAACGTCTCAAACTTGCCGCCTTCCAATTTTCCCAGTCTCCCCTAAATAGTCCGTACGTGACGACTCTCAGCAGAACCAGTAATTCGAATGAATCGCAAAGATTGACGAGACAAAATCATAGCTTCTGTAGATCTAGCTCTGGTCACAAATCCAAGTTGAATAAAATCACAGCAAACACTTAAACATTCTCAAACGAATGACTCACTCTTCTTTACTTCGAATAAAAATTAATGACTCTTCCTTTATTTCTCGCGTCTCCGTCTGTTTATATATTAGTAGGCCTCTTCTCGAAGAATCGCGTAACTTCTACAGATATCCAGAGCAATCCGCGCATGTCCGTTCTTGAAGGAAACTCAACGTCTAGACACAAGGCCGCCATACATTTCCGTTTATAGTCATATATTTGATCTACATAATTCTAGAAATTTCTAAATGCTATTTTAAATGAATAACAACATATTTTATTGGTTTAAGCTTTGAAACAATAATATAAATACGGAAATATAAATAATAGAAATGAAAATTTAAACACGACACGACATGTTGTCGTTTACAAAACATTTACATAACACTCTCCCCCTTAAAAGCAAAAAAAAGTTTGAACTTCAACAAACCTTTTTATGTTTTGTTTTTTTTTAAACCAACTTAAAAAGGGTTAAATCCAGTCGGTTTTTGAATAACCTCACAAACTGCAAACAACAACAAGGGAACACCCTCATCCCAGTTCTTTGAGTGTTCGTGGCAGTAATTTGGTGGAAACGCCCAAGGACACCTTCTGACTCAGGATGGTATGCACTGGATGAAATTTGATGGATGTTTAGTTCATGTATGGCTTGTTGAAATTGCATGGACATAAAATTTGAGCCTGAATCTAATTTCACAACTTTTGGAACCCCGAACATGGTAAAGAAACAATAATATAAATACGGAAATATAAATAATAGAAATGAAAATTTAAACACAACACAACATGTTGTCGTTTACAAAACTTTTACATGACATTTACATAACACTGCCTTATCCAGTAAGCTCACTCCTGGGTTAATAGTTCCATAAATACCACAAGATAACAAGTTGCTGTGGTCATTAACTGGCACATAATATTTATTACAAACACAATTAAATAATGGATGTGATGACTGATTGTCACCCACCAGATTATTCAAGAAGCTGCACACGAACCGCTGAATTATTTGAAATGTTTCACACGGTACATTATGTTGCAATACATTTCTCAATAAATAGAGGTTGTTGAGAAAGAGATAGCTCATTATTACTAGTGTAACACACGGAACAGTTTATAAACCGCAGTTGAGAAGAATTATCCTGAAAATGGAAAGAGCTGGCAAGATATTTTCATGTCCACATAAAAGTTATTACTCATGGGGCACACTGTTAAAATTTAGGTTTAGAGAACAATACAAACATTCTTACCTCATAACAATACTGAGTTCGATAAGCACTTGTCTGAACTGAAATAAGATTGATAGTTGTAGAGATATCAATACAGAAGTTTTGTGCTCTTATCAATGTAAGTAAATTAGCTATAAAATGAATAGTTAATTTATGTAAATACTTGTGTATCAAGAAAACACCTACATGTCAACGTTCCCCAGTTTGTAAAACTGACTCGCATATTTTACGTCAGTTAACAGAATTGAGCTATTTTTATCAATCCATCATAATGCTGTTGTCTCAAATCTGATCATCGATGTTGCATTTCATCCAAAAGACGTGTTTTAATTCTACGAAATAAAGTGTTATTTTAAAAAAAGGGTTTTTAAATTGTTTTAGACGTACCTTTTTATTTTGCAGACTTAAATTTTGATAGCTTCAATTTTTAACAAAAAAATCAGTCGTGCGACCAAGGATAAAGAAATAACTTTTGAAAAACATTATACGACCAATGATTGGTGACAACAAAACCATTAAAAGACATGAGTGACATATAAAGAAATAATTTTGAAAAAAAAATTAAGCAGAGAATTTTTTTATTGTGTGTAAAATGTACTTGAAGTTTATTTTAAAATAGGTGAATCAAAGAAAGACGTAAGCTGTTAGACATGCGTCGTTACTTGTCGCTGTGAAAGTGGAAGATGAAATGTGTCTGTTACTTTTATGGTGACGCATCTAAATGTTTTACAGAAGCTGAAGCGGGGAAAAACAAATGTACAGTTACTGTTGTTTGTGAAAACGGAGATACACGTTGTAGTCCAGACTGTAAAAAGGAGTCATGCGTGGATTGTGTAGAAGCCAAAAAGAAAGACAGCTGTGTTTGTAACATCACCTGTTGGTGTGAAAACGGAAATATAAAATGTGTTTGTAACTGTAATGGTAACACTTCTCAGTGTTGTGAAGAAGGTAAGAGGGGAAAGAATAAATGTGCTGTCAGTTGTCAGTGTTGAAAAAAGAACGATTAATCCGATACAACTGAACGTTTAATGTTCGTGAATTGTTTGAGTGAGAAACGCTTAAATTGATGGTACGGATCAGTAAGCGGATATTAATTTTATAATGACACACGTAACTTGAATGTGTAACGTTAACGTAAATATTTTTGAAATTATCAGAGACTTTCGTTTTGTTCTTTAGAATTAAGCACAAAGCTAAACAATGGGCTATCTGTGCTCTGCCCACCACGTGTATCGAAACCAGGATTTTAGCGTGTAAGTCCTCAGACATACCGTTGAGCCACTGGGGGGCTATCAGAGACAGTTAGTAGTTTATCACACTAAATATCCGATAAATGTATGTTGGTTCTCTTTGTCATTCGATAAATATTATTTTATACATTTGAACATTTCAGTTAAGGACTGATAAAGATTTGTTATAGAATTAGCTAGATATATGAAACATGCTGAAATATATTGGTGTCAAAACTTTAATTTCTTTAATCAGTATACCTTATGTAGACGGGTACTATTGGATTTTTATAATGGCTCAAAACCAATTCGTGACTAAGGAATCGATATAAGTAATCATACAATTTTTTAAGAATATAATTTTACGATGTTGAAATAATAAAAGTAAGATTATACTAAATTACTGTATGAAAGTTTTATTGTATCGGCAGTGATTTTATTCTAATAATATCAGAATATGGAGTTCGATTTATTACGATTGTAAGTTTAGATAAACTTGTATTCAACTTTGTGTACAGACAAAACTCGTTATTTTAATATATCATCCCAATTACCATACACGAAATTGGCTTAACTTAAATTTACTAAGCTGTCTATTATCACTGACAGATATGTATTTTTTTTAATTGTTTTGATATTCGTGCAAAACTACACGAGGACATCTCTACTATTCTTCTGTAATTTACGAGGGACATACTAGAGGGAAAGGAACCTGTCATTATCAAGAAATTGTAAGACTAACCTACACATTAAACACAACCACGATGAAATAGTAAAGGATATTGTGTGGAAGTGATATTCAAATTCGTGACCCGAATATTTCTGGTCGAAAGTTTTACCTTGTGGCCATAACAGGTACATTTCTTTAGAAGAGAAAGTAACAGATGATTATGGAGTATCTTTTTATTTTTGTTTAGCTGTTCATCAACCCAGAAAGTGTGGATATGATCTGGTACACCTCGAATACCTAAATTGTGTTTACCGTTGTTCTCTTTATCCACAGTTTTATCTATTCTAAAGCAACAACTTGTATTTAGAAGGTGAACAGTGGAATTCATCTTATCAGTAGATTGGTTCATGTATCAGACAGATGCCCTTACATAGTTAGTTTAAATATAAATTAATGTACATTTAACCTAATACAGTTAAAGCTAAATAGTGAGCTATAATTAAACCAAAAGTGATATTGTACCTAGTAGAATTTGATAATTGTCTGTTTTTGAATTTCGCAGAAAGCTACTCGAGGGCTATTTGTGCTAGCAGTCTTAAATTTAACACTGTAAGATGAGAGGGAAGGTAACTAGTCATCACCACCACACGCCAACATTGGTTTACTCTTTTACCAACGAATAGGGGATTGACCGTCACATTGTAACGCCCCTACGGCTAGGAGGGAGCGAGCATGTTTTACGTGACTCGGGTGCGAACCCGTGACCCTGAGATTACGAAGCACACGCCATAACGCGCTTGCCATATCGGGCTCACCATTTAATAATTGACCGACATGATCAAACAATAAAGGTCATGAGTCAGCGCTGTCTAGGTCTGTAACATTTAAACAGGTAAAAGTAAAATTAAACATGTAATAATGTGTAAAATATTAAATGTTAGTATTGTTGATTCAGGATATTTTACAACAACTTGCAGACCTTTATTTAGATTACATGGAACGAAAATTACTACCACTCTAGTGTTCTATTTTCTTTATATAAGAAAGGCTCGCGTCGGTGGGAATGCACCTTCTTTACTTCAAACTCTCGATCAAAGCTTATGACACACGGACCATCAGTAACTATTTACTTGTTTCTATAGCTTCTGTTACTGTCGTAATGTAATTGTTTTAGAAAGAAAAATCACAAAACTCTTTTCAAAAAGTAAATTAGTTATGGTTGCAAATTAAATAGTTAGTTTATTCAAATACATGGTTATCTTCAGAAACCACCCACATGTTTGTCACGCTTGGAAATTTTGTGAAACTGACCAAACATACTTTACATCAGTGAACAGAACTGAGCTATTTTTATCAGTTCATTATGATGCTACTATGTTAAATCTGAATATTAAATGTTGCATTTTATCCAACAGACGAGTGTTAATTCTGCGAAATGGAAAGTATTATTTTCACACGTTTTTGTAAATATTTAAGACGTACTTTTAATTTTCTAATGTAATTTGTATAAGGTGCATTTTTGACAAACAGATTATACAATCAAGTATCCAGTATCGGTCACAACATAAGCAACTTTTAAGACTGTTGAAAGACATGAGTAACAAATATAATACACAAGTATAATTGAAAACAAAATTAAACAGCAATTTTATTGTATTAAAAGTGTCACTGAAATTTTTATATAGGTGAAACAATGAAAGACGACAGCTGTTGTGTATGTGTCGTTACTTGTCGCTGTGAAAATGGAAAGATGAAATGCGTCTGTAATTGTAAGGATGACAAATCTCAATGTTGTACTGAAGCTGAAAAAGAGGAAAAGAAATGTACAGTTACTGTCGTTTGTGAATGTGGAGATATACGTTGTTGTCGAGACTGTAAGAAGGAGTCATGCCAAGATTGTGTAGAAACCAGAAGGAAGAACAGCTGTGTTTGTACCGTTACCTGTTGGTGTGAAAACGGAAAGATGAAATGTGTTTTTAACTGCAAGGGTAACACTTCTCACTGTTGTGAAGACGAAAAGGATAAATGTGCTATTACTTGTGAGTGTTAAAGATGACTTAGTTGACTGATAAAAACAAACACGTGAATTAACGGTGTGGATTAATAGCGAGAGAATATTTATTGAAAGAACATATACGTAATTTAAAACTGTAATATATATATTTCACTGTATTCTAGAGACGGTCAGTACTATATTGAACTGAATACGGATTATAATCTATGTTGGTTCTTTTTTTTAGTTGAATAAATTTCATTATTTAAAGTTTAATTGTTTAATTTATGACAGACAATTATTTACATAATTAGCTAGCAAGATAAATCGAACATAGCGAAGTCATAATGTTTATTTTTTGTATTTTTTTCTTTTTCAGTTTAATATTTCTACCATCAACAGACTGATACCACTTGATTTGTGAATGACTAATCAATATAAGAAGATATAGTGGCTTTTAAGAATACAATTTTGTAATGTCGAATTAACAAAATAAACTACATGAAATCCTTGTACAAACTTTTATTGGTCACCAGTATTCTTCATCGAATAATATCAGGATGTGAATTTCTATTTTTTTTATACATTGTGAAAATAGAATAACACGCAGTTTGTGTCTCAAAAAACACTGACTTTTTTGTATAAAAATTTATTGTCATTAGAACCATGTAATTTGAAATTAGATAAGAAATTTCTAAACTTTCAATTTGATATTCAATACTTGTTTTATTGTTTAGAATTTTCCATAAAGTTACACGACTGTAATTTAATAGTTAAAAACTGGAAAGAAGGCAGATAGTTATCATGAGTTCCTGCCAGCTTGAGGATTCATTTTATGATTGTCATTTTACCTTTATTCAGAGGTTCATTTGTTCTCTTGTTATAACTACTATACAGGATATTATCAGTGGAACTTCTCTAGCCTGTAAACTGGTTCATGTGTCAGACAGATGTATTTACATATTTTAAAAATATACTAATTTAATAGAAACATTTATTATAATACTGTGCTTGTACTTGTAATTCAAGTCATACCAGTTATAATATAATTAAAGATAAAGTTTTCTCCAAACTAAATTGATATCGCACCTATTAAAATTTTAATTTTATTAGAGAAGAGAGATGTTCCTTGAACAAGAAAGGAAAGATGGTGCACCAAACCAGTTTGCACCGGTCTCATTGTTAGAATGATGGTACACCGAATTTAGAATAATATTAGAGCACTCAACGAATTTGGCTAAAATCAACTGTCCATTGGATTCTGTGGGCTTGCCCTATTAGGTTTCTTTTTTGATTAACCACAAAGTTAAAACACCCACACGGCTGTAAGGGGCCATTATATTTAGTACGAAGGGGATTCGAACCCGTGACGATCAAATTTTGAGTAGCGCGCACAAACCACATGACCATGACAGGCCATATTTCGTCATAGCTGCCGTCCGGTAAAAAGGTACAATCTCTTCTTCAAATTTTTTATCACAGCTTACGATTCAATGGAGCGTCAGAAACTATTTACTTGCGTATTATTATAGGTGTTTAAGTTATTTTCATAACAATTATATTGTAATAACTTTACTTCAGAGAAAAGTTTCAAAAATAAGGTAATTTAATTCTTGTGATTCTACTATAATAATAAACCTGAGTAATTTTGCACCAGCTATATTTTTAAGGTTGTAACAATAACTTAGCCCAAGAAACAGAAATATTCGATATAATTTTATTTTCTGTTAACGCATGAAATAATAATGCATATTAATTTTAAACATGGATATGAATATTGTGAAGATTTATTGTTCCACAGTAAAGTATGTATTTTTTAGGGCAAGTAAATTGTGAAAATAAAAGTCAATGTGTTTTTAGAGTAACGTACGTAAGGTGAATTAATACGCGAGAATAAAATAATTTTCTGCTTTAGATTGTATGTCACATAAACACGTGAAATATATTCTAAAAAAAATTTCGAGAAGGATGTCAATTTTTTACTTCACACGTGGTAATTTTAAAACAAAATATAACTGAAACATACCGTAACATATAATATTCCTTAATTACCTTATATATTTAGTGCATGTCGTTTTTTTGTCTTCACACCATGACGGAAACATGAGTAAGCGTTGAAGCTGTAGTCTCAAATTGTTTCTTTAGATTTACTCCTAAAGAACATGAAAACGAAATTTGAACGTAATGCAAACTTAAATAAAACTTTAATTATTGTCAAAATATTTTGATCGACTTATCTGTTCTACAACATCTCCGAAAGAGTCGTAATACTGAGACGTTGATTCAGGTAAATAAATAATATTTAATAAGTGGGCCTACTATTCCACAATGTAACGTATCTGCGTTCCAGTATTTATTGGGCCTACTGTATGATTGACACTATACAACAACAGCTAAAAATCATATACCTAATTAAAGATAAAATTTCTTCTGAAGTTGACTAGTTTACACAATGCTACCTAAAGAATTAAATGTTTGTAGTAAATTAATGGTACTAAAATGCCTTAAATATAACAATATCCTAAAATTTATAGAGGAAAGGATAGCTGTACACATCAACAATCTCTTATTTTATGGTGGGATTTGATCGTCATTATGTAGTTCAACAACATTTATAAAGGTTTTTAAAGTGAACCATAAATCTTGTGATTTAATCTTGAGACACGAATCACATAAAGCATGATGTTTTGGATTTCATGAAGGTTTTAATTTTTTTTCTGTGAAATTTATAAATGCAACAATACTCTGAAAACGAACACTTAACTAAATTATAAAACATAAATACAATCCGTCCAACTTTCTGAATTCCGTGTTTTCGTGGTGGAACAACTTTGGAAGTAAATTGTATTTTTTGGGGGATAAAAATATCTAATTCTTTATCAGATTATATCAATATTTTGATATTCCTAATACCAGAAGCTGTGATATTTTTCAAAATATCAGTCCTTTTGAGTTGCATTTTATGCAACAATTTAATTGTTGAAACAATTCACTTTGTTTTAAGCTAAGGAGAAGCATTCAGTTGATAGATTACCTCCTAAAAGAGTATCCCAAGAGTTGGCTGTTGTTAGTGATGACGACCTTCCTTCGTTTCACAGTGCCCAATTAGAGACGGCGAGAGCAGATAGATTTAGCTTAGGTTTGCGCGAAAGTGAAAAACAAACCATTTTTGTAAAAAATAAAGTAAAAGATGTTTCTCGTGAGTTCAAATTGCACAAAACCCAATTTAATTTTGCAATTTATTTGAAATTTGTAAAGTCATTAATGAATTGGTATGGTTAAGTATCAAAGTACCACAATAGAAAATGACACAATGCGCAGTAAAAAAATTTCGACTTTAGATCTATAAATTTGTTTTCTCTTTGGTCATTGCGAAACTATCATAGAATTTAACGAGGAAAGGTTGACGAAGTTATGTTACTCTTAGTAAACAAATAAGTGTATTAACTGTGTTGAACATGTGTACTTCTGCAATTTTCTGTAAACTCGGCATCTTTGAGGCGGTACACTTTCGGTATTAAATTATAGTTTTTCAAATTAAACGATCGAGTTATTTCCTGTAATATAAATACATGTTTTTATTTTTAATTTTATTAAAGTAGACACAGTGACACACTTTCGAATTCCACCTGATATCTTGAATTTCGTCTCGTACTTTCAGAACTTTTTAATATTCAAGTGTTGGAAAGATTTCACTTAACTATGAAGCATTGGCAAAATATTCATAGAGTACGAATTGTGAAAATCTCATTTAAGTTTGAAACGAGAACACTGTTTTATAACTTTTCACTTTTGTGAAGTAGAATTATTTAGTTGGGTGTTAAGTTTTGAACAGCATTAAAATGGGTATGAATTGTTGAAAACCTTTACCTTATTATGAACTTCTGAAAATCAGTTCTTTGGTAGTGGAGTTTTGGATAGTTTTTTAATCAGTTTCGACAATCACCGACTGGGTTAATACTTTTAAAATATGTAGTAGTTTTGTTTCTTGCTATAAAATTCTTGTTTCAAGACTTATTGAGTCTTAGATCACTTATCAAACTGAAAACATAATTTACAATAATTTCAGAAATAATTAGATTTTTTAATGTGTTTATATTAATTTTAATACAGGGGAATTTGATATTGTAATTAAGAATGGTGCTTTTGCCCATCTTTTAATCTTAGATTTGAAAGTCTGTGCCAACTTAGAATGATATTTGTAGAACATTTTTTTCTTTGTTTGACGTTATGGAAAGTCAAATATTAGAAGCTTCATAAATACTGTTCTTACTATGATTCCTTTTATTGTCTGTTATGTTGGGTGTTATGTATATATACACATATATACATGTTACCCGCAGAAGGTTAATGACTGTACAGTTGGGCCATTACATAACATCACAAAACTTTTGTGATATATATTTATTTCCTGTTTTTCGTGTAAATGTGAATTCTTCATGTTTAACTAAAGAGCTGAAAATTTTATCTTTTTGTTTTCCTCAATAGAGTACTTTATAGCATAAAACTGATCAAGAAAACATTTTACACAAAGAGAAATTTTAAAATTTTGGAAATTGGTGTTAAAGCTAAATATTCTGTGCAGTTTTTAAGAATTTTCCGGTAAATGCAGTCAATGGATAATAATGCAGAGCTAATGACTTAGAGACCATGGTATTATGTATTTCCCATTCTTGTACTATTGTAGAACAGTTTCTTCTGTCATCTTTGTACTTTGTCCATAATATGTGTAACAAATTTTCCGCATTAGACAGTTGCAAACCACGAAATCTCGAATATAGTTTAAACACACGAAAACTATGTTTAATGCAGACATATATTTTGAATTGCCTGAATATTTTGGTTCCGTTTTTTTTTATTTTACCTTACTAGATAAATCCGAGACGAGAGTCATATATTTATAACAAGTTTATATCCTAAAATATTATTTAATGTTTTAAATATATTTTAAATTTGCAAAGTCATTCTTGAATTGATAGGGTCAAATACTAAAGATTGCAGATAAACAAAATCTGCTTTGTCATGGTTAGAGACAAATAAACAAGGTCTGATATTAAATTTTCATTGATTTTGCTGAGTCACCATTTACTGGTCAAATACTTTATAGTAAATGTAAATCATTAAAAATAATGTCTAAACTTTTAAATACTGAGTTATGATTATTCTTTATTAGTTGTTTTTATCTTATTTAAAATAGAGGGAATATGAGTATTACTGGGGTAAATAATTTTATTTTGAATTTAAGAACTCTAATACGTAGCATTTCTCTTTGTACTCAAACATTCCCAAAGTTACTGATGGGCTCCTCATCAGTTTCACCAACAAACATTGGACCAAAATCATATTTTCCCCTCAAAGCTAAA
The DNA here is from genome assembly GCA_011833715.1 of Carcinoscorpius rotundicauda. NCBI lineage: Eukaryota > Metazoa > Arthropoda > Merostomata > Xiphosura > Limulidae > Carcinoscorpius > Carcinoscorpius rotundicauda. The sequence continues at coordinate 77,895,840 of CM022400.1, read as the reverse complement.
CATTGTTTCCCACACAGCAATTCAGGGTTAATAGTAAACATTAAATATTGCCGGTTCTGTTCAATTTCTCGCTTGTAAGTTGCAAGTGCACACATGAACTTTCGTTTACGACCTGTAAAAGATTATTAGCTTCGTTTTTGCTGTCTTGGTAATATTATTTCAATTCATGTGCATTGAAGTTTTTAACCGCACTCTTCCAGTTTCTGTGTGGAAATTTCACTTGTTGTCTCAATTTCTGACTTCCAACACCAGCACCATCAGGAGCTAGAAGACAATAATACTTGCAGAAAGAACCCTTTGCATGTTGACTGTAGAATAACTATCTCCAATGTGAAAGCCAACGATGCAGAGTCTTTGCATGATTTTTAATACAAAATTAATTTTATGAGGAGTCGACTCACATGGTTACCAATATTGACACAATCAGAAATGAACTTTCCAATCTCTCAGACTGGATCTGAGGTGGTAGTGGCAGCACTGGTAGAAGGCCAAGGTGATGACTCTTACAATTCAGTTGACATTTCTGATTCAACCTGATTGATTGCAGCAGATTGATCAGGTTCATCCTCATGAATGTGTTCAAAAAGAGCCCATGTGGAGTGTTTTTATTTTGCAGGCTTGAGAGAATGTTTCTCAACGTCACATTCACAGTATATTGGTGTCATCTATAATGAATCGTTCACTATAGATGGCGCCAAAGGCACTAGGCTAGTGCCATGTTGCTGCCATCCCGCGACGGTGCCGCCCACTGTTTATTTGTGAAATAAATTCTTGAAATCCAGGGAATCTGAACATACACTGTTCATGATATTTAGATACAGATTATAGACTCTATACATATATTTACACTTTTCTGAATTAAAATATATTTTATATGTTGATGACAGGAGTGTAGAACTACTTTCCTGGGCCTCATGACTATAAGTTGTATATTACATATATAAATATATATATTTATTGAAGATTGAAAAATACGACCAACACCTTAGTGTGCCATTTTAAAATGTGTGAGAAAGGTCGTGTCACAATGCATTATTCAAGATTTTCTTTAACGTTTTTATTGAAAAATTTCCCTGGGAGGACATGACAAACGACCCCCTAGCCTGGATTGATGCCTGCGGCGCTTGAGTGGAGCTCTAAAACTAAACCTCCTCAATGGCCATTTCTGACTATGCCCTGTTCAAAGAGAAGTCTCATTGATTTGAATTCTTTGTTACAATTTAATTGCGGAAACAATTCGCCTTGTTTTTAGCCATTAAAAAGCATCCAGTTGAGAGAGTATTTTATGAGTTGGGTATGAATTATTGAAAAGTATGGAGATGAATGTCAGTTACCAAAATCTTTTAATTTATTGTGAATTTTCTAAACACCATTCAACTGGGGGAGAAGTATTGATAAGGTTTCTGTTCACTTTCAAGTTTGCAGTTACATATGTCTTTATTAAACCTTAAGTTACTCATTAAACTCTAGAGATAATTTCAGAAATAACTAGATTTTATTTTTAATATGATAATATTGATTTAATTAGAGGTGAATATTATATAGTAATTAAGAATGGAACTTTTGCACATCTTTTAATTTCAAGATTGAAAGTCTGTATGAATCATTGTATTTTTAGAATGATATACACTGCTGCCAAAATCTTAAGGCTAATGAACATAAAGAAAAATTATGCATTTGTGTTGTCAAACTGAACCACTTATTTCATTGGAGCTTCGAAATATTAAAATAAGAAAAAAAAAATAAAAAAAAACTTTTAGCATTTTAGAGGAAAAAATTTTAACACTATGAAATTAGCCTAAATTTTAGCTGTTCAAATGTTTAAAACCGTACCAAAAAGAACTACTGAACAGGGTACGAAATGCTTAAGAAAAGGTCTCAGTAAGAGTTTGCAGAAGGCTGGCTGGAATGTTATTCCAAGATGGCTTCACGAAGATCATGCACTGTTTGGAATCGATATCTACTTCTATAGACTTGTAATGCCATCTATTTCCAAACATTTTCAGAGGGGTTCAATTCGGGCGAACACACTGGACAGTCCAAAAAAATCACGTTATTCGCCATGAGAAAGTCCTTTGTTCTACGGGCATTGTTGATTGCAGCTTGTCTTAATGAAAGATTCAATCATTTTCATAAAAGCGATGTCCTCCAGTCAATAAGAATGCTCTCTTCAACATACCCATGCAGCCAGCTGCTGTTGAACACTTCTGTATAGCCTTAAGCTCCATTGTTCCATGAAAGGAGAAAGCACCCCAGATCATGATGGAACCTCCTTATCGTGCCAGTAACATTGAAAGCCATGTGGACTGTTGAGGTTCAATATTTTCTCATCAAAGAACTAAACCTTCGTCCACTTTTCTACGTCTTATGTATAGTGCTTCTCATCAAAGTTTAACCAAACCGTTTTCTGTTGTGTAAGAGGCGTGGCCTTTGAAAACGTGCGTAAGGGTCTTAATCTGGTTCGACTTTCACCTGGTAACTTGCCGGGCTATCCATCAAATCTTCCTGCTCAACACCGGCTAAATATCCTTGTGCCGACTTCTTGAAGTTTTCGTTTCGTATAAGTCAAAGTGTTTTAAGAAATTTGCAACAGCAGTTCTACTGCACCCAATCTCACAAGCGATGGCACTTTTAGAGAAAGAGAAACCTTGCTCTTGCAGCTCGACAATTCTGCCACGTTCACATTCTGTCAGCTTTTTAGCCTTTCCCATGTTTTTACTCAATGTAACACAGAACATGTCAGTGAATGATGTTGACAACGCTAATGCTTGAAAAAAATAGTTAGAGTTGGTTACATGTTTACTGATTAACGCTTCGTTTCAGTATGGTTTTAAACTTTTGACCAGCTAATATTTAAACTAATTTCATAGTGTTCACATTTTCCTATTAAATGTTAAAAACGTTTTTTTATTTTTATTTTTCCTTTTCATATTTTTATCTTACAAATCTCCTCTCAAATAAGTAGTTGAGTCTAACAACGCAAAATGCATATTTTTGTTTATGTTTATTGGCCTTAAGATTTTGACCAGCAGTGTGTATATACCATATTTGTTTCTATGTTGAATGTAATGGAAAAATTGAATATTAGAAGTTTTTATCTTGATTCCTTTTATTTAAACTGGACACACGAAAACTATGTTAAATGCGGCCTCATATGATGACTGTCACGAAGTTTTTAGTTTAGTTTTATTTATTTCACCTTACTTGTCAAATTCGAGACAAAAGACATTCACTAGCTTATATCTTAAAAATATTATTTAATGTTTGAAATATGTTCCAGATTTGCAAATAGTAAGAGACAACTAATCAAGGGCGTGAAATCTTTATATATTTTTCTGAGTCATCATTTAATGTAGAAATACTTTAATTTTAATCTGAATAATTAAAAGGCAATGGTTAAACTATAGGATATCGACTTAGGATTGTGGTATTTAAGATTTATTGTAGTAGTTTTAGTCACTTGATTTGAAATAGAGAGAATAGTAAATTTTCATGTTGTTATATAATTTATTATAATTTTATTTGCCTAGAATAAAATTACGGTACTTTTAAATGACTTGAGCTGAGTTGGAGCGTGTTAATATATCTAAAAAAAATCACTACATATACATGTTATTGTTGTTTAAACTATATGGTAATCGTCTATCATATTTGTGAAACTCGAGAATGTAGCATCTGGTATTCAAAACAAATTTGAACTATTGTGTTTCTGTGCTGTTATTTTTTTAACAGACTGATTCTTAAACAAATTGGTTTTTAAACGTGGAATAATAATTTCGCGAAATTGTTCAATTGGTTATATCGAGAAAACCCACTTGTGGAGAAAAATATACATGTAAAAAGACTCGTGTGGGTTGAGAAAATTGTTTACGTAAAGGAGCCTTACGAATAAAATATTCTGAACCCAAACGAGCCATTTTTACATTTAAATGTATTTAAATGTTTTTTTTTTAATTTCGAGCTAAGCAACACGAAGGTTACATGCGCCAGCCGTCCCTAATTTAGCATTGTATGACGATAGGGAAGGAAGGTGGTCTTGAAATATAAAAGTGAAATAGAAATTAACTTTGTCAAGTGACCTGGATATTAATTTATATAATTTTTTAAACAAATAGGAACACATTTATATATACAAACTAGACTACATTTATATTTTACTTGTGTGTTTCAAGAAGTAAAGTAGCTTAATAAATGAAACAAGCTAATGTGACTTCATAATTCACAAATTAGACACATCAGTGTTTCATCATTGATGGAATTGTTTGAGTATTTTGGTCGATCTTCATTTAGTAATAACGTTCGGCCATTGTTAAAATATTCCAGACATTCTGATACATTTTTAAAGCGATAATTTTCACGATCTTGTGCGAACATTCACTGTTGGATTTCAGCCAGTGACACAGTTTTGAAAGACAAAAAATAAATTACATATTTCTTCTCCTTTTAACTACACCGTGAGTTATGGAAAGACATCCGGAATTTTAACTTTGACGAGTGAATAGTTTGTTTGTTTTTTAATTTTGCGCAAAGCTACCCAAGAGCTATCTGCGCGTGAATGAATGCAAATGTTAATACAATCTCTTTCGGTTACGTGAAATATGTACACAGATATTTCTCTACCTTTAATACTGAAAGATAACTTTTACGTGTTAAGGCAATAAACCTTGGGTTTGGATACTTGTGATGAGAAAACCGTATATACACCATAATGTAATTTTGTGTTTAAGAAGAAAAAAACAAATGTTTAGTAATGTTTCAGGAATAAATGTCTCATAGTTTATAAACATTCTAATACCTTGTGGTAGAATTTTAGTGTTTTTTAATTTATTAATTACGCAGCCCAACTAACTTTCAAATTTCACGATATGTCTAAAAGGGTGTAAAAAAAATTTGTGTTATGTTTGAAAGTGTCAATAATTTAATAAAAACCTTTCATTAAAACTAAAAAATAGTTTGAAACTAAAAATAGTTAACACTGTAAGGATTTAGAAAATACCTTTAAAACAGAAAAATTATAAAATTATAAAATTAAAACACTTATTTTACGTTTATTACTTGTTTGTGTTTTGATATCTTATTGATTTAAAAAAAATACGTTACTGGATTTAAACTGTTTATGTTTTGTTTGTTGTTAAAAATTTACATAGTAAGCTTTCTCTGGCGTGATGTCGGGACAATAATGATTTTAAAAGTCTCGGCTGGAGCAGCTTGTGGTTCGTGTCAAGGAGGTGGTGTAACAACCTATCCGATTCTTAGAAAGGATTCTATAGTATACCCCAGGAACTCGTGCAAACATCAATCGATTAGGGGCAAGAAAAATTATGTACTTAAACACCGACATGGTGTAATAAAATGTAAATTCTTTGGTGACTGGGAACCTGGTTTTAGACGAGAGCAAAAGGTCATTAGAATGACCAATTTTGTTATCCCATCCGATTAAACACGTTCAAACTTTCTCTTATCGGGACTACTTTGTAAACGACGCGCCAATTTTAAACCTGTAAATAACCGTCAATATGGAGTTCCATCATTGGCCCCTAAATGACACCAAATATCGTGGTCGCAAAGGATGATACTGCTCTATCCTGTAAGTCCACTCCGGGGTTAATAGTTCGATAAATAACACAAGATAACAAATTGCTGTGGTCATTAACTGGCACGTACCACTTATTCCAAATATGATAAGATAATGAATCCGATGACTGATTGTTTCCCAGCAGATTATTCAAGAAGCTGCACACGAACCGCTGAATTATTTGAAATGTTTCACACGGCACATTATGTTGCAATACATTTCTCAATAAATAGAGCTTGTTAAGAAAGAGAAAGCTCATTATTACTATTGTAACACACGAAACAGTTTACAAACCGAAGTTGTTGAATAAAATTACCCAGAAAATGGAAAAAGCTGGTAAGATATTTTCATGTCTACATGAAAGTTACTACTCTTTGGGCACAATGTTAAAATTTAGGTTTAGAGAATAATACGAACACTTTTACCTCATAATAATACTGAGTTCCATAAACACTTGCCTAAACTGTAATAAGATTGATGGTTGAAGAGATATAAATACAAAGTTCTGCACTTTTATCAATGTAAGTAAATTAGCTGCAAAATGAATAGTTAGTTTATGTAAATACATGTGTATCGAGAAAACGCTTACATGTTTCTTTTGTTCCTCGGTTTGTAAAACTGACCACACAGATTTTACGTCATTTAATAGAACTGAACTGTTTTTATCAGTCCATCATGATGCTGAAATCTTAAATCTGAATATTCGATGTTTCACTTAATACAACAACAGACGTATGTTAATTCTACGAAAGATAAAGTGTTATTTTGAAAAAAAATTTTCTTAATTTTGTAGACTTAAATTTTGAAAGCTTCATTTTTGACAAAAGAGATGTAGTTTATACGATCATGGATAAAGAGATAATTTTGAAAAAAATTAAGCAGGAATTTGTTATTGTATGAGAAGATTTAATGAAATAAATTTTTATACAGGTGAAACATTGAAAGACAATAACTGTTGTACATGTAGCGTTACTTGTCGCTGTGAAGATGAAAAGACGAAATGGGTCTCTAAATGTAATGATGACTCATCTCAATGTTGTACTGAAGCTAAAGACGGGAAAAACAAATGTACAGTTACTGTTGTTTGTGAATGCAAAGATGCACGTTGTTGTCCAGACTGTAAAAAGGAGTCATGTCAGGATTGTGTAGAAGTAAAAAAGAAAAACAGCTGCGTTTGTAACGTTACCTGTTGGTGTGAAAACGGAAAGATGAAAGGTGTTTGTAACTGTAAAGATACAACTTCTCAGTGTTGTGAAGAAGGTAAGAAGAGAAAAGACATATGTACTGTTAGTTGTTAGTGTTGAGAAAGAAAGGATTAATCCTATATTAATGAGCTTTTAATCTTCCTGAATTGTTTGAGTGAGAAACACGTAAATTGATGGTACGGATCAATAAGAGAATATTAATTTTATGATGACATGGGTAATCTAAATGTGTAATGTAAATATTTTTCAAATCTTTCTCAGTATGAGTGACAGTTAGAACCTTATAACATAGAATACCGATAAAAGTATATTGATTCTTTATCTAATTCCAGAAATATTATTATAGATATATATTTTAAAATTTTAGTTAGGGGCTGATAAGAATTTGTTATGTAATTAGCTAGATATATCAAACATACTTCAAGATATTGATGTTAAAATGTTAATTTCTTTATACATTTTACTTTAATCAGTATACCTTTTGCAGACGGGTACCATTGGATTTTTGTAATGTCTTGAAACCAATTCGTGACAAATGAAACGATTTTGGTATCTTTGGAGAATATTTTTGAAAATATAATACTAAATTACCGTATAAAATTGTTTGGTCGGCATTAACCTTATTCTGATAATATGAGAATATGGAGTTCGATACTTTACGATAGTAAGTTCAGCTAGACTTGAATGCAGCATTGCGTATAATTAAAACTCTTCATTTTAATATATTATCGCACTTACCAGATAGAAAATTGATTTAATTTAAAATTACTATGCTTTCTTTTAGCACTGACAGTTATATATTTGTTTATTTAATTTGATATTCGTTCTAAACTACACGAGGACTTCTCTACTGTTTTTTAATTTACGAGGGACATACTAGAGGGAATGGAACCGGTCAACATCAACAAATTGTAAGACTAATCTACTCATAAAATATTAGAACGATTAAATAGTAAAGGATATTGTGTGGAAGTGATATTCGAATCGGTGACCCAAATATTTCTGGTCGAACGTTTTATCTTGTGGCCATAACAGAGTCATTTCTTCAGAAGAGAAAGTAACCGATGTTTATGAGGTATCTTACATAGTTTAAGTACAAAATGATGTACAGGTAACCTAACGCAGTTAAAGCTAAATATTAACCTATAACCAAACCAATGTGATATCGTACCTAGTACAATTTGATGAGTGACGGATATCAGAAAATAAAAGTCATGAGTCAGCGCTTTCTAGGTCTCTAACATTTAAACAGGTAAAAGTGAAATTAAATATGTAATAATTTGTAAAATACTAGATGTTAGTATGGCTGATGCAAGATATTTTACAACAACTTGCAGGCCGTTAATTATATTACAAGAAACGAAAATTACTAACAACCTAGAGTTTAGGGTTCGTCAAGTACACCAAGTTCTAATTTCTTTATGTAACAAAGGATCGTGTAGGTGTGAAGGCACCTTTTCAACTTCAAACTCTCGATCAAAGCTTATGACACACGGACCATCAGATACTATTTACTTATTTCTACAGGTTTCGTTACTGTAGTAACGTAATTATTTTAGAAAGGAAAGTTACAAACCTCTTGTCAAAAGTCAATTAGGTATGGTTATAAATTGAATAGTTAGTTTATTCAAATACATGGTTATCTTAAGAAACCACCAACATTTTGTAACGCTTCGAAGTTTTATGAAACTGACCAAACATACTTTACATGAGTTAACAGAACTGAGCTATTTTTATCAGTTCGGGATGATGCGGTTATCTTAAATCTGAAAATTGGATGTTGCGTTTCATCCAACAGACGAGAGTTAAGTCTACGGAATAAAAAGGGTTATTTCAACACGTTTTTGTAATTATTTAAGCCGTACCTTTAATTTTGTAATTTAATTTGGAAAAGGTCTATTTATGACAAAAACAGATTATACAAGTATCGGTCACAACATAATTACGTTTTAAGACTTTTGAAAGACACGAGAAAAAAATATAATGCATAAGTAACATTGAAAATAAAATTGAACAGTAATTTTTTTATTAAAAGTTTTACTGAAATTTTTATGCAGATGAAACAATGAAAGACGATAGCTGTTGTACATGTGTCGTTACTTGTCGCTGTGAAAATGGAAATATGAAATGCGTCTGTAACTGTAAGGATGACACATCTCAATGTTGTACTGAAGCTGAAAAAGATAAAAACAAATGTACAGTTACTGTCGTTTGTGAATGTGGAGATGCACATTGTACTCGAGATTGTAAGAAGGAATCATGCCAGGATTGTGTGGAGGCCAGAAAAAAGAACAGCTGCGTTTGTACCGTGACCTGTTGGTGTGAAGACGGAAATATGAAATGTGTTTGTAATTCTTAGGGTAACACTTTTCAGTGTTAGGAAGACGGAAAGGATAAATGTACTCTTATTTGTGAGTGTTAAAGATAAAAGTTTAGATCCCAAACTATTGAAATTTTAATGATCGTGAATTATTTGACTGATAAAAAAACAAACGTGATTTGATGGTATGGATTAAGAGCGAGAGAAAATTAGATTCAAGATCATATACGTAATTTATAATTGTAATGAGTATTTTACATATATTTTACTGTATTCTAGAGAGACGGTTAATCCCATATCCAAGTGAATACGGATTAATCTATGTTGGTTCTCTTTCTGATTTGATAAATGTCATTGTATAAAATTTAAATGTTTAATTGATGATCGATAATTATTTACACAATTAGCTAGCTAGATATATCAAACCCAATAATGTCAAAATGATAATTGATTTTATTATGTTTTTTTAAATTTAATGTTTGTACCATCAACAGACTGGCATGATTTGATTTGTGGATGAATAATCTATATAAAAAGCTATAGTGGCTTTTAGGAATACAATTTTGTAATGTTGAATAAGTAAAATAAAATATATGAAATTCTTGTATAAACATATATTGGTCACAAGTTTTCTTCAACGTAAAATATCAGAACATGTACTTCTATCCTTTCGCTATTTTGTGGAAATAGACTAAAGTGCAGTTTGTTTCTTTAAAAAATTAAACACTGGTGTTTTGTGTAACAATTCATCATCATTACCAGAGTAATTTGAAATTAGATGAGAAATTTCTAAACTTCCAATTTGATACTCAATACTTATTTTTCATGCTTAGAATTTCTCACAAATATACTCGAGAATTTGCGTTTGCTGTCTGTAATTTAAAAGTGAAATACTATAAAAAGGAAGCTAATCATCATGAGTTCCCGCCAACTGTTGTTGTATTGCTTGAGGATTCATTTTATGATTGTCATTTTACCTTTTATTCAGAGATTCATTTATTCTCTTGTGACAACTATTATCCAGAATATTGTTAGTGGAACTTCTCTTGCCAATAAACTGGTTCGTGTGTCAGACAGATTTCGTTTCATATTTTAAAAATATACTCATTTAATAGAAACATTCAAAATAATACTGTGTTTGTGCTTGTAATTCAAGTCGTACTCGCTACAACATAAGTAAAGCTAAACACTAGAGTTATAACCAAACTAAAGTAATATCGTACTAAGTAAAATTGTTATTTTATCAGAGAAGAGAGGTCATGAGTTATAAGTGTTCTTTAAACAAGAAAAGCAGGGTTGTGCACAAAACCAGTTTTCACTTGTCTTGTTGTAAGAATTACAGTGCACCGAATGTAGAATAATATTAATAGAGCACTCAACAAAGTAGGCTATAATCAACTGTCCATTGGATTCTGTGGACATGACCTATTACTTTTCTTTCTTGATTTGCTAAAATTTGTTTATGTACTTGTATCCAACCTGAATATTTATATACGAAGAAGTCAATTTTTATCAAAACTAATTAAATAAACTGACAACTGAATTTAAGACAATGTACATGCAACTTAGCCTATAACATGGAAAATGGTAACAGTTGTTAACAAAGCTGAATCAATATATTTTGCAACAATTGTTAGACAATTATTAAGATTACATGAAACAAACAGTGAATCGACCACAAAGTTACAACACCTACACGGCTGACAGGGATTTACCATGTTTAGTATGAAGGGGATTCCAACCCGTGACGATCGAATTTCGAGTAGTGCCCACTAAGCACATGATCATGACAAGCCTTGTTTCGTCATAGCTGCCTCAGGTAAAAAGGTACGATCAATCACAGCTTACGATACAATGGAGCGTCAGTAACTGTTTACTAACATTTTCACAATTATTATCACAATGATAATATAATAATTTAACTTTTGATAAAAATTCCAAAAAAGTGAGATAATTTAATTCTCGTGATTGCAAAAACGAGATAAACTTGAGGAATTTTACACCAGCTATAATTTTGACGTTGTAGAAACGACACAGCCAAAAGAACAGAAAAATGTGGTTCAAATTTACATTACATTAACCTATGATATAATAATGCATACTTATATTAAACACGAATATAAATATTATAAAAATTTGTTGTTCTACAATAACGTATGTATTTTTCAGGGCAACTGAATTGGGGAAAACAATTATAAGTATTACTATGCCTCTATGTTGTGATAGTAATGTACGTGATGTGAATTAATATGCGAGAAAAAAATAATTTTCTACTCCAGATTGTATGTCACATAAACACGTGAAATATATTTTTAAAAACATTACGTGAAGGATGTCAATTTTTGACTACAAACAGACAGTAACTATAAACCAAAATATAACTAAAATATACCACAACATTTTATATTCCTTCATAATTTTACATTTTTAGTACGTGTCATTTATATGTCATTTTTGGGTCTTCACATAATTACGGAAATATAGGTAAGCGTTGGAGCTATGGTCGAGATTTGTTTTTTCAGATTAATGCCTCTAGAGTATGAAACGGGATTTGAACGTAATGCAAACTTAAATAAAACATAAATAATTATAAAAATATTTTGATCGACTAATTTGTTCTACAACATCTCCGATAGAGTTGTAATATTGAAAGGTTGATTCAAGTCAATAAAGAATATTTAATAAGTATAGGCCTACTTTTCCATATTATAACGTATCTGCGTGCCAGTATTCAGGAGGCCTACATTATGACTGACACTATACCACAGCTAAAAATCATAAGTTTAATTAAAGATAAAATTTCGTCTGAAGTTGACGACTTTACACAATGCTACTTAAAGAATTAAATACTTGTAGTAAATAAGGAACACTAAAATGCTTTATAAATATAACAATATCCTAAAATTTCTTCAGGGAAGGATAGCTGCACACATCAACAATCTCTTATTTTATGGTGGGATTTGATCGTCATTATATAGTTCAACAACATTTATAAAGGGTTTTTAAAGTGAACCATAAATCTTGAGACACGAATCACATAAGGCATGAGGTTTTGGATTTCATGCAGGTTTTAATTTTTTTTCTGTGAAATTTATAAACGCCACAATACTCTGAACACCAACACTTAAGTAAATTATAAAAGAGAAACGCAATCCGTCCAACTTTCTGAATTTCGTGTTTTCGTGGTCGATCACCTTTGGAAGTATAGTGTATTTTGGGGGGATAAAATATCTAAATATTTTGATATTCCTAATACCAGTAGCTGTGATATCTTTCTTTATCTTTCAAAATATCAGTGTCGTTGACTTGCATTCTATGTAAAAAATTAATTGTTGAAACAATTTACTTTGTTTTAAGCTATGGTGAAGCATTCAGTTGAGAGAGTATCTGGTAAAAGAGTATCCCAAGAGTTGACAGTTGTTAGTGATGACAGTCTTGTTTCGTTTGATGGTGCACAATTAGGGACGGCGAGTGCAGATATCCTTTGTGGAGGTTTGCGCGAAAGTGAAAAACAAACAAACAAACAAACCATTTTTGTTAGAGAAAAAGTGAAAGAAGTGTCTCGTCAGTTCAAATTACACAAAAACCAGTTTAAATTTGAAACTTATTTGAAATTTGTAAAGTCATTGTTGAATTAATATGGGCAAATATCAAGTACCATATAAAAAAATGATATAATACTCAATTAAAAAGTTCGTCTTTAGATCTCAAAATTTGTTTTCTCGTTGGTCATTACAAAACTGTTGGAGAATTTAACGAATAAAGGTCGACGAAGATGTGTTACTCTTGGTAAACAGATAATAGTATTAACTGTGTTGAATATGTGTACTTCTGCAATTTTCTGTAAAATCGGCATCTTTGTGACGGTACACTTTTGGTATCAAATTATAGTTTTTCATGTTAAACGATCGAGTTATTTCATGTATTATAAATACATGTTTTTATTTTTAACTTTATTAAAGTAGACACAGTGACACACTTTCGAATACCACCCAATATCCTGAATTTAGTTTCATGTACTTTCAGACCTTTTTAAATTTCAAGTGTGGAAAATATTTCACTTAACTATGAAACATTGGTAAAATATTCACTGAGTACGAATTATGGAAAACTCATTTAAGTTTGAAACTAAAACACTGTTTAAGAACTTTCGGTTTTGACTTTTTGTGAAGTAGTCAGAGTTATTCAGTTGGGTGTTAAGTTTTGAACAGCATTAAGATGGGTATGGGTTTTCTATTCACTTTCGACAATCACTGACTGGGATAATACTGTTTATATGTGGAGTCGTTCTGTTTTTTGTTATAAATGTCTTGTTTCAAGATTTATTAAGTCTTAGGTCACTCATTAAAATGAAAACATAATTTACAATAATTTCAGAAATAATTGGATTTTATATATTTAATGTGTTTATATTGATTTGAATAGTGCATTCTTAAAATGATATCTGTATTGCATTTTTGTTTGACGTAACGGAAAAGTTGAATATTAGAAGCTTTACAAATACTATCCTTACCTTGATTCCTTTTATTGTCTGTTATGTTGGCACGCATACTTAATAGGTACTATGGTTAAATTATTATTTCGTTCTCCAAAAGTCGGACGAAAAATAACCAGAGGCGGTTAGAAACTGTTGTTTCTCTTCACCCCACTCAAAACAAGAGTAAATTGGACAAGTGATTTTGGAGATAATTGAGTAAATTTCAGTGGCTTGTCAGTTGTTTCTTTTTCTGAATGTGATAGTCATGAACGACCACGAGGTTGATATATTATTAAATTTAGATTTGAGGAGCGTCGAGAAAAGCTGAGAATCGGTTCGGTTCGGCCTGCCGTAGAGAGGACGATGGAAGGCCTAGCACCACGCTCACAAGCTCACGAAGTTATGTATGACAACAATATATTTGACGTGGAGAGAGCAGAGAAATGCAAACACAGTGCGTCGAAATGATTAGGTCTTGTGACTTTAAGGTATTGGCCTTTAGACACTTAAAGTTTGAATATTTAAATTTTAAAAAACTAAATTTAGATTTCTAAACTTACATTAAAATATTAAATTTAGACACTACATACCAAATGACGAACCTCTTTTCAGGGCTGTGATCTATAGATCCTATAAAACTGATCTTTTGCCGTGGGGGGAAACGGGAGTACCTCGAGAAAACCCACTTTCATCACCAGGGCGCCGAATGTAGACACTAGTCGTTCCCGGAAGAAAGCTGTAGGAAAAGAGATTACACAGCTTAGTAACAATTGACATACAGTAACAGTTAAAATTACCAAGGAAATGTCACTAATAACAAACACAGAGGTAACAACTTGGATGCAATTTTGAACTAAATTGGTGACTGTTGATAAAGGCATGACAGCCAATCTAAGTCGTCGTCTGAGTCGGGTCTTCAGGAGAGGCGTTCTGAGAAACTTTTCCTTGAGATGGAGTCTATTCAGCATAGGCTTGCTGGATGCTCTCGTCATGCGATTATTTTCAGGATATTGGGTAAATTGATTAATCGTGTCTCTTTTAGTTTGAGAAACCGCGTCAGCAGTTTGGATGTTGTCAGTCGAGGCAGATGATTCGAAAGTTTTTGATTTTTCATTGATGGTTTGCGTGCCCTGGGATATTTTGTTAACGATAACGGTTTGGTACACTTTTCTGATGATTGGCTTTCGGCTAGCGGGGTGGCTGTGGGCATAGTGGATAACTCGCTAGGCTGTGGTACCTGTGTGGGTTGCTTAGGAGTTTTGGGTTTAGTAGAATGGCGGCGGGGGCGTTCGACACTATAATATAATATGTGGTTATAGCAGCCATTTCGTAGATGGGTTTACTGGTTGTTACAATCTTTATGAAGTTGGTGGCTTGACGGGAGGATTTTGTGTAAATCCGGTGAACGGCGTCAACGTCTGATTGGGTCTGGTTTTCTACAGCGCACTTAATTTTATTAGGGATTAATGGAAAGGTTTACTCCTTTGAGGAAAACTGTGAATAGGCTAGTTGGGGTTTTCGCGGGAGCACAACTAATTTTCAGCAGTAAAATTCGAGTCCTTGACGGGTCAATGGAAGCGCCGGGCTTAGCATGCACAGTGAAAGTGGCAACTTGATGAGGCGAAAGGTGAAGAAACACGCCGTCGATGATTACCGGTGGAACAGTTGGCGGGATCAGCACAGCAGGACATGGAAATGACAGCGTGATTATGGTATTTCAGGAGAAATGTAGAAACACGTCTGACCAGCACGGAGTCCAAGCTGTGAGTCTGTTATGTTGGGCGTGTACATACTCATATATACATGTTACCAGCAGTAGGGTGATGACTTTTTAATTAGGCCTTTACATTCACGCTCAACATAACAGACAGTGAAAGGAATCAAAGTAAGAAGAGTATTTATAAAGCTTGTAATATTCAACTTTTCCATTAGGTCAAAAAAATTGCCATACAGATATAATTCTGAGAATGCACTGATTGACTAAAACTTTAAAAACTTCAGATAAAAAGATGTGCAAAAACACCATTCTTAATTACAATATAAAATTTATCTCAAATCAAATCAATATCAACACATTAAAAATAAAATTCAATTATTTCTGAAATTATCCTTCATTATATTTATTGGTTTGTGAGTAACCTAACACTAAATACTTATTGAAAAAAGACATTTATAATAACTAACAGAACGTCTCCATATTTTAACCCTTCTGTCCTAGTGAGTGATTGTCGAAATTGAACAGAAACCTTTCCGAAACTCCACACCCAGCAACCTTATTTTCAGTTGTTCACAACAAGTTTAATGTTTTCAAAAATTCATACCCATCTTAATGCTGTTCAACACTTAACAATCAACTGAATAAGTCTGTCTTCTTCACTATAATCAAAACTGAAAGTTCTTTAAAAAAGTTTTTCGTTTCAAACTCAAATAGGTTTTTCATAGTTGGTGCTCAGTGAATATTTCACCAATGCTTCATACTTAATTGAACGCTTTTCAACAATTGAATTTAAACCATGCCTGAAAGTGCATGAGACTGAATTCAGGATATTGGATATGATACGAAAATGTGTAAACTTAAATAATTTAAAAAAATATATATGTATTTATATTCTCGGAATTAACTCGATATTTTCACCTCACAAATCATTATTTTAAACCGAAAGTGTTCAGTCACGTAGATGCCAAGCTTACAGCTCAAAGCAGAAGTACACATGTTCAAACAGTTAATACCCTTATCTGTTAGAAAAAGTACACATGTTCCAACAGTTATTACACTTAGCTGTTAGCAGAAGTTCACATGTTAAAACAATTAATACACTTATCTGTTAGCAGAAGTACACATTTTCAAAGAGTTAATACACTGATCTGTTTTTAGAAGTACACATGTTGAAACAGGTAAAACAATTATCTGTTAGCAGAAGCACACATATTTAAAAAGTTAATACACTTATCTGTCAGAAAAAAGTACACGTTAAAACAGTTAATACATTTATCTGTTACCAGAAGTACACATGTTCAAACAGTTAATACAAGTACCTGTTAGCAGAAGTACATATGTTCAAACAGTTAATACACTTTTCTGTTAGCAGAAGTACACATGTTAAACAGTTAATACACTTATCTATGAGCAGAAGTACACACACTCAATCAGTTGTGTTATGTATATGTGTAAATATTTTGTAAACGACAACATGTCGTGTTGTGTTTAAATTTTCATTTCTATTTTTCATTTTTCCATTTATATTATTGTTTCGAAGTTTAAACTAATATTTTGTTATTCATTTAGGGTAACATTTAGAATTTTCTTGAATTAAGTAGACCAATCATATGTTTGTGAATGAAGTGCTGGTGACTACATGTCTAGACGTGTAGTCTCGTGCAAGAACGGACATGCGTGGATTGCTCTGGAGACCTGTAGAATTTTCGCGGTCTTTCGGGGGTTTAGGCCTACAATATATAAACAGACGAAGATGCGAGAGATAGGAGAGAGATTTAGACGTCAGTTTTTAGTTGAAGAAAAAGAATAGAGTTATTTGAAAAAGATAAAGTGTTTGCTGTGATTATTCAACTTGGATTTGTGACTAAAGTTAGATCTACGGAAGCTGTGATTTTATTTCGTCAATCTCTACGATTCATCTGAAATACTGCTTGTGCTGAGAGTCGGCGAATTTATTGAACTGTGAACCGTTTCTGAACTACTTCATTTAAGCTTCGAAATTTCTTCGTGGGACCAAATTCACACCCTAGACTGGAATTTGAGACTTTCATTTTAGATCATTGTATTAGATACAGGCCAGTACCATTTTGTATTGTGATTAATTTTGAAGTTTGAAACTAGTATTATTTTGTTTTGTAATTAATTTCGAATGTTGTAACTTAATATCTGTCACTGTTATTATATAATATGTTATATCTGTTATATTTGTTAATAGATTAGCATAATAAATTATACAAGCTGTTATCTGTGTTTTCTGTTACGTTTAGTCTACGAAGAACATAAAACATTAAAAAATACGCTACAGTTGAAACACTGATCTGTTAGCAGAAGTACCCATATTCAATCAGTTGAAACACTGATCTGTTAGCAGAAGTACACATATTCAATCAGTTGAAACACTGATCTGTTAGCAAAAGAACGCACGTTGAAACAGTTAATACACTTATTTCTTTCATAAAAGAAAGATATTATCGTCGACCTTTCTTTGTCAAATTTTACCTACAGATTTCACAATGACCATGGAATTAACGAACTAAGAGATTTGATGACGACTTTTGTAATGCGAATTATATTATTTTTCATTATTAGTTGGTAACTTTAATTTAGTTGGAAACTATCGTACAGTTAAAAGGAATGGATATTAGTAATACAGACCAATAAGAAACAGGATTTTGTTTCTATCAGTGTTAGAAGTGTAAAATGAAAGATTTATTTGTGTATGAAGTGATAATAACAAACACTATACCAACTTATATATCTGGGTTAAAATTTCATTATTACATATTATTTGTTACAGTACCATTGTGTGTGTTTATGTAGGTTTAGTTGTTGTATGAGAGAATCTTTGTAAAGTCATATGTTTCCAGAATAAACCTGTATGACTGTTCAGTTTCTCCTGGAAAGGTTATTGTCTAATTACAATTACAAAGTATTAGTTTTTTACTTCTTTCCACACTGAGTAAAGTAGATAGTGGTGGAAATATGTATTGGAATAAAAGAGAAACTAAGGTTATTCTATCATATATAATACTGTTTTTGTAATTATAATTTAACTCATAGTAGCTCTGGTATATATAAAAATAAATATTAGAGCTATAACCAAATCATAATGACACTGTAATATTGTAGTATAGTTTGATAATTGACTACTTCTATCATTGAAGTGAAAGTCATCAGTTAATGTTAAAAAAGAAAGGTGAACTTTGTTTTCCCAGTTTATTCTGTCTTAGTTAAATACTAGGCAGAAAGTACAGTCCATTGTATTCTGCAGGTAAAGCTACTCGTAATTTTTTTTTGTCTGAATGAAATGTTACTTATTTATTTATAACATGTATGGCCAACCTATAGACACATCAAAAGTAACACAAAGTAACTCTCACACAAAATCTCTCGTATTGTTTCCTAGACGCAGTTTTCAAGAATTGTACATATTTTAAACTGAAATTACCATATTTTTCTGACACAATACTAAGTGGTAACATTGAAATGAGGACATGAAATATAATCATAAAAGACTGGAGTGTAGCTTGAAATCGTCTTTAATCCGAAAATGTTCAAATAATATTAAGGACTGTGTTACTTTCAAATAACAATAAGAATAATCATTGTAAGTTTATATTATTCAATGGTTCCAATTACACACGTGTTATTTTAAAACAAAAGATCTAACTTCATATAGCCGTTCATAACTTAACTGCCATCCTAAATTTTGAGCTAACTGATTAGAAAATAGACAAATCAGCAACACCAACAAATATATTTTTTGAATAATTGTGGGTTTCGTCTTCCTTGTTGTACTTCATTTACAGCTATAAAGGTCGTTCTTGAACCACGAATCTTCTTATTCAGTGTTGTTATAGTAATCACGTGATGCACGAGGCCTTATATTTCGTCCAGGACACTTTAATGATTTCTTTGTTTTTCATTTTTGTAAAAATCCTTCATGTTGAACTAATGGATTCCAGAGCAGGGTTAACAACTCACCATCCTATCTATGTGACTGCTGTTGTACGATTGAACAGTAGGTTTTTACTGTCAACTTTGTAATGCACATGTATCCATAAAATGTGTAACACATGTTCCACATTAGATGGTCACAAACCACAAAATCTTGGAATTTTTGGTTTAGTTTCACTTATTTCACCTCACTAGTTATATTTGATACAAGAACCATAAATTTTCAACTAAATCCTAAAGATATTATTTAATGTTTGAAATCTAGGTTTGCGAAGTAATTGTTGAGCTGATAGGGTAAAGTACTAAAGATTTCAGATCGCATAAATTTGCCCTGTGATAGTTAGAGACAAATAAACAAAGGCATAGAATGATGTTAAATCTTCATATATTTTACTGAGTCATCATTTAAGAGAAATAATATCTATTTTATCTTAATTATTATAAGGTTATGTTTAAACTATACGATATTGACTTGTTATTGTTGTATTTGAGATTTATTGTTGTAATTTTACTCCCTATATTTGTATTGGAGACAATGATAAATTTTTGGATTTTATTTTTAATATGCTTATATTGATTTGATTAGAGGTAAATTTTATATTGTAATTAAGAATAGTACTTTTTCACATCTTTTAATCTTAAGTTTTTAAAGTTTTAGTGAATCAGTGCAATATTTTGTATGGCATTTTTTTGACGTAATGAAAAGTTGAATATCAGAAGCTTCATAAATACTGTTCTTACTTTGATTCCTTTTATTGTCTGTTATGTTGGGCGTATATGAACACATATATACATGTTACCTGCAGTAGGGTAATGACTCTTCAATTGGGCCATTGCATAAAATCACAAAACTTTTGTGATATATTTTTAATTCTTGTTTTTCTTGTAGATTTAAATTCTTCAAGTTTTACTAAAGTGCTGAAAGTTTCATCTTTTTGTTTTTCTCATTAGGGAGCTTTATATCATAAAACTGATCAATACCCCATCTTGCATAGAGAGAAATTTTAACATTTTATAAATTGGTTTAAACGCTAACTATTCTATGAAGTCTTTTAGAATTTTCCGGTAAAGGCATTCGATGGAAAATAATGTAGAGCTGATGGCTTAAAGGCCATGGTATTAATGTATTTTTCTATTCTTCTGCTATTGTATGCTGGAAGAATAGTTTTTACTGTCACCTTTGTACTTTCTCAATAAATGTGCAGCACATTTTTCGCATTAGAAGGTCACAAACCACAAAATCTGGGAATTATTCTAAACACGCCAGAACTATGACTAATGCGGCCTCGTATTTTGACTTTTGGTTTTAATTTTTGGTTTAGTTTTGTTTATTTCTCCTCACTAGTTAAATCTGAGTCGAGAACTATATATTTCTAATTAGTTTAAATCCTAAAATATTATTTAATGTTTGAATATAACCTAAATTTGCAAAGTAATTGTTGAATTCACAGGGTCAAGTACTAAAAATTAAAAATAGCGAAAATGTGCCCAGTCATAGTTAAAGACAAATAAACAAGGGCGTGGTATGATGTTAAATCTTCGTATATTTTGCTGAGTCATCATTTAATGGAGAAATACTTTTCATTTAATCTAAATTATCATAAGGTGATGTTTAAACTATGCGATATTGACTTATTATTGTTGTATTTTAGAAATTTTACTCACTTGATTTGTATTGGAGACAATAATAAATGTTTAGGTTATTGTATAATTTATCATAATTTTATGCATATAGAATAAGAGTATGGTAATTTTAAAGGATTCAGTCGATGAAGGGTTTGTCACTGTATATATAAACATTCACAATAGATACGTAGTTCGCAGATGAAAATAAAATAAAGTTAACACTGTTAAGATTGAGAAGTTAGTTTTAGAAGAGAAATAATAATAAAATATAATTTACAAACATTTATTTTAAATTTATTACTTGTTTGATTTCTGATATTTTGTTCATTTAAAGAAAGGTATGTCACTGGATTAAAATTATTTTTGGTTTGTTGTTGAAAACATAATTATATAATATAGTTTTTGCGGCGTGTTCACCTTTTTGGTGCAGTTTGCATTTTATTAAAATAAAATGATTTAAAGAAAGTTGTCGTTATTGTTGAAAATGTAAGTTAAATACCAAAGTTTGCAGCGAATATAAACTTACCTAGTCATTTTCAGGGGTGAAAAGAGAAGGTAATAGAATCGCTGTATAAAATCTCATTGCTTTGATCTGAAGCGTCGTCGATGGCCGGGCGACAGAAAAGAAACAAAACATGTCCAAACATAACTTTTCATTCTTTTTTTTGAAAATAAATCATGCATACAAATTTTACGTTCTTTTAACATATGAAATATAATATCTTATATAATAAATATTCTTTTATACAAGAATAAGATATTACATTTATATAACGAGGATTCGAAGATCTTTAACAAAGGACGTACCTTTTAGAAAAACGGTAAGTTGTGAAAAGACGGTATTACAAGACTTAGGTGTGTTGACAGTGATAATAGTCCAGGATATGTGAATCAACATGTGAAAATAAAAAGAATGTTTTACTCAAGGTTGAATGACACACAAATAAGTAAAATGTACTTGAGTAAATTCTATATACTCTGTAATTTTTTGAAACCTTGGTCTTGTTAATTATAAAATAAACTGTGGGAACAAAATACCAAAACATTCAATGTTTCTTTATTACCATATATTTTTAGCAAATGTTACGTTTATTTTGTTTGTTTGATTGTTTTTCAATTTCGCACAAAGCTACTCGAGGGCTATCTGTGTTAATCGTCTATAATTTAGCAGTGTAAGAATAGAGGGAGAACAGCTAGTCATCACCACCCACCGCCAACTCTTGAGCTACTCTTTTATCAACGGATAGTGGGATTGACCGTCACCTTATAACGTCCCTAAGGCTGAAAGGGCGAGAATGTCTGGTGCGATTGAGATGTGAACCCGCGCACCTCAGTTTAGGAGTCGCACGCCTTAACACGCTTGGCGATCCCGGGCCCATATTTCAATTAAGAATGGTGCTTTTGCACATCTTTTTATCTTAAGTTTTCAAGTCTGTGTCAAACAGTGCATTCTTAGAATGATATCTGTATAGCATTTTCGTTTCTTTTATGAGGTAATGGAAAAGTTGAATATAAGAAGCTTCATAAATACTGTTCTTACCTTGATTCCTTTTATTGTCTGTTATGTTGGGTGTGAATATACATATATATACATGTTAAAAGCAGTACAATAATGACTGTTTAATTGGGCCTTTACATAAAATCACAAAACTTTTGTGATATATATTTATTTCCTGTTTATCTTGTAAATGTAAATTCTACAAGTTTTACTAAAGTGCTGAAAGTATTATCTTTTTTTTTTCTCATTAGGGAATTTTATAGGATAAAACTAATCAAGAGAACATTTTACACAGAGAAAAATTTAACATTTTATGAATTGGTTGAAACACCAAATATTATATGCAGTTTTTAGAAATTTCCGTTAAAGACAATCGATGGAAAATAATGTAGAGCTAATGGCTTAAAGGCCATGGTATTGATGTACTTTTCTATTCTTGGACTACTGTATTCTGGAAGAATAGTTTTTACTGTCATTTTTGTACTTTGTCCATAAAATGTGCAGCACATTTTTTTACATTAGAAGGTTACCAACCACGAATTCTCAGATTTAGTTTGAACACACGAAAACTATGTATAATTAAGCCTTATATTTTGACGTTCATGAATATTTTGGTTTACTGTTGATTATTTCACCTTTCTGTTTAAATCCGAGACGATGCCATAAATTTCTGATTAGTTTAAATCCTAAAAATATTTTTAATGTCTGAAATATATTTTCGGTTTGCAAAGTCATTGTTGAATTGATAGAGTCGAGTACTAAAGATTACAGATAGCGAAAATCTGCTTCGTCATAGTTAGAGACAAATAAACAAGATGTGATATTAAGTCTTCATACATTTAGCTGAGTCACCATTTAATGGACATATATGATAACTTTAATTGTATAGTATGAACTTGTGGTACATTTATAGCACTTGAGATGGTTGGTACCGTTAGAATAAATGAAAATAAATATCTGTATAGAAATATGACGATGTTGTCTGAATATAAAATATCATAGTTCAGTAAATTTGTGAAAGTCCAGTATGTCTCGACTAGATATCCGCAAAAATTATGAACAAGTTACTTTTATTCAATAGTCCGAAGCTGATCCTGAAGCAAATTGGTTATGAGATGTTGAAAAATAATTTCGGAAAAGTAACTTGAAATTAAGAAAGCTTAAAAAAGAAATAAGTAAAAAAATAAAAAATATAATTTCAAATTTGAATATAAAATATAAATAGATATAAAGTTAATGTTTGGAAATAATAAAACGTCAAGGAACGACTTGGATATTAATTTATATAATCTCTTAAAAGCACACAAATATTTGTAGAAATAGACTAGAAACAATTATATTTCACTAGATTGTTTCAACAAATAAAATAGCTCCCAGCTAGAAAAGAGTTACATTTACAGATTATAAAATACACTTTCGTCATAAAATACCAAAGCATTAAGTGTTTCTTTATTTTTAGTAGCTGTTACGTCCACAAGAATCCTGATTACTTAAAGAGTACTAAATGGTTAGCTAACAGCCGTTCATAATTCAGCTAACATTCTAAATAATATGTTATAGGAAGGACAAATCACAAACACCAACAAACTTTGTTTTAAAATATAGTGAATGACAGTTTATCGCAACTTCTGTTTGACAACATAACATTCACAGTACTAAGGGCGGCATCTATAGTGAACGATTCACTATAAAGGGCACGAGGTAAGTGCCATGGTGCCACCCACTGTTTATTTGTGAAGTTTATTTTTGAAACCCAGGGAATCTGAACATACACTGTTCACGATACTTGAGTACAGATTATATTTTATATGTTGATAACAGGAGTGTAAGCCTACTTTGCTGGGCCTGATAACTTTTAGCTATATATTACATTTTTTATATATATAGGCCAATATATATTTATTTATGACTAAAAAATAAGACCAACACCTCAGTGTGTCATTCTAAAATTTGCTAGAAAGGTTGTCTCAGAATGCATAATTCAAGGTTTTCTTTTACGTTTTTATTAAAAAATTTACCTGGGAGGACATGTCACACGACTTCCCTAGCATTGCTTCAAATCTGCGGCACTTGCGTCAAGTAATCAAACTAACCATCCTCAATGGCCATTTCTGACAATGCCCCTTCCCAGAGATATGTCTCATTGATTTGCATTCTATATTACAATTTAATTGTTCAAACAATTCTCCTTGTTTTAAACCATTAAGAAGCATTCAGTTGAGAGAGTGACTTATGAGTTGGGTGTGAATTATTGAAATGTATTGAGATGAATATCAGTTACCGAAATATTTTATTTTATTGTGAATTTTCTAAACACCATTCAACTGGGTGAGAAGTATTGATAAGGTTTCTGTTCACTTTCAAGTTTGTAGTTATATGTGTCTTTATTAAATCTTAAGTTACTCATTAAACTTTAGAGATAATTTCAGAAATAACTGGATTTTATATTTAATATAAAAATATTGATTTAATTACAGGTGAATATTATATTGCAATAAAGAATGGTGGTTTTCCACATCTTTTAATTTTAAGTTTGAAAGTCTGTGTGAATCAGTGTATTTTTAGAATCATATACACTGCTGGCCAAAATCTTAATGTCATGAACATAAAAAAAATATATGGATTTGTGTTGTCAGACTCTACTACTTATTTCAGTGGAGCTTCGAAATATTAAAATAAGAAAAGGGACAATGAAAAATAAATTTTAGCATTTAAGAGGGAAATGTTAACACTATAAAAATAGCCTAAATTCTAGCTGTTCAAAAGTTTAAGACCGTACCAAAAGTAACTCCTAAACAGGGTAGGAAATTCTGAAGAAGAGGTCTCAATAAGAGTTTGCAGAAGGCTGGCTTGAATGTTATTCCAAGATGGCTTCACGAAGATCATGCACTGTTTGGAATTGATATCTATTTCTATAGACTTCTAATGCCATCTATCCCCAAATATTTTGAGAGGTGTTCAATTTGGGCGAACACGCTGGACGGTCCAAAATCATCACGTTATTCGCCATGTGAAAGTCCTTTGTGCGGTCATTGTTGATTGCAGCTTTGTCAAGCTGAAAAATCCAATTATTCTCATAAAAGTGACGGCCTTCAGTCAATAAGGATGCTCTCTCCAACATCCCCATGCAGCCAGCTGCTGTTGGACACTTCTGTATAGCCTAAAGCTCCATTGTTCCATGAAAGGAGAAAACACCCCAGATCATGATGGAAACTCCTTATTGTGCCAGTTACATTGACTGTCGAGGTTGATTATTTTCTCATCAGAGAACTAAACCTTCGTCCACTTTTCTACGTCTCATGTTTGATGCTTCTCAGCAAAGTTTAACCAAACCGTTTTGTGTTGTGCAAGGAGGCGTGGTTTTTGAAAACGTTTACGTTTTTTAAACTTTTCTCTCGTAGATGCCGTCTTGTTGTTCTTGAGCTGCAGTCTACGTGCGTAAGGGTCTTAATCTGGTTAGACTTTCGCCTGGTAACTTGCCGGGCAATCCATCGAATATTCCTGCTCAACACCGGCTAAATATCCTTGGGCCGACTTCTCGAAATTTCCTATAACTCAAAGTGTTTCAAGAAATTTGCAACAGCAGTTCTACTGCACCGAATCTCACAAGCGATGGCACTTTTAGAGAAAGAGAAACCTTGCTCTTGCAGCTCGACAATTCTGCCACGTTCACATTCTGTTAGCGTTTTAGCCTTTCCCATGTTTTTACTCAATGTAACACATGACCTATCAGTGAATGATGTTGACAACGCTAATGCTTGAAAAAAATAGCTAGATTTGGTTACATGTTTACCGATTAACGCTTCGTTTCAGTATGGTTTTAAACTTTTGACCAGCTAATATTTAAAGTAATTTCATAGTGTTCACATTTTCCTATTAAATGTTGAAAACGTTTTTTTTATTTTTATATTATCTATTCTTATTTTCATCTTTCGAAGCTCCACTCAAATAAGTAGTTGAGTCTTACAACGCAAAATGCATATTTTTCTTTATGTTTATTGGCCTTAAGATTTTGGCCAGCAGTGTGTATATACCATGTTTGTTTCTTTGTTTAATGTAATGGAAAAATTGAATATTAGAAGTTTTGTTAAAACTGTTTTTATTTTGATTCCTTTTATTTAATCTGGGCATACGAAAACTATGTTTAATGTGGCCTCATTTGATGACTGTCACGAAGTTTTTAGTTTAGTTTTATTTATTTCACCTTTTTTGTCAAATCCGAGACAAAAAACATTCACTAGCTTATATCCTAAAAATATTATTTAATGTTTGAAATATGTTCCAGATTTGCAAAGTCATTGTTGAATTGATAGGGTCAAGTACTAAAGATTGCAGATAAAGAAAATTTGCCTCGTCATAGTAAGAGACAAATAAACAAGGGCGTGAAATCTTTATATATTTCTCTGTGTCATCATTTAATGTAGAAATACTTTAATGTTAATCTGAATAATTAAAAGGCAATGGTTAAACTATAGGATATCGACTTAGGATTGTGGTACTTAAGATTTATTGTAGCAGTTTTACTCACTTGATTTGAAATAGAGAGAATAGTAAATTTTCATGTTGTTATATAATTTAGTATAATTTCATGTGTGTTGAATAAAATTACGGTACTTTTCAATGATATTGTTGTCTGAACTGAAAGGTAATGGTCTATCATATTTGTGAAACTCGAGAATGTAGCATCTGGTATTCAAAACAAATTTGAACTTTTGTGTTTCTGTGCTGTTATTTTTTTAACAGACTGATTCTTAAACAAATTGGTTTTTAAACGTGGAATAATAATTTCGCGAAATTGTTCAATTGGTGATATCGAGAAAACGCACTTGTAGATAAGAAATATAGATGTAAAAAGGTTCGTTTGGGTTGAGAAAATTGTTTACGTAAAGGAGCCTTACGTATAAAATATTCTGAACCCAAACGAGCCGTTTTTACATTTAAATTGTTTATGTGTTTGTTTTTTAATTTCGAGCTAAGAACACAAAGGTTACATGCGCCAGCCGTCCCTAATTTAGTAGTGTATGACTAGAGGGAAGGCAGCTGGTCTTGAAATATAAAAGTGAAATAGAAATCAACTTTGTTAAGTGACTTGGATTGTAATTTATATAACTTGTTAAACAAATAGGAACACATTTATCTATTTAGAATAGACTACAAACAATTATATTTTACTTGTGTGTTTCAAGAAGTAAAGTAACTTAATAAATGAAACAAGCTAATGTGACTTTATAATTCACGAATTAGACACATCATTGTTTCATCATTGATGTAATTGTTTGAGTATTTTCGTCGATCTAAATTCACTAATAACGTTCGGACATTGTTAAAGTATTCTAGTCATTCTGATACATTTTTAAATCGATAATTTTCACGATCTTGTGCGAACATTCACTGTTGGAATTCAGCCAGTGACACAGTTTTGAAATTTAAAAAATAAATTACATATTTCTTCTCTTTTTAACTACACCGTGAGTCATGGAAAGAAATCCGAAATTTTAACTTTGACGAGTGAGTAGTTTGTTTGTTTTTTAATTTTGCGCAAATCTGCCCAAGAGCTAACTGGGTTTGAATGAATGCAAATGTTAATGCAATTTCTTTCGGTAAAGTGTAATATATACAAAAATATTTCTCTACTTTTAATACCGAACGATAACTTTTCCGTGTTAAGGCAATAAACTTTGGGTTTGGATACTTGTGATGAGAAAACCGTAAATACACCATAATGTAATTTTGTGTTTAAGAAGAAAAAAACAAATCTTGAGTAATGTTACAGGAATAAATATCTCATAGTTTATAAACATTTTAATACCTTGTGGTCGAATATTAGTTTTTTTTTAATTTAAAAGTTACGCACCCCATCTAACTTTCAAATTTAACGAAATTTTAAAAGGGTGTAAAAGAATGAGAAAAATCTTAGTATTACGTTTGAAAGTGTCAATAATTTAATAAAAACCTTTCACGCAGATGAAATGAAAAAAGAGTAAACACTGTCAAGATTTAGAAGTTATTTTTAAACAGAAAAATTATAAAATTAAAACACATATTTTACGTTTATTACATGTTTGTGTTTTGATATCTTATTGATTTAAAGAAAAACATGTTACTGAATTTAAACTATTTATGTTTTGTTTGTTGTTAAAAATTTACATAGTAAGCTTTCTCTGGCGTGACGTCGGGACAATAATGATTTTAAAAGTCTCGGCTCGAGAAGCTTGTGGTCCGTGTCAAGGCGGTGGTGTAACAACTTATACCGAACCTTATAGAGAATTCTACAGTATACCCCAGGAACTCGTGCAAACATAAATCGTTTACGGGCAAGAAAACTTATGTACTTAAACACCGACATGGTGTAATAAAACGTAAATTCTTTGGTGACTGGGAACCTGGACAGGCACGTGTTACGTTTTTTTATGTTTTATGAACGCAACAGAAAATACTTCCTGAGCTTTACCCTTGAGAACACTCTGAAGTAATACTGTCCAATATTCGGTAGGCCATTTTAGCCTAAGGGCCAATTTTTCAAATTGCTGAAAATATTTATCTACAGCCTTTTCATTGAATGGAGGCACAAAACGAATTTGTTTGGAAGCATAAAAATTATCCAACCGCATTTGGACAACTTTTTCTTCTTTCTGTGCCTTTCTGAAACTGATTTCCTTATGAGCTTTAATGCATTCGATTTGTATTTCGGTATGAAGGCGTTTGTTTTCTTGTTCTGCTTCAAGATGTTTGCTTTTAATTTCTAAACGAAATTTCATTTCTATTCTTTTTAATTCAAAATCTGGGTCAAAATGAGCGGCAGGGATTTGTTGTACAACTTTTTGAGGCAAAACTTTTTGGCTGACCAAATGTTCAACAAGAATTTGTTTGATATCTGCTTTCTTCATTGCTTGCTTCACTTTTAAATTAAAATAATTTCCAACATCAAGCAATTCAGATTTTTTTAATTCATTGATCAATTCAAAAGAGGGATTCTGATTAAATTTATTTATAAAATCTTCAAGTTGGAATGCCATTTTGAATATTCAAGCTGTTTTTCTGTATAGAATATAAATCTAATATAATTAAATTGTTTGATTAATTCCGGACAAGCCCCCAATTTTCTGTTGCGTTTTTTTTGTATGTTTTATGAACACAACATAAAAACACAGATAACAGCTTGTATAATTTATTATAATAAACTAAATATATATATATATATGTGACAGATATAACGCAAATTATATATTAACAATAACAGATATTCAGTTTTAACATTAAAAATCAATTACAACACAAAATGGTACTGGCCTGTATCTAATATAATGATCTAGAATGAAATTTCAGAAACAATTCACAGTTCAATAAATTTGATGACGTTCCTTTTACGATGAATGTCCATTGTTTTCCAATTTGCCTCGGTTTCTCTTAAACAGTCCCGTACGTGTCGACACTCAGCACAACCAGTAATTCAAATGAATCGCAAAGATTAATGAAACAAAATCACAGTTTCTGTAGATCTAGCTCTAGTCACAAAGTTAAGTTGAACAACCACACGGGGAACGTTGAAAACTTCTCGAACAAAGACACTATTTCTTGAATTAAATATAAACTAATGGCTGACTCTTCTTCTTTTGAATAAAACTAATGTCTGATTCCTTTCTAACTTCTTTCTTGCATCTTCGTCTGTTTATATATTTGTAGGCCTCTTTTCTCCAACATTCATCGGAACTTCGACAGAGTAATCTGCGCATGCATATTTTTGCACGAGACTCTACGTCTGGACGCTAGGCCGCCAAACATTTCCATTTATAGTCATATATTTGATCTACCTAATTCTAGAAATTTCGAAATGTTATTCTAAATGAAGAACAACGTATTTTATTGTTTAAACTTTGAAACAGTAATGTAAATATGGAAATATAAATAATAGAAATGAAAATTTAAACACAACACGACATGTTGTCGTTTACAAAATATTCACACGACATTTACATAACAGCACGTGACAGAGTTTGGTTTTCGCCGAAAACGAAGGGTCATAAGAAATGCGAGATACCAATTTTGTTGTCCCATCCGATTCAATACGTTCATACTTTCTCTCATCGGGAGTACTTTGTAAACGACGCGCCAATTTTAAACATGTAAATAACCATCTTTGGCCCTTAAATGACACCAAATATCATGGTCGCCCTACCCTGTAAAATCAACTCCGGGGTTAATAGCTAGATAAACACAAAATATAACAAGTTGCTGTGGTCATTAACCGGCACGTACCACTTATTCCAAACACGATAAGATAATGGATCTGATGACTGAGTGTTTCCCAGCAGATTTTTTAAGAAGCTGCACACGAACCGCTGAATTATCTGGAATGTTTCACACGGCACATAATGTTGCAAGAATTTTCTAAATAAATAGATGTTGTTGAAAAATAGAAAGCCCATAGTTAATATTGTAACACACAAAACAGTTTATAAACCGTAGTTGTTGAATAGAATTACCCTGAAAATGGAAAAAAGCTGGTAAGATATTTTCATGTCTACATGAAAGTTACTACTCATGGGGCACACTGTTAAAATTTAGGTTTAGAGAATAATACAAACACTTTTACCTCATAATAATACTGAGTTCCATAAACACTTGTCTGAACTGTAATAAGATTGATAGTTGAAGAGATATAAATACAAAGTTTTGCACTCTTATCAATGTAAGTAAATTAGCTGCAAAATGAATAGTTAGTTTATGTAAATACATGTGTATCAAGAAAACACCTACATGTTTCTTCCGTTCCCCGGTTTGTAAAACTGACCACATATATTTTACGTCAGTTAATAGAACTGAGCTGATTTATCAGTCCATCATTATGGTGTAATCTTAAAACTGAATATTCGATGTTTCACTTAATCCAACAACAGACGTATGTTAATTCTACGGAAGAGAAAGTGTTATTTTGAAAAAAAGTTTTCTTAATTTTGTAGACTTAAATTTTGAAAGCTTTATTTTTGACAAAAGAGATGTAGGTTATACAACCAAGGATAAAGAAATAATTTTGAAAAAAATTAAGCAGGAATTTGTTATTGTATGAGAAGATTTAATGAAATAAATTTTTATATAGGTGAAACAATGAAAGACAATAACTGCTGTACCTGTGTCGTTACTTGTCGCTGTGAAAATGAAAAGATGAAATGCGTCTGTAAATGTAATGATGACCCATCTCAATGTTGCACTGAAGCTGAAGACGGGAAAAACAAATGTACAATTACTGTTGTTTGTGAATGCAAAGATGCACGTTGTAGTTCCAGACTGTAAGAAGGAGTCATGTCAGGATTGTGTAGAAGTCAGAAAGAAGAACAGCTGCGTTTGTAACGTTACCTGTTGGTGTGAAAACGGAAAGATGAAAGGTGTTTGTAACTGTAATGGTAACACTTCTCAGTGTTGTGAAGAAGGTAAGAAGAGAAAAGATAAATGTACTGTTAGTTGTCAGTGTTGAGAAAGAAAGGATTAATCCTATATTACTGAACTTTTAATTTTCGTGAATTATTTGAGTGAGAAACACTTAAAGTGATGGAACGGATCAATAAGAGAATA
Source organism: Carcinoscorpius rotundicauda (assembly GCA_011833715.1). Taxonomy (NCBI): domain Eukaryota; kingdom Metazoa; phylum Arthropoda; class Merostomata; order Xiphosura; family Limulidae; genus Carcinoscorpius; species Carcinoscorpius rotundicauda. The sequence continues at coordinate 77,863,895 of CM022400.1, read as the reverse complement.
TTAATTTTATGATGACATGGGTAATATATTTGTGTAACGTAAATAGATTTCAAATCTTTCTCAGTATGAGAGACAGTTAGTAGCTAATCACACAAAATACCGATAAAAGTACATTGATTCTTTATCTAATTCGATAAATATTATTAAATATATATTTTAAATTTTTAGTTAAGAGCTGATAAGAATTTGTTCTATAATTAGCTAGATATATTAAACATACTTCAAGATATTGATGTTAAAGTGTTAATTTCTTTCATACATTTTACTTTAATCAGTGTAACTTTTGCATACGGGCACTATTGGGTTTTTTATAATGTCTTGAAACCACTTCGTGACAAAGGAAACGATTTTGGTATCTTTAGAGAATATTTTTGAGAATATAATTCTAAATTACCGTATAAAAGTGTTTGATCGGCAGTGACCTTATTCTGATAATATGAGAATATGGAGTTCGATACTTTACGATAGTAAGTTCAGCTAGACTTGAATGCAGCTTTGCGTATAAACAAAACTCGTTATTTTAATATATTATCGTACTTAACATATAGGAAATTGATTTAATTTAAAATTACTAAGCTTTCTTTTATCACTGACAGATATTTATTTGTTTATTTGATTTGATATTCGTGCTAAACTACACGAGGACTTCTCTACTGTTCTTCTGTAGATTACGAGGGACATACTAGAAGGAAGGGAACCGGTCATCATCAACAAATTGTAAGACTAACCTACACATAAAACATTACAACGATGAAATAGTAAAGGATATAGTGTGGAAGTGATATTCGAATCGGTTACCCAAGTATTTCTGGTCGAACGTTTTATCTTCTGACCATAACACAGTCATTTCTTCAGAAGAGAAAGTAACCGATGTTTATGGAGTATCTTACATGGTTTAAATACAAACTAATGTACATGTAACCTAACGCAGTTAACGCTAAATATTAACCTATAACCTAACCAATGTGATATCGTACCTAGTACAATTTGATGAGTGACCGATATCAGAGAATAAAGGTAATGAGCCAGCGCTGTCTAGGTCTGTAACATTTAAACAGGTAAAAGTGAAATTAAATATGCAATAATGTGTAAAATACTAGATCTTAATGTAGCTGAATCAAAATATTTTACAACAACTTGCAGACCGTTATTTAGATTACATGGAACGAAAATTACTAGAGTTTAGTTCTAATTTCTTCAAACTTTCGATCAAAGCTTATGACACACGGACCATCAAATACTATTTACTTATTTCTATAGGTTTCGTTACTATCGTAACGTAATTATTTTAGAAAGGAAAGTTACAAATGGCTTGTCAAAAAGTAAATTACTTATGGTTCTAAAATTAATAGTTAGTTCGTTCAAATACATGGTTATCTTAATAAACCACCCACATTTTGTCACGCTTCGAAAATCTATGAAACTGAACAAACATACTTTACATCAGTTAACAGAACTGAGCTATTTTTATCAGTTCGGGATGATCGCTGTCATCTTAAATCTGAAAATTGGATGTTGCATTTCATCCAACAGACGAGTGTTAATTGTACGAAATAAAAAGTGTTATTTTAACACGTTTTTGTAATTATTTAAGACGTACCTTTAATTTTGTAATTTAATTTGTATAAGGTTTATTAATGACAAAAACAGATTATACGATCGAGTATCGGTCACAACATAAGTACGTTTTAAGACTATTGAAAGACACGAGTAACAAATATAATACATAAGTAACATTGAAAATAAAATTGAACAGTAATTTTATTGTAGTAAAATTTTACTAAAATTTTTACGTAGATGAAACAATGAAAGACGACAGCTGTTGTACATGTGTCGTTACTTGTCGCTGTGAAAAAGGAAATATGAAATGCGTCTGTAACTGTAAGGATGACACATCTCAATGTTGTACTGAAGCTGAAAAAGAGAAAAACAAATGTACAGTCACTGTCGTTTGTGAATGTGGAGATGCACGTTGTAGTCCAGACTGTAAGAAGGAGTCATGCCAGGATTGTGTAGAGGCCAGAAAGAAAAACAGCTGCGTTTGTACCATTACCTGTTGGTGTGAAGACGGAAAGATGAAATGTGTTTGTAACTGTTAGGGTAACACTTTTCAGTGTTGTGTAGACGGAAAGGATAAATGAACACTTATTTGTGAGTGTTAAAGATAAAAGTACTGATCCCAAACTACTGAAAATTTAATGATCGTGAATTATTTGTGTGATAAAAAAACAAATGTGATTTGATGGTATGGATTAAGAGCGAGAAAAAATTAATTTCAAGATCATATACGTAATTTATAATTGTAATGAGTATTTTACATATATTTTACTGTATTTTAGAGAGACGGTTAATCCCATATCCAACTGAATACGGATTAATCTATGTTGGTTCTCTTTCTGATTTGATAAATGTCATTATATCATATTTAAATGTTTAATTCATGATCGATGATTATTTACACAATTAGTTAGCTAGATAAATCAAACACAATAATGTCAAAATGATAATTGCTTTTATTATGATTTTTTTTTTCAATTTAATCTTTGTACCATCAACAGACTGGTATCATTTGATTTGTGGATGAATAATCTATATAAGAAGCTATAGTGGCTTTTAGGAATACAGTTTTTTAATGTTGAGTAAGTAAAATAAAATATATGAAATTCTTGTATAAACATTTATTGGTCACAAATATTCTTCAACGTATAATATTAGAATATGAACTTCTATCCTTACGATACTTTGTGGAAATAGACTAAAGTGCAGTTTGTTTCTTTAAAAAATAACAAACACTGATAATTTGTGTAACAATTCATCATCATTACCAGAGTAATTTGAAATTAGATGAGAAATTTCTAAACTTCCAATTTGACACTCAATACTTATTTTTCATGCTTGGAATTTCTCACAAATATACACGTGAATTTGCGGTTTCTGTCTGTAATTCAAAAGTGAAATACTATAAAAAAGGCAGCTAATCGGATTTCGAGTCGTGCCCACTAAGAACATGATCATGACAAGCTTTGTTTCGTCATAGCTGCCTCAGGTTAAAAGTTTAGTAGCTGTGTACAAACATTTTCACAATTATTATCACAATTATAATGTAATAATTTAACTTTTGAAAAAAATTCGAAAAAAATGAGATAATTTAATTCTATGATTGCATATTAAAAGAAACTTGAGGAATTTTGCACCAGTTATAATTTTGAGGTTCTAGAAACGACACAGCCAAAAAAACAGAAAAATGTGGTTCAAATTTACATTCTATTAACGTATGATATAATAATGCATATTTATATTAAACATGAATATGAATAATATAAAAAATTGTTGTTCTACAATAAACTACCGTATGTATTTTTCAGGGCAACTAAATTGTGAAAACAATTTTAAGTATTACTAAGCCTCTATGTTGTGATAGTAATGTACGTGATGTGAATTAATATCCGAGAATAAAAGAATTTCTACTCCAGATTTTATGTCACATAAACACGTGAAATATATTCTTAAAACATTACGTGAAGGATGCCAATTTTTGACTCCACACATAGTAACTATGAACCAAAATATAACTAAAATATACCACAACATATAATATTCCTTAATAATTTTATATTTTTAGTACGTGTCATTTATACATCATTTTTGTGTCTTCACACCATTACAGAAATATAGGTAAGCGTTGGAGCAATAGTCTAAATTTGTTTCTTTAGATTTGTGCCTGGAGAGTATGAAACGGAATTTGAACGTAATGCAAACTTAAATAAAACATAAATTATTATAAAAATATTTTGATCGACTAATTTGTTCTGCAACATCCCCGATAGATTTCTAATATTCAAACGTTGATTCAAGTCAATAAAGAATGTTTAATAAGTAAGCCTACTTTCCACATCATAACGTATCTGCGTGCCAGCATTCATGAGGCCTACAATATGACTAACACTATACAACAGTTAAAAATCATAAGTGTAATTAAAGATAAAATTTAGTCCGAAGTTGACGACTTTACACAATGCTACTTAAAGAATTAAATGTTTGTAGTAAATTAATGGTACTAAAATGCCTTAAATATAACAATATCCTAAAATTTCTAGAGGAAAGGATAGCTGTACACATCAACAATCTCTTATTTTATGGTGGGATTTGATCGTCATTATATAGTTCAACAACATTTATAAAGGTTTTTTAATGTGAACCACAAATCTTGTGATTTAATCTTGGGACATGAATCACATAAGGCATGATGTTTTGGATTTCATGGAGGTTTTAATTTTTTCTGTGAAATTTATAAACGCCACAATACTCTGAACACGAACACTTTACTAAATTATAAAAGACAAACGCATTCCGTCCAACTTTCTGAATTCCGTGTTTTCGTGGTCGAACACCTTTGGAAGTAAAGTGTATTTTTTGGGGGTTAAAAATATCTATTTTTTTGAGAGTAGATAAATATTTTGATATTCCTAATACCAGGAGCTGTGATATCTTTCTTTATCTCTCAAAATATCAGTCTCGTTGACTTGCATTCTATGTAACAATTGTTGATAGAATTCACTTTTTTTTAAGCTATAGTAAAACATTCAGTTGATAGAGTAGGTGGTAAAAAAGTATTCCAATATTTGGTGGTTGTTAGTGATGACTACCTTCCTTCGTTTGACAGTGCACAATTAGTGACGTCGATTGCAGATAGCCTTAGTGGAGGTTTGCACAAAAGTGAAAAACAAATTTTTGGTTTGTTTTTCAAAACATAATTATATAATATACTTTTAGTGGCGTGTTTACCTTTTTGGTGCAGTTTGCATTTCATTAAAATAAAATGATTTAAAGAAATTTGTCATTATTTTTGAAAATGTAAGTTAAATACCAAAGTTTGCAGCGGATATAAACTTACCTAGTCATTCTTAGGGGTAAAAAGAGAAGGTAATAGAATTTGCTGTTTAAAATCTCATTGCTTTGATCTGAAGCGAGGCCCATGAATTGAACGACAATAAAAAAAATTATTATTTCCTCTATTTCAAATCAAGTTAAAATGCATCTAATAAACAGTAATCATTTTATAGTTTAAACATTACCTCTTAGTGATTTATATTAACCATAAGGTATTTGTCCAGTAAATGGTGACTCAGCTGAATGTATGAAGACTTAATATCACATGTTGTTTATTTGTCTCTAACTATGACGAAGCAGAATTTCGCTATCTTTAATCTTTAGTACTCGACTCTATCAATTCAACAATGCCTTTGCAAACCGAAAATATATTTCAGACATTAAAAATATTTTTAGGATTTAAACTTATCAGAAATTTATGGCTATCGTCTCGGATTTAAACAGAAACCAAAATATTCATGAACGTCAAAATATAAGGCTGAATTAGACATAGTGTTTGTGTGTTCAAACTAAATCTGAGAATTCGTGGTTGGTAACCTTCTAATGTAAAAAGTGTGCTGCACATTTTATGGACAAAGTACAAAGGTGACAATAAAAACTATTCTTCAAGCATACAACAGTCCAAGAACACGAGAGTACATTAACACCATGTCCTCCAAGCCATTAGCTCTACATTATTCTCCATCGATTGTATTTAACGGAAATTTCTAAAAAACTGCATATAATATTTGGTGTTTAAACCAATTCTTAAAATGTTAAATTTCTCTCTGTGTAAAATGTTCTCTTGATTAGTTTTATCTTATAAAATTCCCTAGTGAGAAAAAAAAATGTAAAACTTTCAGCATTTTTGTAAAACTTGTAGAATTTACATTTACAAGATAAACAGGAAATAAATATATATAACAAAAGTTTTGTGATTTTATGTAAAGGCCCAATTGAACAGTCATTATTGTACTGCTTTTAACATGTATATAGACACCCAACATAACAGACAATTAAAGGAATCAAGGTAAGAACAGTATTTATAAAGCTTCTTATATTCAACTTTTTCTCATTACCTCATCATAGATTTAGTTGAAAACGAAAAGCTATACTGATATATCTAAGAATGAATGTTTGACAGTATACTTGAATACTTTGGTTTAATTTGTCAAAGCACCATTTTAATTGAAAAATGGGCCGAGGATCGCAAGCCATTAAGGCTGTGTGATTAATCTGAGTGCGCTTCGCCTAAGGGCTTAAATGTAATCGGTCAATCCCATATCCGTTGGTAAAAGAGATGTACTCAAGAGTTGACGGTGGGTGGTGATGACTAGCTGCCTTCCCTCTCGTCGTACACTGATAAATTAGAGACGGCTAACACAGATAGCCCTCGAGTAGCTTTGAGCGAAATGCCAAAAACAAACAAACAAAAATCAATTCATGATCACTTAATAGTATAGGATGAACTTATGGTACATTTATTAGCACTTGAGAACGGTTGGTACCGTTAAAATAATGAAAATAAACATCAGCTATAGAAATATGAACGATGTTGTCTGAATATAAAATATCATAGTTCAGTAAATTTGTGAAACTCCAGAATGTCTCGACTAGATATTTGCAACTATTTTGAACAATTTACTTTTATTCAACAGTCCGAAGCTGATCCTGAAGCAAATTGGTTATGAGATGTTGAAAAATAATTTCGGAAAAGTAACTTGAAACTAAGAAAGCTTAAAATAGAAATATGTAAAAAAATAAAAAATATAATTTCAAATTTCAATATAAAATATAAATAGATATAAAGTTAATGTTTGGAAATAATAAAACATCAAGCAACGACTTGAATATTAATTTATATAATCTCTTAAAAGCACACAAATATTTCTAGCAGTAGACCAGAAACAATTATATTTAACTAGATTGTTTCAACAAATACAATAGCTCCCAGCTAGTAAAGCGTAACAGTTGCATATTACAAAATACACTTTCGACATAAAATACCAAAGGATTTAGTGTTTCTTTATTTTTAGTAGCTGTTACGTCCACAAGAATCCTGATTACTTAAAGAGTACTAAATGGTTAGCTAACATAATTCAGCTAACATTCTAAATAATATGTTATAGGAAGGACAAATCACAAACACCAACAAACTTTGTTTTAAAATATAGTGAATGACAGTTTATCGCAACTTCTGTTTGACAACATCACATTCACAACACTACTGGCGGCATATATGGTGAGCGATTCACTATAGAAGGCACGAGGTAAGTGCCATGGTGCCACCCACTGTTTATTTGTGAAATTTATTCCTGAAACCCAGGGAATCTGAACATACACGGTTCACGATACTTGAGTACAAATTATACATATATTTGCACTCTCCTGAATTAAAATATATTTTATATGTTGATAAGAGGAGTGTAAGCCTACTTTACTGAGCCTGATAACTTTTAGCTATATATTACATATATATATATATATATATATAGGCCAATATATGTTTACACAATTATCCAGCTAGATACATCAAACATTATGATGTCAAAATGTTAATTGGTTTTATGATGTTTGTTCAATTTAATCTTTGCACGATCAAAGATATCATTTCATTTGTGGATAAATATTCTATATAAGAAACTATAGTGGCTTTTAAGAATACAATTTTGTAATGTTGAATTCGTAAAATAAACTACATGAAATTCTTGTATAAACATTTATTGGTCACAAGTATTCTCCAACGTAAAATATCAGAGCATGAACTTCTATCCTTTCGATACTTTGTGGAAATAGACTAAAGTGCTGTTTGTTTCTTAAAAAAACAACAAACACTGATGTTTTGTATAACAATTCATCATCATTACCAGAGTAATTTGAAATTAGATGAGAAATTTCTAAACTTCCAATTTGATACTCAATACTTATTTTTCATGCTTAGGATTTCTCACAAATATACCCGAGAATTTGCGTTTGCTGTCTGTGATTTAAAAGTGAAATACTATAAAAATAGCAGCTAGTTATCATGAGTTACCGTCAACTGTAGTTGTACAGCTTAACGATTCATTTTATGATTGTCATTTTACCTTTTATTCAGAGATTCATTTGTTCTCTTGTGACAACTATTATCCGGGATATTGTTAGTGGAACTTCTCTTGCCAATAAACTGGTTCGTGTGTCATACAGATTTAGTTTCATATTTTAAAAATATACCCATTTCATAGAAACATTTATTATAATACTGTGTTTGTTCTTGTAATTCAAGTCGTACTCGCTTTAATATAATTAAAGCTAAACACTAGAGTTATAACCAAACTAAAGTGATATCGTACTAAGTAAAATTGTTATTTTATCAGAGAAGAGAGGTCATGAGTTAAAGGTGTTCTTTAAACAATGAAAGCAGGGTGGTGCATAAAACCAGTTTTCACTTGTCTTGTTTTTAGAATTACGGTGTACCGAATTTCGAATAATATTAATAGAGCACTCAACAAAGTACGCTATAATCAACTGTCCATTGGAATCTGTGGGCATGACCTATTATTTCTTTTTCTTGATTTGCTAAAATTTGTTTATGTACTTGTATCCAACCTAAATATTTATATACGAAGAGGTCAATTTTTAACAAAACTTATCGTATAAACTGACAACTGAATTTAAGACAATGTACAAGCAACCTAACCTGTAAGAATGAAAATGGTAACAGTTGTTAACAAAGCTGAATTAAGATATTTTACAACAATTGTTAGACCATTATTTAGATTACATGACACGAACAGTGGATTAACCACAAAGTTATAACACCAACACGGCAGTAAGGGCCTTGTTTCGTCATAGCTGCCGCCGGGTAAAAAGGTTCTATCTCTTATTCAAACGATCGGCCCCCTAGTGACTCAGCGGTATGTCTGCGGACTTACACGCTAAAATTCGGGTTCCGATACCCGTGGTGGGCAGAGCACAGATAGCCCATTGTGAAGCTTTGTGCTTAATTCAAAACAACAACAACAACTTCAAACGATCGATCACAGCTAACGATATAATGGAGCGTCAGTAACTGTTTACTGTGATTTTCATCACAATTATAAAGTAATAATTTTATGTTAGACAAAAGTTCCAAAAATTAGATAATTTAATTCTAGTGATTATACACTTATAACAAACTTGAGGAATTTTGCCCCAGCTCTAATTTTAAGGTTATAGAAACGACACAGCTTAAGAAACAGAAAAATCCGGTTCAATTGTATATTCCTTTAACGCATTAAATAATAATGTATATTTATATTCAACATGAATATGAATGTTATGAAGATTTATTGTTCTCCGATAAAGTCTGTATTTTTAAGGGCAACTAAATTTTGAAAACAATTATTAGTATTACTAAGCCTATATGTTGTGAGAGTGACGTACGTAATATGAATTAATACGCGAGAATAAAATAATTTTCTACTCCAGATTGTATGTCACATAAACACGTGAAATATATTCTTAAAAACATAACGTGAAGGATGTCAATTTTTGACTCCACACACAGTAACGTCTAACCAAAATATAACTAAAATATACCACAACATGTAATATTCCTTAATTACCTTATACTTTTAGTACATTTCAGTTATGTATCATTTTTGTTTCCACAACATTATGGTAATTTAGGTAAGCGTTGGAGCTATACTCTAGATTTGTTCCTGTTGGTGTGAAAACGGAAAGGTGAAATGTTTTTGTAACTGCAAGGGTATCACTTCTCAGTATGTTGTGTGTATGCACTTTTAGCTTTCTTTTTTATTTGTGTAAATAAAGTTTTATTATTTACTTAATTCGTAAAACCTACCAATTTACATACCAATAAATCCATTTGTAAAAACATATTATATTATAAACTAACAACTGATATATAACACTGTGTAACAAACATTTCGATTCTGGAGAGAATGTGTAATTTCTTAATTGCTTATGTCGTAAAAGTACAAAAAATGGCTATTATTCCCTTCAAACTCTGCATTTGTGACCGGAATAATGAAATTTAAAAATCAACAAATTTTGTATTTAAAAACGGGCAAATTTGCACATTTTCATTTACATAAGATCTAAATGAAACATAAAAATCAAGATTTACATGTATTTCTACTGAAGGTATATCAGAATGTTTAGAGGTGAGTAGCTTTTCTAGATTTGCGACTGTAATGTAAACCACTTTCAACCACCAAATAGTCTCCCATCATGTTTGCATTATACACTCCTTGGTAGCGGCGTTCAAAATCCAGTATATTTTGGGTGAAAGCGCTCGTCTTGCTCCTCTGAGTATGCTACCATGTTCTCCTTGAATTTATCAAGATGAACGTCAAGGATATGGACTTTCAGGAACATCTTGCTGCCAACTTTAACATAGTTCTTCACCAAAACCTCAACCAGTTCCACACAATTATCGTCCTTGTGATTGCCCAAGAATCCCCGAATCACTACAACAAAGCTACTTCAAGCTTTTTATCTCTTGCTACTGGTTTTCTTGAGGAAATCGGTGCACTCTAGGATCTTTTTTATTTGTGGTTCAATGAAGACACAAGCTTTGACATCAAACAGCTTAGGTTAGAAGTCTCGAAGGTACTTGGATGCTGCAGACTCCTTATCAAGAGCTCTGACAAATTGTTTCATAAGACCATATTTTATGTGCAATGGTGGTAACAACACCTTCTGGAGGTAACGGGGAAACTTGGTAAAGCCTCTTTGGAGACCTATCAAGAATGCCACCATTTTAAAGTCCCCGATAACACCCATACTTATCACACTTCAAGGCTTCTATAAAGTCCTTGATGCTGTTGTATTCTTCTTTGAGAAAAATAGATCATTCACATTTAATTTAGATGTAAGCAATTGGTAAATAACACTTTCTGCCGAATAATAAGAAAAAGTAAAAATTTCGATACATGGTGTAATCTACAAGTAGCTAGTTCTGTAACATTTAAACTGGTAACAATGCAATTACACGTATTTAATAATGTGTTGAATAGTAGTTATTATTAAGAGTTGAATCAAGATATTTTACAACAACTTGCTGACCGTTATTTAGATTATATATAACGAAGATTATTAACACATTAAAGAATTTAGGGTTCGTCAAGTACACAAGGTTCTAACTCCTCCATGCGAAATAAATTCGTCACAGGCTGAATTCTGGGTGGGAAAGCACTATTTCTACTTCAAACTATCAATTGTATCTCACAACAAAATATAGCACCAGTAACTATTTAATTACTTATTACTAAAGATTTTCATCTTGCTTTTGTTGTTGTTTTAATATATTTACTTTAGTAAGCAAAGTAACAAAAGTATATAAGGTGATATAGTTCTAATTCTATAATTCACTTGAGAATTTGGTGTCGTCAATATTATTTTTAATATTCTACAAATAACAAAGCTTTAGTAATAAAAATTAACTAGCGATTGTTCCTCGACGTATTTCTTCATTGTTTACTTTGAAAATAAATTATGTCCACTGTCGGCATAACACCTTTTGTTAGGTAATAAAAAACAGCGTGACCTAAACATTAGGCCAACAAAGAATCATTGAAAGGTAAAAACATTCAAAAATTAATTTTAACTAAATTTTAAGGTAAAGAGATAAATAACCAATTGTTACTTAACTACAAATAGCCATCCATTAATACTGAACACATTTTCCCTAATTATTTAAGGAATACTTTTATTTAGTACATTTCATCTTTAAAAGGTGTATTTTCACAAGAAGCAGCAGCTTATGCGATTCCGGATTGGTAACAGCTGATAACACGATTTAAGACTATTATGGAGTAACAAATATATCAGTAATTTTGAAAACAAAATTAAGTAGAGAACTTTTATATCATGTGTGAAATGTAATTGAAGTTTATTTTCATGTAGGTGAGTCAAAGAAAGACCACAGTTGTTGTGCATGTGTCGTTACTTGTAGCTGTGAAAATGAAAAAAATGAAATAGGTCTGCAACTGTAATGGTGACACATCTCAATGTTGTACAGAAGCTAAAGATGGGAAAACAAATGTACAGTTACTGTTGTTTGTGAATGTGGAGATGCACGTTGTAGTCCTGAGTGCAAGAAGGAGTCATTCGAGGACTGTGTGGAAGCCAGAAAGAAGAACAGCTGAGTTTGTAACGTTATCTGTTGCTGTGAAACGGAAAGATGAAATGTGTTTGTAACTACAAGTGTTGTAACGACGGAAAATTTAAATGTAGTGTCGCTTGTGAGTGTTAAAGATGAAAGGACTGATCCCATACAATTGAAATTTTAATGATCGTGAATTATTTGATTGAAATTTGTAAATTGATGGCATAGATTAATCGTTAGTTTGATGATGACATACGTAACTTGAATGTGTAGCAATATGATATGAATTTTATATATATTTCACTGTATTTTACAGAGACAGTTAGTACCATATCAAATTGAATATGAATTAATCTATGTTGGTTCTCTTTTAATTTGACAAATGTCATCATATAAAATTTAAATGTTTAATTCATTATCGACAAATATTTACACAATTAGCTAGCTAGACGCACGAAACATTGTGAAGTCAAAATATTGATTGGTTTTATAACGTTTTTTCAACGTTACTGTCAAAATCATATTTGTGTATAAGTAATCAATGTTAGAAGCAATAATGTATTTAAAGAATACCACTTGATAAACTTCAATTAATAAAATAAACTGCATAAAACTGTTGTACAAACATTTTTTTGGTGAGTAGTGGTCTTCATCTTATAACATCAGAATGTGGAGTTCTATTCTAACGTTACTGACTTCAGATAGGCTAGCGTGTAGATTCGGGTCTTTAAACAAACACCACGGTTTCTTTGTATAACAATTCTTTCTGATCATCACAGAGGAATCTGAAATTAGGTGTTAAATATCTAAACTGTCAATTTGATAATTGATAGTTATTTGTTATCGTTTGTCCTTCAATTTGTTTTGAATCTCGCTCAAATGTACATCAGGGCTGTTTGCGTTAGCCATCTCTAATTTCACAGCCAAAAACTAGATAGAAGGCAGCTTGTCATCCTCAAATATCGGAAATGTTTGTGCCACAGAGTAACTTGTTATATTATGTTGGTAATTCTGCTTTTATCCAGTAGCTCATCTGCTCTCACATTATAACTTTTATCCAAGAGAAAGTTAACAGTGGAACTTTTCTTACCAATAAACTGGTTCGTGTCAGACAGATATCTTTACATATCTTAAAAATAAACTGATTTGCCTTTGACATTAACATTGTACTTGCACTTACAATACAAATCTTACTAGCCCCAAGATGTTTAAAGCTGAATACAAGAGCTAAACCAAACCAATGTGATATCGTACTCAGTAAAATTTGATAACTGACCAATACTTTCAGAGAAAAGAGCTTGTACTTGGAAGGCAAGGTGGTAGACATATCCAACCCACATATGTATATACCAAGAAGTGATTTTCAAGACTAAGTATGTTAATGATTTGTTAATAATGTTAAAATAGCTGAAAAGTGATTTTAAGACATAAAATACAATATACAGGTATCCTGGCTTTTAAATTTAAAAGCGGTAACAACGATATTAAATATATTTCATAATTTGTTAAGTACAAGTTATTAGAGCTGAATCAAGACATTTTACAACTTTTAGACAGTTATTTACATTATATGAAAAGAAAATTTATAACACCATGTAATTTTTTGACTTCACATTTATTAATTATAAACTAAACTGTTACAAAAATATACCATATTCTATAATTACCTTATTGTATTAGCAGTTGCTTATGTTCACGAGAAACATCATTACGTAAAAATGACTATTGGTCAGAGTTATAGTCTGGATAATGTTTCTTATGTTTAGATCTGTACAACATGTTACGGAATTTAAACTTAATGAAAACTTAATAGACACATTAATTCTGATTTAGACCGACTGACCTACTAATCTGTTCTACAACATCTTCGAAAGAGACGTAATATTGAGACGTTGATCCAAGTAACTAAAGAATACTTAAGAAGTAGGCTTACTATTCCACAACATAACGTATCTGCACGTGAATATTATTTAGGTCTACTATATACTCAATACTATACTCCAAGAGCTAAGAAACGTAAGTCTAAAGATTAAATTTAGTTTGAAGTTTACCAAGAGGACATAAAGTAACTGAAAAAATTAAATATTGGTTGTAAATTAAAAATATTAAAAACTTTATAAAAAATCCTAAAATTCCTAGAGCTTAGCTAAAAACCGTCTTTAATCTGAACTTTAAAGTCTCGTATTTTGAAAATAAATAAAATATATTAGAAATGTTAGTAACATCATCTGCTAATCGTTATGTCCCGTTATATTTCTTATGATTACATCCACTTTTATTTCGCTTGAGGAGACTACTTTCATTGTACCAAACGGACTTTTATACGTTTGGCTTGAAGTTGTTGATTGTGGAAAGCTTCACAGTGGTTCATCGGTATGTCTGCAGACTTATAACGCTAAAAATCGGGTTTCGATACCCTTGGTAGGCAAAGCACGGATAGACCATTTTGTAGCTTTGTGAGTATTGTTTGTTTGTTTGTTTTTGGAATTTCGCACAAAGCTACTCGGGGGCTATCTGTGCTAGCCGTCCCTAATTTAGCTGTGTAAGACTAGAGGGAAGGCAGCTAGTCATCACCACCCACCGCCAACTCTTGGGCTACTCTTTTACTAACGAAAAGTGGGATTGACCGTCACATTATACACCCCCACGGCTGGGAGGGCGAGCATGTTTAGCGCGACGCAGGCGCGAACCCGCGACCCTCGGATTACGAGTGCACGCCTTAACGCGCTCGGCCATGCCAGGCTTACTTTGTGAGTAATTCAAAACAACCTTGATTACAAAGGTTCATCGTACAGTTTGATATTACTATATTCCTATAAGATGTGAGGAATATTACTTATAAATAATAAACTGACATATTTCATAAAATGTTTTTAAATATTATACATCCTTTCTGCCTTACAATCTGCTTAGGCAGTAAAGATAGTGTCACATTGAAAGGTCACACTATTCGTAGATTCTAATTACACACGTGTTAATTTTAATTTAATGTTCACGTAAAGCTAAGAAAGGCCTAATTACATATAGCCGTTCGAAATTTAAATTCCATCCTATATTATCGATAACTGATAACAGGAAAGAGAAATCATCAAAACCATCATATTCATGTTTGACCGAAGAGTTGGATTTTATCGTCATATTTATAGCTCACCAACAACTGAAAAACATTTCATGAAAATGAACCGTGATTTTTTCTATTCAATTTTGCCTCACTAATCACATAAAGCTTGATTCTTGGATTTAATGAAGGCTTTATTTTTTGTGGCGTTCGTATTTTATAACAAAAATGAGTACAAAAAACTTTTGATCAGTTCAAAGTCATATAATTACCACTTCATATTTTAAGAATTCCAAATTTATTATGAAATTGTTGAACTTGTATGGTCAAGTTCCAAACTTCGCAATTAACATAAAGATGCCGATATATTTATGAACCTGATCACGTGAATAGTATATTTTTTCATGAGACGAAAAAAGAAGAATTTTGTGAATATATTTTAAGAAGGCTTTGCCCAGGAGTTGATGATTCAGTGTAGTTCAAATTTTGGAAATAATTCAATATTCGGAGTATGTTATGGGTGTGAAAGCTAAGAAGAAGACTCGGAAAACAGTGATTAAAAATGTAGACGGAACCAAGGGAATACGTATAGTTAAAACTAGAGAGTGAGTTGTTCCACCACCAGGTAAAGGTAAATGATATCACATGGAAAACCGCTTAGTTTACGTCAAGACATTTTAAATTTTTATGATAATTATTGAAGTGGTATTGTATAGAACCAAGATATACAGCTAGTAGACACATATCTAGTCATTGTTAGAGCCAAAAACTGAAGGTAATAAATATATAACAAAAATCTAGATCCTTATTTGTATAGCATCATAAATGGTGCTGTATTTAGATGTTCGAGGGGAAAGATTCGACGATGATTCTCACTTCTGTAATGTTGATAAATGTCACAACAAACATGAACACTATTATTATTTACGTAAGAGGAACACATTTCGTTCAACCCTCAGTCCAACATGGCCTTGTGGTTAAAACACTCGACATGTAATCTGAGGGTCGCGGGTTGGAATCCTCGCCACACCATCTGTGCTCGCCCTTTCAGCCGTAGAGGCGTTATAAAGTAACGCTCAATCCCATTATTCTTTGGTAAAATAGTAGACCAAGAGTGGGCGGTGGGTGGTGATGATTAGCTGCCTTTCGTCTGGTTTTACGGTAAAAAATTAGAGAATGCTAGCACAGTTAGCTTTCGTGTAGCATTGCTCGAAATTGGAAACAAAAATCTTTTAAGAAGGCATTCAATTGGGAGTATAATTTATGAGTTGGGTATGAATTATTAAAAAATATTGAGAATGATGTGAACCACTGAAAAAAGTTTATTGCTTGTGAACTCCTGAGAAAAATTAGATGGTGTGGAGTGATGAAAACTTTCAGTTGCATGTCGAATAGTGATTATTGGGGTTAATAGAAAAACTAACGAAACCATTCTGTTATGACTAATAAATGTGTATATTCAGAAACTTTCAAAATTATGTTTAAAACGTGATTTATGGTAATTTTAACCATAAACGTTTGATGAGATAATATTTATTGTAATTTTCTAATTGAACGTGACTGTGGTGCATTTGAATTTCTTCCAATCTGCAGCTTGAATGATTAAGGCATTTACCGTAATATTTGAAATGTGTCTGTATCCCAGTCTTGTTTCTGTACTAACTTAAAGGAATTGATATTAGTAATACAGACCAATAGGAAACAGGATTTTGTTTCTATTAGTGTAAGAAGTGTAAAATGAAAGATTTCTTTTTGTATGAAGTTATAATAACAAGAATAGTACTAACTTATATATCTAAGTTAAAATTTAATTATTATATGTTATTTATGACAGTAATATTGTGTATGTACATGTAAGTTTAGTTGTTGTTTAGTAGAATCTTTGTAAAATTATATGTTTCCATGATAAACCTGTGTGACTGTTCAGTGTCTTCTGTAAAGGTTATTGTCTACTTAAAATAACAAAGAATTATTTTTTATTTACTTACAAACTGAGTGAAGTATATGGTAATGGAAATTTTTATATTTTTATTGGAACAAAAGAGAAACTAAGGCTATTCTAACATTTATGTATAATACTGTTTTTGTAATTATAATTTAAATCACACTAACTTTAGTATATTTAAAAATAACTATTAGAGCCATAACCAAATCATAATGACACTGTAATATTGCAGTATAGTTTGATAATTGACTACTTCTATCATTTAAATGAATTTCATGAGGTAATGTTAAAAAGGAAAGCGTACGTTGTTTACCCAGTTTATCCTGCCTCAGTTAAATATTAGGCAGAAAGAATGTCCATTGTATTCTGCGGGTATGCCAGTAGGTTTTTATTGTCACCTTTGTACTGCACCAGTATCCATAAAATGTGCAACACATTTTCCACATTAGAGGATCACAAACCAGAAAATCTAGGAACTATTCTGGACACACGAGAACTATGATTAATTCGGCCTCGTATTTTGACTTTTATGAATTTTTGGTTTAGTTTTGCTTATTTCATTTTCACTAGTTGCATTTGACACGAGAACCATAAATTTCCAACTAAATCCAAAATATATTATTTAATGTTTGAAATCCAGATTTGCAAAGTAATTGTTGAACTGATAAGGTCAAGTACTTAAGATTGCAGACAAAGAAAATTTGCCTCATCATTGTTAGAGACAAATAAACAAAGGTGTAATGTTAAATCTTTATATATTTTACTGAGTCATCATTTACTGGACAAATACAGAAGGTAATACAATTTGCTATATAAAATTTCATTGCTTTGATCTGTAGCATCGTCGATGATACGTATAATCTTTGGGATTTGTTGGAAAAAAGGTTTAATAACAATTCCTTTGTTTCTGTAAAATTGGTAAATGCCACAAGTTTCTGAACATGGGCACTATAGAAGATAATGTTTTGTTTTTTGAATTTCGCGAAAAGCTCCACGAGGCATATTTGCGCTAGCCGGCCTTAATATAGCAGTGTAAGACTAGATGGAAGGCAGCTAGACATAACCACACAACACCAACTCTTGGGCTACTCTTTTACCACGGAATAGTGGGATTCACCCTAACATTATAACGCTCCAACGGCTGAAAGAGCCATTATGAAAATAAATTATGCATACACTGTTATGTATATGTGTAAATATTTTGTAAACGACAACATGTCGTGTTGTGTTTAAATTTTCATTTCTATTATTCATTTTTCCATATTTATATTATTGTTTCGAAGTTTAAACTAATATTTTGTTATTCATTTAGGGTAACATTTAGAATTTTCTTGAGTTAAGTAGACCAATTATATGTTTGTAAATGAAGTGCTGGTGACTACGTGTCTAGACGTGTAGTCTCGTGCAAGAACGGACATGCGTGGATTGCTCTGGAGACCTGTAGAATTTTCGCGATCTTTCGAGGAGTTTAGGCCTACAATATATAAACAGACGAAGATGCGAGAGACAGAAGAGAGAGATTCAGTCATCAGTTTTTATTCGAAGAAAGAAAGGAGTCAGACATTAGTTTTATTTCAAAGAAGATTAAGTGTTTGCTGTGATTATTCAACTTGGATTCGTGAGTAAAGTTAGATCTACGAAAGCTGTGATTTTATTTCGTCAATCTTTACGATTCATCTGAATTACTGCTTGTGCTGAGAGTCGGCGAATTTATTGAACTGTGAACTGTTCCTGAATTTCTTCATTTAAGCTTCGGAATTTCTTCGTGGGACCAAATTCACACCCTAGACTGGAATTTGAGACTTTTATTTTAGATCATTATATTAGATACAGGCCAATACCATTTTGTATTGTGATTAATTTTGAAGTTTGAAACTAGTATTATTTTGTTTTGTAATTAATTTCGAATGTTTTAACTTAATATCTGTCACTGCTATCATATAATTTATGTTATATCTGTTATATTCGTTAATAGTATAGTGTAATAAATTATACAAGCTGTTATCTGCGTTTCTCTGCTTCGTTTAGTCTACGAAGAACATAAAACATTAAAAAATACGTAGCATACACATTTTACGTTTTTTTAACATGAAAAATATTTTATACATTAAATATTCTATTTATACAAGAATAAAATTATACATTTATATACTAAAACAAAATACCAATGACGATAAAATGTTGATAAGAGCAGGCGCCAGAATTTTCTCGTTGGGGCGGCTGACATTGAACATACGTACGTCTGCTAACAGATAAGTGTGTTATCTGTTTGAACATGTGCACTTCTGTTATGAGCTGTAAGCTTGGCATCTTCGTAACTGAACACTTTCGGTATTAAATTATGATTTGTGAGGTGAAAATATCGAGTTAATTCCGAGAATATAAATACGTTTTTATTTTTAACATTATTATAGTAGACACACTTTCGTATACCATCCAATATCCTGAATTTAGTCTCATGTACTTTCAGACATGGTTAAAATTCAATTGTTGAAAAGCGTTCACTTAAGAATAAAGCATAGGTAAAATATTTTCTGAGTACGAACTATGAAAAACTTATTTGAGTTTGAAATGAAAAATTCTTAAAGAACTTTAAATTTTCACTTTTTGTGAAGTAAACAGAATTATTCAGTTGATTATTAAGTGTTGAACAGCATTAAATGGGTTTGAATTGTTTAAAACATTTAACTTGTTGTGAACAAATGAAAATCAGTTCGCTGGGTGTAAAGTTTTAGATAGCTTTCTATTCACTTTTGATAATCACTTACTGGGATAATACTGTTTAAATGTGGAGTCGTTCTGTTTCTTGTTATAAATGTCTTGTTTCAAGATTTATTAAGTCTTAGATCACTCAATGAAGTGAAAACATAATTTACAATAATTTCAGAAATAATCAGATATTTATTTTTAATGTGTTTATTTTGATTTGAATACAAGGAAATTTGATATTGTAATTAAGAATGGTGCTTTTGCCCATCTTTTAATCTTAGATTTGAAAGTCTGTGCCAATCTTAGAATGATATTCGTACAACATTTTTGTTTTTTTGTTTGACGTAATGAAAAAGTTGAATATTAGAAGCTTCATAAATACTGTTCTTACCTTTTATGTCTGTTATGTTGAGCGTGTATATAAACATATATACATGTTACCAGCAATATGTAAATGACTGTTCAATTGGGCCATCACATAAAATCACCAAACTTTTGTGATATATATTTATTTCTTGAAAAGGTAAATTCTTCAAGTTTTACTAAAGTTCTGAAAGTTTTACCTTTTTGTTTTTTCTCTTTGGAGAACTTGAGAGCATAAAACTGATCAATAGAACATTTTGCATAGAGAGAAATTTTAACATTTCATGAATTAGTTTAAACGCTAAATATTCTATGTAGTCTTTTAGAATTTTCCGGTAAAGGCAATCGATGGAAAATAATGTAGAGCTAATGGCTTAAAGGCCATGGTATTAATGTACTTTTTTATTCTTGGACTATTGTATGCTGGAAAAATAGTTTTTACTGTCAACTTTGTACTTTGTCCTTAAGGTTACATTAGAAGGTTACAAAACACCTAAATTAGCCTAAAGTTTAGTGGTCAAATATTTAAGACCATACAAAAAATAACTCCTAAACAGAGTAGGAAATGTCAAACAATAAATTTGAGTAGTGAATCGCTCAGCCATCATTGCGAATAACTTCAAATATTCGCTTTTGCATGGAGGATATAAGAGTTTGAAGAAGGCTGGATGGAATGTTTTTCCAAGATGGGTTCAAGAAGAACATGCACTGTTTCAAATTGATGGCTATTTCTATAGACTTTCCATGCCATCCATCACCAAACATTTTCAAAGTCGTTCAATTCGGACCAACTCGCTGGACGGTCAAAAAGAATCACCATGAAAAAGTCCTTTGTCCTGCGGGCATTGTTGATTGAAGCTTCGTTCTGCTGAAAGATCCAATCATTTTCATATAAGCGAAGGCCTTCAGTCAACAACGATGCTCTCTCCGACATGCCCATGTCGCCAGCTGCTGTTGGACACCCCTGAAAAGCCTGAAGCTCCATTGTACCAAAAAAGGAGAAAGCACCCCAGATCATGATGGAACATCCTTATCGTTCCAGTATCATCGGAAGCCATCTGGACTATCCAGGTTGAATATTTTCTCATCAGAAAATTAACCTTTGTCCACGTTTCTACGTCTTATGTTTGATGCTTCTCAGCAAAGGTTAACCATGCCGTTTTTTGGTGTATAAGAAGACGTGGCCTTTGAAGACGTTTACAGTTTTAAAAGCTTTTTTCTTCCAGATGCCGTTTTATTGTTCTTGAGGTGCTGTCTAAGTGCGTAAGGTCTTTAAACTGGCTCGACAATCGCCTGGTGTCTTGCCGGACAATCTATCGAGTCTTCCTGCTTAACTCCGGCAAAATATCCGTATAACTCAGGGTCTTTTAAAAATTTTTCAACAGCAGTTTTAGCACATCCAATGTGCGATGGCACATTAAGAGAAAGAGAAACCTTGTTCTTGAAGCTTGACAATTTTGCCACGTTCAAATTCTCTCAGCTTTTCAGCCTTTCCCATGTTTTTACCCAATGTCACACAGGAGATATCAATGAGAGATGTTGACAACGCTAATGCTTGAAAAAATATAAGTAAATTTAGTTACACGTTTACCGATTAACGCTGTTGTTGTTGTTGTTTTGAATTAAGCACAAAGCTACACAATGGGCTATCTGTGCTCTGCCCACCACGGGTATCAAACCCCGGATTTTAGCGTGTAAGTCCGTAGACATACCGCTGAGCCACTGGGGTGCCCGATTAACGCATCGTTTCAGTATGGTCTTAAACTTTTCACCAGTTAGAATTTAAACTAATTTCATAGTATTCACATTTTTCTGTTAAATGCCATAAACACTGTTTTTATTTTTATTTTCTCTTTTCTTATTTTCATCTTTCAAAGCTTTACTCAAATAAGTAGTTCAGTCTAACAACGTAAAATGCATATTTTCTTTATGTTTATTGGCCTTAATATTTTGGCCAGCAGTGTGAATATACCATGTTTGTTTCTTTGTTCAATAAAATGGAACAATTGAATGTTAGAAGTTTTGTAAACACTGATTTATCTTGATTCCTTTTATTTAACCTGGACACACGTAAACTATGCCTAATGCAGCCTTATATGTTGACTTTTATGAAGTTTTCAGTTCAGTTTTGCTTATTTCACCTTATTTGTCAAATCCGAGACAAAAGACATAAATTTCTAACAAGCTTAAATCCTAAAAATATTATTTAATGTTGAAATATATTCTAGATTTGCAAAGTCATTGTTAAATTGATAGGGTCAAGTACTAAAGATTGGAGATAAAGAAAATTTGCCTCGTCATAGTCAGAGGTAAATAAACAAAGATGTAATATTACATTTTTATACATTTTGCTGAGTCATCATTTGATGGAAAAATACTTTAATGTTAATCTAAATAATTAAAAGGTAATGGTTAAACTTTAGGATATCGAATTAGGATTGTGGTATTTGAGATTTGTAGTAGTAGTTTTACTCCACTTGATTTAAAATAGCAAGAATAGAAAATTTTCATGTTGTTATACAATTTAGTATAATTTTAAGTACGTTGAATAAAATTATGTTACTTTTAAAGGACTTGAGCTTATTTGGAGCGTGTCATTATACGTAAAAAAATCACTACATATACATGATACTGTTGTCTGAACGAAGAGGTAATCGTCTATGAAATTTGTGAAACTCGAGAAAGTAGCATTTGGTATTAAAAAAAAATTTGAACTATTTATTTTTATTCAGTGTCCCTGCACTGTTATTTTTCTCTAACAAACTGATCCTTAAGCAAATTGATTTTAAAACGTGGAATAATAATTTCGCGAAATTTTTTATTTGGTGATGTCGAGAAAACCCACTTGTGGACAAAAAAATACATGTAAAAAGGCTCGTTTGGGTTGAAAAATTTTTTACGTAGAGGAGCCTTTCGTAAAAAATAAAATTTGAACCGAAACGAGCAGTGTTTACATGTAAATCGTTTATTTCTTTCCTTTTTTATTTTTATTTAGTTCCAAAAATGCATGCGCTAGCCGTCCCTAATTTAGCAGTGTAAAATTAGAGGGAAAGCAGCTAGTCATCTCCACCCACCACCAATTCTTGGGTACTCTTTTACCAACTAACTGTGAGATTGATCATAAAGTTTTAATGAACCCAGAGCTGAAAGGGTGAACATATTTTTTGCAATTGAGATTTGAATCCTCGACCCTCAGATTATGTGTCGAACGACTAAACTCAGCTGACCATTTGAAGAAATTAATATGTTATCAGGATCGCTTAAAACAAAAATAAGTGAAAAAAAAATTAAAATTAGAAAAAAAAGTGAAATTGCAATCAACCTTATGAAACGACTTAAATATTAATTTATATAACTTGTTAAAGTAGAAACACGTTTATTTATAGAGAATAGACTACAAACAATTATATTTTACTAGTGTGTTTTAAGAAGTAAAGTAACTGAATAAATGAAACAAGCAAATGTGACTTCATAATACACGAATTAGACACATCAGTGTTAATCATTGACGGAATTGAGTATTTTGGTCGATCGTCTTTCAGTAATAATTTTTGGCCATAGTTAAAGTATTCGAGACATTCTTATACATTTTTAAAGTGTTAATTTTCACTATCTTGTACGAACATTCTCTGATGGATTTCAGTCAGTGATACAGTTTGGAAAGACAAAAAATAAATTACATATTCCTTATTTTCTTAATTACACCATGACACATTGAAAGTCATCCTGAATTTTAACTTTGACAAGTGAATAGTTTATTTGTTTTACAATTTTGCCGAAAGCTACACAAGAGCTATTTCCACGTGAATGAAGGCAAATGTTAATACAGTCTCTTTCGGTATTGTGTAATATATACAAAAATATTTCTCTACCTTCAGTACCAAACGATAAGTTTTCCGGCTAAAGGCAATAAACTTAGGGTTTGGATACTTGTGATGGGAAAACCATAAATACACCAATATGTAATTTTGTGTTTAAGAACAACGACAACAATGTTGAGATTTATTACAAGGATAAATGTCTCATAGTTTATAAACATTTTAATACTTTATGGTAGAATTTTAGTTCTTTTAATTCGTGATTTTTGTCAGTTACGCAACCCAACTAAATTCCAAATTTGACGAAATTTTAAAAAGGGTGTAAAATAAATAATTTTGTGTTACGTTTGAAAGTGTTAATAATTTAACAAAAACCTTAAACGCAGATGAAACTAAACACAGTTAACACTGTCAAGATTTAGAAGCCACTTTTAAAATAGAAAATTATAAAAATATATTATTAAAACACTTATTTTACGTTTATTACTTGTTTGTGTTTTGATATCTTATTGATTTAAAGAAAAACATGTAACTAGATTTAAACTATTTATTGTTTGTTTGTTGTTGAAAATTAACATAGTAAGATTTCTGTGGCGTGACGTCGGGACAATAATGATTTTAAAAGTCTCAACTCGAGCAGCTTGTGGTTCGTATGAGAGCGGTGGTGTAACAGCTTATATACCAAACCTTAGATAGGATTTTATAGTACACCCCAGGAACTCGTGCAAACATACATCGATTCCGGGCAAGTAAAATTATGTACTTAAACACCGACATGGTGTAACGAAATGTAAATTCTTTGGTCACTGGGAACCTGGACAGGCACGTGACAGAGTATGGTTTTCGCCGAGATCGAAGGGTCATTAGAAATGCGATATACCACTTTCGTTATCCCATCCGATTAAACACGTTCAAACTTTCTCTCATCGGGAGTACTTTGTAAACGACGCGCCAAATTTAAACCTGTAAATAACCATCAATATGGCGTTCCGTCATTGGCCCCAAATAACACGAAATATTTTAAAGTTGTAGAGATAACCGAGCCCAAGAAACAGAAATATTCGGTATAATTTTATATTCTATAAAATAAAATAATAATGCATATTTATATTAAACATGAATATGAATATCATGAAGATTTATTGTTCTACAGTAAAGTATGTATTTTTTAGGGCAACTAAATTGTGAAAACAAAAGTATTACTAGGTCTATATCTTGTTAGAGTAACGTACGTAATGTGAATTAATACGCGAGAATAAAAGAATTTTCTACTCCAGACTGTATGTGAAATATATTCTTAAAAAAATTACGAGATGTCAATTTTGACTTCACACGAAGTAATTTTAAAACAAAATATAACTGAAAGATACCGTAACATATAATATTCCATAATTACCTTATATTTTTAGTGTGTGTCATTTTTTTGTTTTCACACCATTACAGAAACATAAGAAAGCGTTGAAGCTGTAGTCTCAAATTGTTTCTTTAGATTTACTCCTGTAGAAGAAGAAAACGGAATTTAAACGTAATGCAAACTTAAAAAAAACATTAATTATTGTCAAATATTTTGATCGAATAATCTGTTTTACAACATCTCCGATAGAGTCATGATCCTGAAAAGTTGATTCAAGTAAATAAAGAATATTTAATAAGTAGGCCTACTAATCCACAATTTAACGTACCTGCGTGCCAGTATTCATTAGGCCTATTGTATGACTAACACTTTACAACAACAGCTAAAAATCATAACCATAATTAGATAAAATTTCGTCTGAAGTTGATTATTTTGACACAATGTTATTTGAAGAATTAAATGTTTGTAGTAAATAAAGATAACTAAAATGCCTTATCAATATAACAATATCCTAAAAATTCTAAAGGGAAGGATAGCTACACACATCACCAATCTCTTGTTTTATAGAGGGATTTGAACGTCATTATATAGTTCAAAAACATCAATAAAGGTTTTTTTTAAGTGGACCACGAATTTTGTGATTTAATCTTGAGACACGAATCACCTAAGGTCTGATGTTTTGGATTTATGCAGGTTTTAATTTTTTTCTGTAAAATTTATAAATGCAACAATACTCTGTACTCGAACACTTAACTAAATTATAAAACATAAATACAATCTGTCCAACTTTCTGAATTCCTTGTTTTCGTGGTGGAACAACTTTGGAAGTAAATTGTATTTTTTTGGGGTAAAAATATGTAATTTTTTATGAGAGTATATAAATATTTTGATATTCTTAATACCAGAAGCTGTGATATCTTTCAAAATATCAGTCTCTTTGAGTTGCATTCTATGTAACAATTTAATTGTTGAAACAATTCACTTTGTTTTAAGCTATGGTGAAGCATTCAGTTGAGAGACTAATTGGTAAAAGAGTATACCAAGAGTGGCGGTTGTTAGTGATGACTAACATCCTTCGTTTGACAGTGCACAATTGGTGACGTCGAGTGCAGATAGCCTCAGCGTAGGTTTGCGCGAAAGTGATAAACAAGCCATTTTTGTAAAAGATAAAGTAAAAGATGTTTCTCGTGAGTTCAAATTGAAGAAAACTCAGTTTAATTTTGAAACTTATTTGAAATTTGTAAAGTCATTGTTGAGTTATGGTGAAGTATCAAATCACCATAATAGAAAATGATACCATACGCAATAAAAAAAATTCGTGTTTAGATCTATAAATTTGTTTTCTCTTTGGTCATTGCGAAACTGTCATAGAATTTAAGAAAAGGTTGACGAAGTTATGTTACTCTTAGAAAACAGATTAGTGTATTAACTGTTTTTAGCATGTGTACTTCTGCAATTTTCTGTAAACTCGGCATCTTTGAGGCGGTACTCTTTGGATATTAAATTATAGTTTATCAAGTTAAACGATCGAGTTATTTCCTATATTTTAAACACATGTTTTTATTTTTAACTTTATTAAAGTAGACACAGTGACACACTTTCGAATACCACCCAATATCTTGAATTTAGTCTCATGTACTTTCAGACCTTTTAAAAATTCAAGTGTTGGAAAGATTTCACTTAACTATGAAACATTGGTAAAATATTCCTAGAGTACGAATTATGTAAAACTCATTTAAGTTTGAAACGAAAACACTGTTTAAGAACTTTCAGTTTTTACTTTTTGTGAAGTACACAAAATTATTCAGTTGGGTGTTAAATTTTGAAAAGCATTGAGATGAGTATGAATTGTTGAAACATTTACCTTTTTGTGAACTTTTGAAAATCAGTTCATTGGATGTGAAGTTTTGGAAAGTTTTCTATTCAGTTTCGACATTCTTTGACTGGGATAATACTGTTTAAATACGGAGGCGTTCTGTTTGTTGTTATAAATGTCTTGTGTCAAGATTTATTAAGTCTTAGGTCACTTATCAAACTGAAAACGTAATTTACAATAATTTCAGAAATAATCAGATATTTATTTTTAATGTGTTTTTATTGATTTGAATGCAGAAAAAATTTATATTATAATTAAGAATGGTGCTTTTGCCGATCTTTTAATCTTAGATTTGAAAGTCTGTGCCAATCTTAGAATGATATTTGAAAAACAATTTTGTTACTTTGTTTGACATAATGGAAAAGTTGAATATAAGAAGCTTGATAAATACTGTTCTTACTTTGATTCCTTTTATTGTCTATTATGTTGGATGTGTATATACACAAATATACATGTTACCAGCAATAGGGTGATGACTGTTCAATTGGGCCTTTACATAAAATTACAAAACTTTTGTGAAATATATTTATTTCCCGTTTTTATCGAAAATGTAAATTCTTCATGTTTTACTAAAGTGCTCAAAGTTTTATCTATTTGTTTTTCTCAATAGAGATCTTTGTAGCATGAAACTGATGAAGAAAACATTTTAGATAGAGAGAAATTTTAACATTTTGGGAATTGGTGAAAACGCTAAATATTCTGTGTAGTTTTATAGAAATTTTCGGTGAAGGCAATCGATGGATAATACTGTAGAGCTAATGACTTAGAGACCATGGTATTAATGTATTTTCCTATTCTTGGACTATTATAGAACAATTTCTACTGTCACCTTTGTTCTTTGTCCATAATATGTGTAACAAATTTTCCGCATTAGACGGTTACTAACCACGAAATTTCGAATTTAGTCTGAACACACAAAAACTATGTCTAATGCAGCCATATATTTTAACTTACCTGAATATTTTGGTTCCGTTTTTTTATTTCACCTTACTAGATAAATCCTAGACGAGAATCATATATTTCTAACAAGTTTATATCCTAAAAATATTATTTAATGTTTGAAATACATTCTAGATTTGCACAGTCATTGTTGAATTGATAGGGTCAAATACTAAAGATTGCAGATAAAGAAAAATTGCCTCGTCACACTCAGAGTCAAATTAACAAGGTGTGATATTAAATTTTCATTCTTTTTGCTGAGTCACCATTTACTGGACAATTACTTGATAGTTAATATAAATCATTAAAATAATGTCTAAACTATAAAATACTGAGTTGTAATTATTCTTTATTAGATGCTTTTTATTTGATTTGAAATAATAAATTTTTACATTGTTATTCAATGTATAGGATAAACTTATACTTTTATAGCACTTGAGGTGAATGGTAGCATGACATTAAATAAAAAGAAAATTCAGAACATATACATGATACTGTTCGTTGAATTAAAAATGTCATATTTTATCAAATTTGTAAAAAGTCCAGAGTGTGACAACTGGATATTTAAAGCAATTTTGAACTATTTATTTTTGTTCCGTGTCTTAAAATTGTTATTCGCTCACAAACTAATAATTTAGCAAATTGGTTTCCAAACATGGAATGATAATTTCCTGAAATTAACATGATATTAAAAATGCTTAAAATAGAAACAAGTGAAGGAAATAAGAATATAATTTAAAATTTAAATATAAAATGTAAATAGATATAAACTTGATGTTTGGAAATAATAAAACTTTGTGAAACGACTTGAATATTGATTTACACAACCTGTTATAAAATTAAACTACAGATATATCGAGAATAGACTACAAACAATTACGTTTTAGTAGTGTATTTCAAGAGGAAATATAATTCAATAAATGAAACAATCTAATTGTTATCTGCGCGTTAATGGATGGAATGGTTTAATACAATCTCTTTCAGAAACGTGTAATATAAACAAAAATGTTTCTCTACCTTTTGCTCGTAACGATAAGCTTCCTAGCTAACGGCACTAAAACTTCGATTTGGATATTCGTGATGGGAAAAACATAATAACGTCGTTTTGTAAATTTGTGTTTAGAACAAGAAAACAAATGTTGATGTTTATTACAAAGTTAAATTTCATTTTAGTACGTCGTTGTCGAGTTTTATTATGATTTGTTTTAATCTTTGTAATCTTTATTTGTTATACGGCCCAACTAATTTCTAAATTTGACGAAGTGTCACAAAATTAGCGTAAATAACAAATGTTTATTCCACGTTTTGAAGTGTTAATATTTTAATAAATATCTTACTCCAGAAACCTTTAATTTTTTTTTATTTAGGTGCTTTACTCTCTACCGAAAGAGCTAAAATATGCTTTAGTTTCGATGTATTGAGAAAGTTTCCAATGCTAGAAATTACTTTCATGCAATATCGCACAGGGACATTTTTACTAGCATCAGAAATTGCCAAGATTAAAGAATGGGCAATGCAGTGTATATTGGGTGCAAGTGGGAATTTGTCAGTTATGTGTCTTTGGACACCATTTAATTCCCTACTCAAAGAAGTAGCCCCTTTGTAATTTTGTCCTCGCAAGTAAGCCATGTTAATACCATATTTTGTCAGATTGATTATGACAAAACCAACCAAGTTTCTGTCTGACACATCACAATCAGGTATATATTGCAAAACATCTTCTCTCATTGCAACAGAGTTGTCATTGGCATGCAAATATCTAACACACAGCGAAAACTGTTCAATGCCTGAAATATATGTTGTTTCATCAGCTATTATTGAGTAACACTTTGCATCATTAACCCTGTTGACCAAAGCATCAAGAACATGAGTATTACTCGCGTAGATGATTTAATTTTGAATTTAAAAACTCAGATACGTAGTATTTCTCTTTGAACCAAAAAATTCCCATAGTTACTGATGGGCTCATCATCAGATTCACAAACAAACATTGGGCCAATATCATATTTTCCCCTCAAAGCTAAACCTTGTCTCCCACACAGCAATAGAGGGTTAATAATAAACAGAATAATAATAATAATGAAGATTGTCAGCTTTGTTTTTGCTGTCTTGAGAATACTATTTCAATTTATGTTCTTTGAAGTATTTAAGAGCTTTCTTCTTGTTTGTGTGTGGAAATTTCAATAGTTGTTTCACTTTCTCACTTTCAACACCAGCACCATCAGGAGCAAAAAGACAGCAATACTTGCAAAAAGAACCCTTTGCATGTTGACTGAAGACTAGCTATCTCCACTGGAAAAGCCAACGATGAAGAGTGTTTGCATAATTTTTAACACAAAATTAATTTTATGAGGAGTCGACTTACTTGTTTACCAATGCTGACAGTAGCAGAAATCCTGGATCTGAAGTGGTAGTGGCAGCACTGTTAGAAGGCCAAGGTGATGAAACTGACAATTCTGATTCAACCTGATTGGCTGCAGCAGATTGATGAGGTTCAGCCTCATGAATGTGTTTAAAGAACCCATGTAGTGTGTTTTGTTATAGCAGGCCAGACAGCATGTTTGTCAACATCACATTCACAGTACTATTGGCGCCATCTATAGTGAACGATTTACTATAGATGGCGCCAAAGGCACTAGATTAGTGCCATGGTGCTGCCGTCGCGCCACTGTTCCACGCACTACTTATTTGTGAAGTTAATTCTTGAAATCCAAGGAATCTGAACATACACTGTCCATGACATTGAATACAGATTATAGACACTATACATATATTTGCACTCTCCTTAGTAAAAATATATTTTATATGTTAATGACAGGAGCGTAGGCCTACTTTGCTGTGCCTGATAACTTTGAGTTATATATTATATGTGTATATATAGGTCTCTATATATTTATTTATGATTAAAAAATAAGAGAAAAACCATTCTGAAATTTGCTAAATAGGTGGTCTCAGAATGCATAATTCAGGTTTTCTTTTATGTTTTTACTAAAAAATTTCCCTGGGAGGATATGCCAAACGCCCTCCCTAGCATGGCTTCACGCCTGCGGCGTTTGGGTCAAGCTTTCAAACTAACCCTTCTCAACGGCAAGTCTTATTGATTTGCATTATATGTTACAATTTAATTGTTTAAACAATTCCCCTTGTTTTAAGCTATTAAGAAGAATCAAGTTGTGAGATAACTTATGAGTTGGGAATGAATTATTGAAAAGTATTGAGATGGATGTCAGTTACCGATAACTTTTAATTTATTGTGAATTTTCTGAACAACATTTAACTGGGTAAGAACTTTAGAAAAGGTTTCTGTTCACTTTCAAGTTTGTAGTTATATATGTCTTTATTAAATCTTAGGTTACTCATTAAACTTCAGAGATAATTTCAGAAATATCTGGATTTTAATTTTAATGTGATAATATGATTTAATTGCAGGTCAATATTATATTGCAAGTAAGAATGGTGCTTTTAATTTTAAGTTTGAAAGTCTGAATAAATTAGTTCATTCTTTGAATGATATACACTGCTGGCAAAAATTTGAAGTGCAATTAACCTAAAAATATATGCATTTGTGTTGTTAAATTTAACCACTAATTTCATTGGAGGTTCGAAATATTAAAATCAGAAAAGGGAAAATAAAAATAAATAATATTTTCAGCATTTAAGAGAAAAATTGTTAACACTATGAAAGTATTAAAAAATCAAGATGCTCAAAAGTTTAAGACCATACCAAAAGGAACTCCTAAACAAAGTTGGAAATGTTCAACAAAAGGTTTCAGTAGTGAGTTGCACAACCGTTATTGCGAATAATTTCAAACATTCCCTTTTGAATGGTCGATATAAGAGTTTGCAGAAAGCTAACTGGAATGTTATTCCAAGATGGCTTTACGAAAAACATGCTCTGTTTGCAATTAATGTCTATTTCTATAGACTTCCCATGCAATATATTCCCCAAACATTTTCAATGGGGCTCAATTTGGGCGAACAAGTTGGACGGTCCAAAAGAATCACGTTATTCGCCATGAAAAAGTCCTTTATCCTGCAGGCATTGTTGATTGCTGCTTTGTCTTAATCAAAGATCCAATCATTTTTATACAAGCGATAATCTTCAGGCAATAACAATGCTCTCTCCAACATGCCCATGTAGCCTGCTGTTTTTGGACACCCCTGTAAAGCCTGAAGCTCCATTATTCTATGAAAACAAAAAGCACCCCAGATCATGATCGAACCTCCTTATTGTGCTAGTAATATTGGAAGCCATTTGGACTATCCAGGTTGAATATTTTCTCATCAGAGAACTAAACCTTCGTCCACTTTTCTACGTGTCATGTTTGGTGCTTCTCAGCAAAGTGTAACTAAACTTTTTTGTGTTGTGTGAGGAGGCGTGGGATTTGAAGATTTTTACGGTTTTTAAAGCTTTTCTCTCGTAGATGCCGTCTTATTGTTTCTGAACTGCAGTCTACGTGCGTGACGGCCATACTCTGGTTCGACTATCGCCTGGTGTCTTGACGGTCAATACATCCAATCCTCTTGCTCAACTCCGGTTAAATATCCATGGGCCGGCTTCTTGAAATTTTCGTTTCATATAACTCAGGGTCTTTTAATAAATTTTCACTTGCAGTTTCATTTCAACCAATCTCACCAGTGATGGCACATTAAGAGAAAGAAAAACCTTCCTCTTGCAGCTCGACAATTCTGCCACGTTCACATTCTCTCAATTTTTTAGCTTTTCCCATATTTTTAACAAATGTAAAACAGGAGATGACAGTGGGAGATGTTGACAACTCTAATTTTTGAACAAATATAAGTAAATTTAGTTGCATGTTTACCGATTAACGCTTTGTTTCACTATGGTCTTAAACTTTTGACCAGCTAGAATTTAAACTAATTTCATTGTGTTCTCATTTTTCTATGAAATGTTAAAAACGTTTTTTATTTTTATTTTCCCTTTCCTTATTTTCATCTTACAAAACTCTATTCAAAAGAGTAGTTGTGTCTAACAACGTAAAATGCATATTTTTTCTTTATGTCAATTGGCCTTGAGATTTGGGTCAGCAGTGTATATATACCATGTTTGTCTCTTTGTTTGATGTAATGGAAAATTTTAATATATGAAGTTGTGTAAACACTGTTTTTATCTTGAGTCCTTTTATTTAGTCTCAACACATGAAAACTATGTTTTATACGGCCTCATTTGATGACTATCATGAAGTTTTTAGTTTAGTTTTCTTTATTTCACCTTACTGGTCAAATTCGACAAAAGAAATTAATTTATAACCAGCTTAAATTTTAAAAATACTATTTAATGTTTGAAACATGTTCAAGATTTGCAAAGTCATTGTTGAATTGATAGGATCAAATGCTAATGATTGCAGATAAAGAAAATTTGTGTCGTCATAGCCAGAGACAAATAAACAAAGTTGTGATATTAAATCCTCATACCTTTTGCTGAGTCATCATTTAATGTAGAAATACTTTAATATTAATCTAAATAATATAATGGTTAAACTATAGATTATCGAATTAGGATTGTGGTATTTGAGATTTATTGTAGTAGTTTTACCCACTTCATTTAAAATAGCAGGAATAGTATATTTTCAGGTTGTAATAGAATTTAACAAAATTTTATGTGCGTTGAATAAAATTATGTTACTTTTAAATTAATTGGGCTGGTTTGGAGCGTATCATTATATGTACAAAATTCACTACAGATACATTGTACTGTTTTCTGAACTAAAAGGTAATCCTCGATCAAATTTGGGAAACTCAAACATCTGGTATTGAAATCAATTTTGAACTATTTATTTTTATTCAGTGTCCCTGTGCTGTTATTTTTCTTTAACAAACTGATCCTTAAGAAAATTGTTTTTGAAACGTGGTATAATAATTTCGCGACATAGTTCATTTGGTGATGTCGAGAAAACCCACTTGTAGAGAAAAATACACATGTAGAAAGGCTCGTTTGGGTTGAAAAAAGTTTTTTACGTAGAGGAGCCTTACGTAAAAAATTTTCTCAACCCAAACGAGTAGTTTTTACATAAAAATTGCTTTTTTAATTTTGCGCTACGAAACATGTAAATTACATGCGCTTGCCGTCCCTAATTTAGCAGTGTAACACCAGAGGAAAGGCCGATAGTCGTCTCCACCCACCACCAAATCTTAGAATACGCTCTTACTTACTAATAATGAGATTGATCGTAAAGCTATAACGAACCCACGGCTGAAAAGGCGAACATATTTT
The DNA here is from genome assembly GCA_011833715.1 of Carcinoscorpius rotundicauda. Taxonomy (NCBI): domain Eukaryota; kingdom Metazoa; phylum Arthropoda; class Merostomata; order Xiphosura; family Limulidae; genus Carcinoscorpius; species Carcinoscorpius rotundicauda. The sequence goes on along the minus strand of CM022400.1, from coordinate 77,829,636 downwards.
TTGCGACTGAGATTCGAAAGCCCGACCCTCAGATTATGTGTCAAAAGCCCTAACCCAGCTGACCATTTGGCAAAATTAAAATTATATCAAGAACGCTTAAAATAGAAATCAGTGAAAGAAATAGAAAAAAAATATTTTAAAATCCAAATATAAAAGCGATAAAGAAATCGACTTTGTGAAACGACTTGGATATTAACTTATATAACTTGTCAAAGTAGAAACACATTTACATTTGAAGAATAAACTCCAAACGATTGTCTTTCGCTCTTGTGTTTCAAGAAGTAAAATAATTTAATAAATGAAACAAGCTAATGTGACTTCATAATTCACGAATTAGACACATCAGTAATTGATCATTGATGGAATTGTTTGGATATTTTGGTCGATCTTCATTCCGTTTAAATACTTCTGATGGGAAATGGCATAATTACACTATTATGCAATTTTGTGTTAAGAACAACAAAACGAATGTGGGGATTTATTATAAGGATAAAGTTCTCACAGTTTATAAACATTTTAATACATTGTACTGGAAGTTTGATGTATTTTTTTAGCATTTCATTCAAAGCGACACAAGAGCTATCTGCATTATCCGTTTATAATTTAGCAGTGTAAGATTCGAAGGAAGGCAAATGGTCATCACCACCCACCGCCAACTCTTGGTTTCTTTTTTACTATCGAATAGTGGGATTCACTGAGCCATTATAACTACCCCACGCATATTTAGTGCGACGGGTATTAGAATTCGCAACACTCATATGACGAGCTTTAACAACCTGGCCATACGGAGAATATATGTTTTTCTCTGTGTGTTTTTCGTATAGCAAACCCAGAAAGGGCTATCTGCTCATACGAGGAATATCTTCTAATTACACTGAGGTGAATCAAACGCTTTATTTTAGCGTTGGTCATCCGTAGACTTACAATTGTACTAGTGGGTGAAAACTTAAATCAGAAGAAATGGAAATAAAATTACAATACAAATCGGAAATAATAAATCAAATAAAAAAAGAAACTATAATTTTTCATATTTACAAAACAATAAACACACAGAATAATTGTTGAATTATTAAAACAACCCTATTGTTATTGATGGTAAATATTGTTGTGACGTCGGGACGCCAGTGGTGTTAAAAAGTCTCTCGGCTCCTGCAGCTGGTGGTCCTACTCAAAGTGGAGTAACAACTTATACCGAACCTTAGATAGGATTCTATAGTACAAGCCAGAAACTAGTGCAAATATATATCGATTCCGAGCAAGCCAAATTATGTACTTACACCGACATAGTGTCATGAAATTTTAAATCAATCTTTTGTCATTGGAACCTGGACAGGAACGTGACAGAGTATGGTTTTCGCCGAGATCAAAGAGTCATTAGAAATACGAAACACCAATTTCGTTATCCCATCCGATTAAACACGTTCAAACTTTCTCTCATCGGGAGTACTTTGTGAACGACGCGACTGTTTCAAACTTGTAAGTAACCATCAATATGGAGTACCGTCACTCGGCCCCAAATAACACCCCATGGTAGTACAGGATGATTCTGTCCTATTCTGCGCGTCCACTTCGATAAATACAATAAGATAAGTTGCTGTAATTATTAACTGACACGTACCACATACTCCAAACACGATAAGATAATGGATGTGATGACTGATTGTCCCCCAGCAGATCATTCAAGAAGCTGCACACGAACCGCTGAATTATCCGTATGTTTCACACGGCACATAAAGTTGCAAGAATTGTCTTAATAAATAGAGGTTGTTGAGAAAGAGAAAGCTAATTATTACTATTGTAACGAAACCGTTTACAAAGCGTAGTTGTAAGTTGAATAGAGTTACCCTGAAGATGGAAAAAGCTGGTAAGTTATTTTCATGTCTACATGAAAGTTGTTGCTCATGGGGTACACTGTTGAAACTTAAGTTTGGAGAATAATGATAACACTTTTAACTCATAACAATACTAAGCTCCATAAACACACTTGTCTGAACTGTAATAAGATTGATAGTTGTAGAGATATAAATACAGAAATTTTGTACTCTTATCAATGAAAGTAAATTAGCTGCAAAATGAATAGTTAGTTTGTGTAAATACATGAGTCCATCAAGATGCTGTAATCTAAAATCTGAATATTTGATGTTTTATTTCATCCAACAGACGTGTGTTAATTCTTCGGAGTAGAAAGTGCTACTATAATAAAACATTTTCTAATTATTTAGGACGTATCTTTTAATTTTGTAGACTTAAAGTTTGAAAGCTTCATTTTTGACAACAAAAAGAAGTAAGTTATGCGATCAAGGATAAAGAAATAATTTTGAAAAAATTAAGCACGAAGTTTTTTATTGTATATAAGATGTAACTGAAGTTTATTTTAAAATAGGTGAATCAAAGAAAAACGACACCTGTTGTACATGTGTCGTTACTTGTAGCTGTGAAAATGGAAAGATGAAATGTGTCTGTAACTGTAATGATGACACATCTCAATGTTGTACTGAAGCTAAAGACGGGATAAACAAATGTACAGTCACTGTTGTTTGTGAATGCAGAGATGCACGTTGTAGTCCAGACTGTAAGAAGGAGTCATGTCATGATTGCGTAGAAGCCAGAAAGAAAAACAGCTGCGTTTGTAACGTTACCTGCTGGTGTGAAAACGGAAAGATGAAATGTGTTTGTAACTGTGGTAACACTGCTCAGTGTTGTGAGGAAGGTAAGAAGAGAAAAGATAAATGTACTGTTAGTTGTCAATGTTGAAAAAGAAAGGATTAATCCTATATTACTGAGCTTTCAATGTTCGTGAATTGTTTGAGAGAGAAACACGTAAATTGATGGTAAATATTTTTCAAATCTTTCACAGTATGAGAGACAGTTAGTAGCTTGTGACGCTGTATACCGATAAAAGTATATTGATTTTCTTTGTCATTCAATAAATATAACTATTTATATATTTTACATTTTCTGTTCAGAGCTGATAAGGATTTCTTATATAATTAGCTAGGTATATTAAATATGCTTAAATATATTGATGTCAAAATGTTAATTACTTTAATATTTTTTCTTTAATCAGTATACCTTATGCAGACGGGTACTATTGGATATGTATAGTGTCTTGAAACCAATTCGTGACAAAGGAAACGATATAAGTTACTATAGAGAATATTTTTAAGAATATAATTTTAAGATGTTAAATTAATAAAAAAGATGATACAAAATTACTTTATAAAAGTTTTATTGAATGAGCAATAACTTTATTCTGATAATGTCAGAATATGGAGTTCGATCCTTTTCGACGGAAAGTTCAGGTAGACTTGAATGCTTCTTTGCGTATAAACAAAACTCATAATTTTAATATATTATCGCACTTTCCATAGAGGAAATTGATTTCATTTAAAATTACTAAGCTGTCTTTTATCACTGACATATTTATTTTTTTACTTGTTTTCATATTCGCGCAAAACTACACGAGGACTTCTCTACTATTCTTTTGTGATTTATGAGAGAAATACAAGAGGGAAGGAAACCTGTTACCATCAACAAATTGTAAGACTAACCTACACATAAAACACAACCACAATGAAAAAGTAAAGGATATTGTGTGGAAGTGATATTCGAATCGGTGACCCAAATATTATAATTGGAACTTTTCACCTTGTTCCATAACAGGGTCATTTCTTTAGAAGAGAAAGTAACAGATGTTTATGGAGTATCTTTTTATTTTTGTTAAGCTGTTCATCCACCCAGTAACTGTGGATATGATCTGGTACACCTTGAATACCTAAATTTTACCGTTGTTCTTTTTATCAACAGATCTGTCTAGTCTAATGCAAAACCTAGAATTCAGAAGGTTAACAGTGGAATTCATCTTGTCAGTAGATTGGATCATATCTCAAACAGATGTCCTTACATAGTTTAAATATAACTAATGTACATGTAACCTGACACAGTTAAATCTAAATATTGAGCTGTAATCAAACCAAAGTGATATCATAACTAGTACAATTTAACAAGTGACCGATATGATCAAAGAATAAAGGTCATGAGCCAGCGCTTTCTAGGTCTGTAATATTTCAACTAGTAAAAGTGAAATTAAATATGTAATAATGTGTAAAATACGAGATGTTAGTATAGCTGATTTAGGATATTTTAGGCCCGGTATGGCCTAGCGCGTTAAGACGTGCATTTCGTAATCTGAGGGTCGCGGGTTTGCGCCCGAGTCGCGCCAAACATGGTCGTACTCCTTGCCATGGGGACGTTATAACGTTACGGTTAATCCCACTATTCGTTGGTAAAAGAGTAGTCCAAGAGTTGGCGGTGGGTGGTGATGACTAGCTGCCTTCCTTCTAGTCTTACACTGCTAAATTAGGGACGGCTGGTACAGATAGCCCTCGAGTAGCTTTGTGCGAATTTCCAAAAAACAAACAAACCCTCAAGATATTTTACAACTTCAGATCGTTATTTAGATTACATGGAACGAAAATTACTAACGCTCAAGAGTTTAGGGTTCGTTAAGTGCACGGGTTCTAATTTCTTTATGTAATAAAGAATTGCGTCGGTGGGAAGGAACCATCTCTACTTCAAACTGTCGATCACAGCTTATGACACACGGACCATCAGTAACTATTCACTTATTTCTATAGGTTTCGTGACTGTCGTAACGTAATTATTTTCCAAAGGAGTATTTCAAACGGCTTATAAAAAGCAAATTACTTATGGTTGGAAATTGAATAATTAGTTCACTCAAATACATGGTTATCTTAAGAAACCACCCACATGTTTTTCCCGTTTCAAAATTTTGTGAAATGGTCCAAACATATTTTACGTCAGTGAACAGAACTGAGCTGTTTTCACCAGTTCAGGATGACGCTGTCATCTTAAATCTGAATATTGGATGTTGCATTTCGTCCAACAGACGAGTGTTAATTCTACTGAATAGAATGTGTTATTTTAACACATTTTTTTGTAATCATTCAAGACGTACTTTTAATTTTGTAATTTAATTTGTAAAAGGTCCATTTCTGACAAAAACTTATTATACGATCGAGTATCGGTCACAACATAAGTAAGTTTTAAAGCTATTGAAACACATGAGAAACAAATATAATACATAAGTAATATTGAAAACAAAACTAAACGGCAATTTTATTGTATTAAAATTGTTACTGAAATTTTTATATAGGTGAAACAATGAAAGACGATAACTTTTGTACATGTGTCGTTACTTGTCGCTGTGAAAATGGAAAAATGAAATGCGTCTGTAACTGCAAGGATGACACATCTAAATGCTGTACTGAAACTGAAAAAGAGAAAAACGAAAGTACAGCTAATGTCGTTTGTGAATGTGGAGATGTACGTTGTAGTCCAGACTGTAAAAGGGAGTCGTGCCAGGATTGTGAAGAAACCAGAAAGAAGAAGAGCAGCGTTTGTACCATTAACTGTTGCTGTGAAAACGGAAAGATGAAATGTGTTTGTAACTATAAGGGTAACCCTTCTCAGTGTTGTGAAGACGGAAAGGATAAATGTACTCTCTCTTGTAAGTGCTAAAGATGAAAGGAATATTCTTATACCAATGAAATTTTAATGATCGTGAATTATTTGACTGATAAAAACAAACACATAAATTGATGGTATGGATTAACAGAGAGAGAAAATTAATTTTAAGATGAAAACGTAATTTAAAATTGTAATAAGTATTTTACATATATTTCACTGTATTCTAGAGAGACGGTTAGTACCATATCAAACTTAATAGGGAATAATCTGTGTTGGTTCTTTTTTTAATTTAATAAATGTCATTATGTAAAGTTTAAATGTTTTATTGATGATAGATAATGATTCAAATTGTTAATTCGTTTCATAATATTTTTTTTCAATTTAATTTTTTATACCATCAATAGACTGGCATCATTTGATTTGTGAATGAATAGTCTATTTAGAAATCCGTAGTGACTTTTAAGAATACCATTTTGTAATGTTGAATTAGTAAAATAAAATATGTGAAATTCTTGTATAAACATTCATTGGTCACAAGTATTCTTCATCGTGTACTATCGGAATATGGACTTCTATACTTTCGATACTTAGTGCAAATAGACTAAAGTGCAGTTTCTTTCTTAAAAAAATAACAAACACTAATGTTTTGTATAAAAATTCATCATCATTACCGCAATGTAACTTGAAAATAGATGAGAAATTTCTAAACTTTCAATTTGATACTCGTTATTTATTTTTAATGTATATAATATTCCGTAAAGTTACACGAGTGTAATTTAATAGTGAAAAATTGGAAAGAAGGCAGCTAGTTATCATGAGTTTCCGCCAACTATTGTTGTACTGTTTGAGGATTCATTTTATGATTGTCATTTTACCTTTATCCAGAGTCTCATTTGTTTTCTTGTTACAACTACTATCCAAAATAATAGCAGTGGAACTTCTCTTGCCAATAAACTGATTCGTGTGTCACACAGATGTAGTTACATATTTTAAAAATATAGAAATTTAATACAAACATTTATTATTATACTGTGTTTGTACTTGTAATTCAAGTTGTACTAGCTATAATATCACTAGAGTTATAACCAAACTAAATTGATATCGTACTTAGTAAAATTGCAATTTTATCAGAGAAGAGAGGTCATGAGTTAACGGTGTTCTTTGAACTTTGAAAGCAGGTTGGTGCACAAAACCAGTTTTCACTGGTCTTGTTGTTAGAATTACGGTGTACCGAATTTAGAATAATTGTAATAGAGCACTCAACAAAGTAGGCTATAATCAACTGTCCACTTGTTTCAGTGGGCATGCGCTATTAGTTTTCTTTCTTGTTTTACTAAAAACTTTTTTTTTGTAATTATATCCAACATACGTATTTCTATACCAAGAGGCCTATTTTTAACAAAACTTATCCCTTAAACTGACAACTGAATTTAAGACAATGTACAAGCAACCTAACCTGTAACAATGAAAATAGTAAAAGTTGTTGACAAAGCTGAATTAAGATATTTACAACAAATATTTTAGACCATTATTTAGATTACGTGAAACGAACAGTGGATTGACCATAAAAATATCACACCCACAGGGACCACCATGTTAAGCATTAAGGGGATTCGAACCCGTGACAATCGGATTTCGAGTAGCGCACTAATTATGTGACCACGAAAGGCCATATTTCGTCGTAGGCTGGGGCCGGGTAAAAAGGTACAATCTCTTCTTGAAATGTTGGATCACAGCTTACAATACAATGGAGCGTCAGTAACTATTTACTTGCATATTATTATAGGTGTCTAAGTTGTTTTCATTAGAATTATAAGTAATAATTTTACTTTAGTTGTTCTTGTTGTTGTTGTTTTGAATTAAGCACAAAGCTACACAATGGGCTATCTGTGCTCTGCCCACCACGGATATCGAATCCCGGATTTTAGTGTATAAGTCCGCAGACATACCGCTGACCCACCGGGAGGGCTTTTACTTCAGAGAAAAGTTCTAAAATTAGATAATTTAATTCTAGTATTATAATAAACTTGGGGAATTTTGCGCCAGCTATAATTTGATGGTTGTAGAAACACCACAGCCCAAGAAACAGAAATATTCGGTATTATTTCATATTCTATTAACGCATGAAATAATAATGTTTATTTATATACAACACGAATATGAATATTATGATGATTTCTAGTCTAAATTTGTTTCTTTAGATGTAGACCTGTAGAGTATGAAACAGGATTTGAACGTAATGCAAACTTAAATAAAACAATAATTATCATCAAAACATTTTGATCAACTTATCTGTTCTACAACATCTCCGATAGAGTCGTAATATTGAAATGTTGATTCAAGTGAATAAAGAATATTTAAGAAATAGGCCTGCTATTCCACAACATACCGTATCTGCGTGCCAGTATTCATTCGGCCTATTATGTGACTGACACTGTACAACAACAGCTAAAAATGATAAGCCTAATTAAAGATAATTTTTTTTCTGAAGTTGACTATTTTGACACAATGTTATTTGAATAATTAAATGTTTGTTGTAAATTAACAATACTAAAATACCTTATAAATATTAGAGTATCCTAAAATTTCTAGAGGGAAGGATAGCTACACACATCAACAATCTCTTGTTTTGTAGTGAGATATGATCGTCATTATGTAGTTCAACAACATTTATAAAGGTTTTTATAAAAGTGAGCCACGAATATTGTCATTTAATCTTAAGACACGAATCACATAAAGTCTGATGTTTTGGATTTCATGGAGGTTTTAATTTTTTCTGTGAAATTTATAAATGTCACAATACTCTACACTTTTACTAACATATAAAAAATGAACACAATCCGTCCAACTTTCTGAATTTCGTGTTTTCATGGTCGAACATCTCTGAAAGTAAAGTGTATTTTTTGGGGGTAAAATATCTAAATCTTTATTACAGTATATAAATATTTTGATTTTCCTTATACCAGAATCTGTGATATCTTTCTTTATCTCTCCAAATATCAGTCTCGTTGACTTTCATTGCATGTAACAATTTGACTGTTGAAACAATTCACATTGTTTTAAGCTATGGTGAAGCATTAAGTTGAGAGAGTAGCTGAAAAAAAAGAGCATACCAAAAGTTGGCGGTTGTTAGTGATGACTATCTTCCTTTGTTTGACTGAGCACAATTCGTGCGGCGAGTTCAGATAGCCTTAGCGTAGGTTTGCGCGAAAGTGAAAAACAAACAAAACATTTTAGTAAAAGCACTTTGCAGCATCACCCTATTGACCAAAGCATTAAGAACATGAGCATTACTGGCGTAGATGATTTCATTTTGAATTTAGGAACTCAGATACGTAGCATTTTTTTTGTACTCAAAAATAACCATAGTTACTGATGGGCTCCTCATTAGTTTCACCAACAAACATTGGACCAAAATCATATTTTCCCCTCAAAACTAAACCTTGTCTCCCGCACAACTAATACAGGGTTAATAATAAACGTTAAATATTGCCGGTTCTGTTCAATTTCTTGCTTTTAAGATGCGTCACGCTGCAAGTGCACAGATGAACTTGTGTTTACGACCTGTAGAACATTGTTAGCTTTGTTTTTGCTGTCTTGGTAATACTATTTCAATTTATGTGCATTGAAGTATTTAACCGCCTTCTTCCAGTTTGTGTGTGGAAATTTCACTTGTTGTCTCAATTTCTGACTTCCAACACCAGCACCATCAAGAGCAATAAGACAGCAATACTTGGAGAAAGAACTTTTTGCATGTTGACTGTAGAGTAGCTATCTCCACTGTGAAAGCCAACGATGAAGAGTGTTTGCATGATTTTTAATACAAAATTAATTTTATAAGGAGTTGACTTACCTGTTTACCGATGCTGACATTAGCAGAAATGAAATTTTCAATGTCTCAAACTGGATCTGAGGTGGTAGCGGCAGCACTGGTAGAAGGCCAAGGTGATAAAACTGACAATTCTGATTCAACCTGATTGGCTGCAGCAGATTGATCAGGTTCAGCCTCATGAATGTGTTTTGTTATTGCAGGCTTTTCAGCATGTTTTTCAACATCACATTCACAGTACTATTGGCGCCATCTATAGTGAACGATTTACTATAGATGGCGCCAAAGGCACTAGATTAGTGCCATGGTGCTGCCATCACGCCGCTTTTCCACCCACTGTTTATTTGTGAAGTTAATTCTTGAAATCCAGGGAATCTGAACATACATTGTCCATAATATTGAATACAGACTATAGACACGATACATATATTTGCAATCTTCTGAGTGAAAATATATTTTATATGTTAAAGACCGGAGTGTAAGCCTACTTTGCTGTGCCTGATGACTTTAAGTAATATATATATATATAGGTCTATATATATTTATTCATGATTAAAAAATAAGACAACCACCTCAGTCTACCATTCTAAAATTTGCAAAACAGGTGGTCTCAGAATGCATAATTCAGGTTTTCTTTTATGTTTTTACAAAACAATTTCCCTGGGAGGACATGCCAAACGAACTCCCAAGCATGGCTTCACGCAAGCAGCGTTTGCGTCAAGCTCTCAAATTAACCCTCTTCAATGGCAATTTCTGGCTATGCCCCTGTCCAAAGATAAGTCTTATTGATTTGCATTCTATGTTATCATTTAATTGTTGAAACTATTTGTCTTGTTTTAAGCTATTAAGAAGCATCCAGTTGAGAAAGTAACTTATGAGTTGGGTATGAATTATTGAAAAGTATTGAGATGGATGTCAGTTATCGAAAACTTTTAATTTATTGTGAATTCGTAAACACCATTCAACTGGGTGAAAAGTTCAGAAAAGGTTTCTGTTTTTTTCAAGTTTGTTGTTATATATGTTTTGTTTCAAAAATTATTAAGTCTTAGGTTACTCATTAAACTTTAGAGATAATTTCAGAAATATCTTGATTTTAATTTTAAGTTTGAAAGTCTGTGTCAATTAGTTCATTCTTTGAATGATATACACTGCTGGCAAAATTTTTAAGTGCAATTAACGTAAAAAAATATGCATTTGTGTTGTTAGACTCAACCACTTATTTCATTGGAGCTTCGAAATATTAAATAAGAAAAGGGAAAATAAAAACAAAAAAACATTTTCAGCATTTAAGAGAGAAATTGTTAACACTATGAAAGAAGCCTAAATTCTAGCTGCTCTAAAGTTTAAGACCATACCAAAAGGAACTCCTAAACAAGGTGGGAAATGCTCAACAAAAGGCCTCAGTCGTGAGTTGCACAACCGTCATTGAGAATAACTTCAATCATTCGCTTTGGGGTGGTCGATATAAGAGTTTGCAAAAGGCTTGCTGGAATGTTATTCCAAGATGGCTTCACGAAGAACATGCTCTGTTTGGAATTGATGTCTATTTCTTTAGGCTTCTCATGCCATCCATTCCCGAACATTTTCAATGGGGCTCAATTCGGGCGAACATGCAGGACGGTCGAAAAGAATCACGTTATTCGCCATGAGAAATTCTTTGTTCTGCGGGCATTGTTGATTGCAGCTTTGTCTTGCTGATAGATCCAATCATTTTCATACAAGCGACGGCCTTCAGTCAATAAGGATGCTCTCTCCAACATACCCATGCAGTCAGCTGCTCTTGGACACTTCTGTGTAGCCTAAAGCTTCTTTGTTCCATGAAAGGAGAAAGCACCCCAGATCATGATGGAACCTCCTTATCGTGCCAGTAACATTGAAAGCCATGTGGACTGTCGAGGTTGAATATTTTCTCATCAGAGAATTAAACCTTCGTCCACTTTTCTACCTCTCATGTTTGGTGCTTCTCACCAAAGTTTAACCAAACCGTTTTGTGTTGTGTAAGTAGGCGTGGTCTTTAAAGACGTTTACGGTTTTTAAAGCTTTTCTCTCGTAGGTGCCGTCTTATTGTTCTTGAACTGCAGTCAACGTGCGTGAGGGCCTTATTCTGGTTCGACTAACGCCTGGTGTCTTGCCGGTCAATACATCGAATCCTCCTGCTCAACTCCGGTTAAATATCCATGGACCGATTTCCTGAAATTTTCGTTTCGTATAACTCAGGGTCTTTTGAGAAATTTGCAACAGCAGTTTTACTGCACCCAATCTCACCAGTGATGGCACATAAAGAGAAAAAGAAACCTTGCTCTTGCAGCTCTACAATTCTGCCACGTTCACATTCTGTCAGCTTTTAGCCTTTTCTATGTTTTATTTCAATGATGTCAGGAGATGTCAGTGAATGATGTTGACAATGCTAATACTTGAAAAAAAGGAAATTTGGTTTCATGTTTACCGATTAATGCTTCGTTTCAGTATGGTCTTAAACTTTTGACCAGCTAGAATTTAAACTAATTTCATAATGTTCTCATTTTCCTATTAAATGTTAAAAAAGATTTTATTTTTATTTTCCTTTTCTTATTTTCATCTTACGAAGCTCGACTCAAATAAGTAGTTGAGTCTAACAACGTAAAATGCATATTTTTTTCTTCGTTTATAGACCTTAAGATTTTGGCCAGCAGTGTATAGACACCATTTTTGTTTTTTTGTTTGATGCAATGGAAAATTTGAATGTTAGAAATTTTGTAAACACTGTTTTTATCTTGAGTTTTTTATTTAGTCTGGACAGACGAAAACTTTGTTTAATGCGGCCTTATTTAATGACTATCACAAACTTTTTACTTTTGTTTTGTTTATTTCACCTTACTAGTCAAATCCGAGAGAAGAGAAACAAATTTCTAACTAGCTTAAATATTAAAAATTACTATTTAATGTTTGAAATATGTTGTAGATTAGCTGAGTCATTGTTGAATTGATAGCGTCAAGTACTAAAGATTGCAGAAAAAGAAAATTTGCCTCCCCATAACCAGAGACGAATTAACAAAGTTATGATATTAAATCTTGATACATTTTGCTGAGTCATCATTTAATGGAGAAATATTTAAATGTTAATCTAAATAATTAATAGATAATGGTTAAACTATAGGTTATCGAATTAGGATTGTGGTATTTGAGATTCATTGTAGTAGTTTCGGTCACTTGATTTAAAATAGCAAGAAAAGTATATTTTCAGGTTATTGTACAATTTAGCATAATTTTATGGAAGTAGAATAAAACTATAGTACCTTTAAATAACTTGAGCTGATTTGGAGGGTATCATTATACATAAAAAATTCACTACATATACATGATACTGTTGTATGAACTAAAAGGTAATCGTAGATCAAATTTGTGAAACTCGAGAATGCAGCATCTGGTATTCAATACAATTTTGAACTATTTATTTTTAATCAGTGTCCCTGTACTGTCATTTTTCTTTAACGTAGTTGTTGTTGTTGTTTTGAATTAAGCACAAAGCTACACAATGGGCTATCTGTGCTCTGGTATCGAAACACGGATTTTAGTGTGGAAGTCCGCAGACATACCACTGAGCCACTGGGATGATTTTTTTTTAACAAACTGATTCTTAAGAAAATTGTTTTTGAAACGTGGAATAATAATTTCGCGAAATTGTTTAATTAGTTATGTCGAGAAAACTCACTTGCAGAGAAAAATACACATGTAAAAAGGCTCGTTTGGGTTGAAAATTTTTTTTACGTAGATGAGTCTTAAAGGAAGTTGAAATAAAATGCTAATTCTTAATTAAAGTGATGAAAAAATTTTGACTGAAGTAAATAGATGATATTTATAAAGTGAGCTTACTATTGCTCATCCTAAAATATCTACACGAAAAGTTATGTAGGCCTACTATATACCACGTACTTTACACTGTAGTTCAAGGACTAAGAAACGTAAGCCTAATTAAAGATAAAATTTACAGTCTCAAGTTTCACTACATGGGCTTAAAATAAATTGAATCACTTACCTGTAGTAAATTAAGAATAAAATTAAATGACTTCATGAAAATAGTAAAATCTTAAAATTCTTAGAGCTCTGATTCAAGTCATATTTTATCTGAGACAGTGAAAGTAACCTTAACTCTTGTTGTTTGAAAAGACATAATGCATATTACAAATGTTAATATCATGGCTTACAAATCATTATGTTCTGATTAGATTTCTTGAGATTACCTCTACACTTGGGCTTTACTTTGAGTAGACTAATTTCAAAGCTTGTTAAGTGTCAAAGTACACAGCTAAAATAGTTGCTTATTAGTAGATGGAGATTACAATAGAAAGTTCGTTTTTTAGTTGTCATTGCGAAATCCGTCATAGAATTTGACAGAGAAGGGCCGACTAAGATATCTTCCTTTTATCAAAAAGACAAGTTTATTAACTGTTTAAACATGTATACTTCAAGTATTTTCTGTAAGCTTCGCATCTTTGTGGCCAAACACTTTCGGTATTAAATTACAGTTTTTGAGGTTAAAAGATCGAGTTATTTCCTATAATATATAAACACGTTTTTATTGTTAACTTCTTTTATAGTAGACACAGTGACACATTTTCGTATCCCACCCAGTATCCTGAGTTTAGTGTCATATACTTTCAGACCTTGTTAAAATGCAAGTGTTGAAAAGCGTTAATTTATATATGAAGCGTTTGTACAAAGTAATAAACAAAATTATGATGGGTATGAATTGTTGAAAACATTTAACTTGTTGTGAACAAGTGAAAATAGTTTTTCACTGGATGTTAAGTTTTGAAAAGGTTCCTGTTTAATTTCGACAGTCACTCACTGGGACAGTATGGTTAAAATATGGAGTCGTTCTGTTGGTTGTTATAAATGTCTTGTTTTAAGATTTGTTAAGTCTTAGGTCCCTCATCAAACTTTAAACACAATGTACGATAATTTTAGAAACAGTTGAATTTTGATTTTATTACAGGTAAATTTTATATTGTGATTAAGTATGGTGCCTTTGCACATCTTTTAATATTCAGTTTGAAAGTCTGTGTCAATCAGTGCATTCGTAGAATGATATCTGCAAACCATTTTTGTTTCATTGTTTGACTTAATAGAAAAGTTGAATATTAAAAGCTTTCTAAATACTGTTCTTACGTTGATCTCTTTCATCAGTAATAAGTTAATGACTACTCAATGGGGCTAAAACATCAAATTACTAATCTACTGTAATGCATATTTATCTTGTTGTTAATTTTCTAAATGTAAATGCCTCAAGCTATACTAAAGTGGTGAAAGATTTAATTTTCTTGTTTCTCAAAAGGGAAATTTATAATATAAAATTTATAAATAGCACATTTCACAAAGAGAGACATTTTAACACTTTGGGAATTGGTTTAGAGTTAAATATTCTTTGTTCTCTTGCTGTATTTTTCGGGAAACTTGATAAATGGATAATAATGTAGATTGTTGTTGTTGTTTTGAATTAAGCACAAAGCTACACAATGGGCTATCTGTCCTCTGCCCACCACTGGTATCGAAACCCGGATTTTAGCGTGTAAGTCCGTAGACATACCGCTGAGCCACTGGGGGGCAATAATGTAGAGCTCGTTGCTCAGAAGCTTCCCATTAGTTCCTTCCCATTTTTGGACTAGTTTTGTATGATGAAACAGTAGGTTTTTATTGTCATCTCAGTTCTGCATCTGCGTTGTTATGTAAATGTCGTGTAAATATTTTGTAAACGACAACATATCGTGTTGTGTTTGAATTTTCATTTCTCTTATTTATATTTACATATTTGTATTACTGTTTCAAGGCTTACACAGTGAAATAGGTTGTTCTTCGTTTAGAATAACATTTGGGATTTTCTAGAATTAGGTAGATTAAATATATGACTATAAATGGAAATGTTTGGCGGCCTAGCGTCCAGACGTAGAGTCTCGTGCAAAAACATACATGCGCAGATTACTCTGTCGAAATTCCGGTGAATGTTTGAGAAAAGAGTCCTAATAATATATATAAACAGACGGCGATAAGAAGGAAGAAAGGAGTCAGACATTAGAATTATTCAAAAGAAGAAGAGTCAGTCATTAGTTTATATTTAATTCAAGAAGTAGTGTCTTTGTTCGAGAAGTTTCCAACGCTCGCTGTGTGGTTATTCAACTTAACTTTGTGACTAGAGCTAGATCTACAGAAACTGTGATTTTGTTTCATCAATCTTTGCGATTCATTTGATTTACTGGTTGTGCTGAGTGTCGACACGTACGGGACTGTTTAAGAGAAACCGAGGCAAATTTGAAAACAACAATCTTGGGACATTCATCGTAAAAGGAACGTCATCAAAATTATTGAACTGTGAATTGTTTCTGGACTTTTCATTCTAGATCATTAGATACAGGCCAGTACCATTTTGTGTTGTAATTGATTTTGAATGTTAAAACTGAATATCTGTTATTGTTAATATATAATTTGCGTTATATCTGTTAATAGTTTAGTGTAATAAATTATACAAGCTGTTATCTGTGTCTTTCTGTTTCGTTTAGTCTACTTAAAACATAAAAAAAATGTAACATGCGTACATAAAATGTTTCACGTTTTCCGCATCAGACAGTTACAAACCACGAAATTTCGGATTTAAACTGGACACACGAAAACTATGTCTACTGGGTCATTATATTTTGACTTTCATGAATTTTTAGGTTTTCTTTTGTTTATTCAACTTTCTATTTAAATCAGATTAACGCTTCGTTTCAGTATGGTCTTAAACTTTTGACCAGCTAGAATTTAAACTAATTTCATAGTGTTCTCATTTTCCTATTAAATGTTAAAAAAGATTTTATTTTTATTTTCCTTTTCTTATTTTCATCTTACGAAGCTCTAATCAAATAAGTAGTTGAGTCTAACAACGTAAAATGCATATTTTTTTTCTTTATCTCTATAGGCCTTAAGATTTTGGCCAGCAGTGTATAGATACCATTTTTGTTTCTTTGTTTCATGTAATGGAAAATTTTAATGTGAGAAATTTTGTTAACACTGTTTTTATCTTGAGTTTTTTATTTAGTCTGGACAGACGAAAACTGTGTTTAATGCGGCCTTATTTAATGACTATCACAAAGTTTTAGTTTTGTTTTGTTTATTTCACCTTACTGGTCAAATCCGAGACAAGAGAAACAAATTTCTAACTAGTTTAAATCCTAATAATATTTATTAATGTCTAAAATATATTCTAGATTTGCAAAGTCATTGTTGAATTGATAGGGTCGAGTACTAAAGATTACAGATAGCGAAAATTTTCCCAGTCATAGTTAGAGACAAATAAGCAAGTGTGTGGTATGAAATACTCGTATATTTTGCTGAATATTCATTTTATGGAGAAATACTTTAGAGTTGATGTAAATAATTAAAAGTTAATGTTCATACTATAAAATATCGAAGTATGATTGTTGTGTTTCAAATTCATTGTAGTCGTTTTACTCACTTAATTTGAAATAGAGTTAACTATAAATTTGTAGGTAGTCACATACAGTGGAACCCCTCTGAAACAGTCACCTTCGGGACGGAGACAAACTGGCCTGATTAAAGGGGTTCCACTGTAATTTAATGTGTATAGAAAAATTATGGTATTGTAACGGACTTGAGTTGTTTGGAAGCTTAACATTAAACAAAAATAAAATTCTGTATAGATGTAAGATGATGTTGTCTGAACATGAAAAGTTCAGTGAATTTGTGAAACACATGAATGTGACAAATGGATACTCACAACAATTGTGAACTGTTTATTTTTATTCAGTTATTATTTTACAAACTGATTCTGACGTAAATGACCCGCCATGGCCAAGCGCGTAAGGCGTGCGACTCTTAATCCGATGGTCGCGAGTTCGCGCCCGCGTCGCACCAAACATGCTCGCCCTTTCAGCTGTGGAAGCGTTATAATGTTACGGTCAATCCCACTATTCGTTGGGAAAAGTGTAGCCCAAGCGTTAGCGGTGGGTAGTGATGATTAGCTGCCTTCCCTCAAGTCTTACAGTGCTAAATTAGGAACGGCTAGCATAGATAGCCCTCGAGTAGCTTTGCGCGAAAATGGAAAAACAAAACATATTTCCAGAATGGACGACAGACAATTATATTTTACTAGTGTGTTTCAAGAAGTAAAATAAATTGATAAATGAAAATATCTATTGTGACTTCATAATTCACGAATTAGACACATCAGTGTTTAATCATTGGTGGAATTGTTTGAATATTTTGGTCGATCTTCATTCAGTAATAACGTTCGGCCATTGTTAAAGTATTCCAGACATTCTGATACATTTTTAAAGGGTTAATTTTCTCCATCTTGTACGAACATTCTCAGATGGATTTCAGCTAAAAACACAGTTTTGAAACACTAACAATGAATAGTAGTTTCATTTTCTTTTTTATTGTTTTGTGACACAGTGAAAGAGTATCTGCACGTGAACGAATAGAATAGTTAACACAATCCCAATCAGAAATATAAACACTGTACACAATAATGTTTCTCTACCTTTAGCTCATAACACTAATCTTTGTGGCTTATTGCACTGAAACTTCGGTTTAAATACTTCTGATGAAAAGAAGCAAAATTACACCGTTATGTAATTTTGTGTCAAGAACAACAAAACAAATGTTGAGATATATTACAAGGATAAAGTTCTCACAGTGTATAAACATTTTAATACGTTGTACTTGAATTTTAATGTATTTTGTTTTAGTAAAGCTACACAAGAGCTATCTGCATTATCTGTTCATAATTTAGCATAAGAGGAAAGACAGCTGGTCATCACCACCCACCGCCAACTCTTGGGCTTGTTTTTTTTATTAACAAATAGTGGGATTGACTGTGACATTATAACAAATCCACGCATGTTTGGTGTTACGGGTATTAGAACTCGCAACCCTCAGATTACAAGCTTTAACCCCCTGGTCATACGGGGAGAATTTTCTGACTTCACCGAGGGGAATCAAACGCCTGATTTTAGCGTTCTAAATCCGTAGATTTACAGCTGTATCAGTGGGTGACAACTTAAATGAGGAAAGAAATAAAATTACAATACAAAGTGGAAATAATAAATCAAATAAAAAACAAAGAAAAGAAACTACAATTTTTTTTATTTACAACACAATAAACACACAGAGTTATTGTTAAATTATTAAAACAACTTGGTGTAACGTCGGGACAATAATGATTTTAAAAAGTCTCTCGGCTTCTGCAGCTTGTGGTACTTCTCAAGGCGGAGTAACAACTTATACTGAACCTTAGAGAGGATTCTATAGTACACACCAGGAACTCGTGTAAATATATATCGATTCCGGGCAAGCCAAATTATGTACTTAAATACCGACGTGGTGTAATGAAATTTTAATTTTTTTTGTAACTGAAACCTGGACAGGCACGTGACAGAGTATGGTTTTCGCCGAGATCGAAGAGTCATTAGAAATACGAAACACCAATTTCGTTATCTCATCCAATTAAAGACGTTCAAACTTTCTCTCATAGGGAGGACTTTGTGAACAACGCGCCAGTTTTCAACCTGTAAGTGAACATCAATATGGCGTACGGTGACTTTTGGTTTTTTTGTTAAGGCTCGAGACAAATCGGACGTTCTTTGTCTGGCTCTTGTTCAAAGCGATTTCGGCTTAAAAAAAATTTAATTGAAAATATAAGAAGAGGCACTTAAATTTAATTTATATCTCATCAGGACAGCTCATAACTTAAAGAACTCACAGAGGACTGCTGAAATCGGCAACAGAAGAGCGGGAAACCGCAAAGATAACAACTACGGGTCCAATAAGATCAACAATTTGTTTGTTTTGTTTTTTAAATTAAGCACAAAGCTACACAATGGGCTATCTGTGCTCTGCCCACCACGGGTATCGA
The DNA here is from genome assembly GCA_011833715.1 of Carcinoscorpius rotundicauda. Classification (NCBI taxonomy): domain Eukaryota; kingdom Metazoa; phylum Arthropoda; class Merostomata; order Xiphosura; family Limulidae; genus Carcinoscorpius; species Carcinoscorpius rotundicauda. Next base: position 77,810,428 of record CM022400.1, on the reverse strand, counting down.
AACCCGGATTTTAGCGTGTAAGTCCGCAGACATACCGCTGAGCCACTGGGGGGCAAGATCAACAAAAGAAATGGCGGGAAAAGCTGTTACGGCTTAACAAAAGACGAATGCAGGTAAGTTAAGTATTACTGGTGGCAATAACATTAATAATTCCCCATTGCTAACTCTTTGTAGCTTGGCAAAAAGGAAATTAAGTACCGTTAAAAAAACAAAAAATGTAATTAAAAAAAGTAAAGTTAAGCGTAAGTTAATTAAAGAAATTAATTCATCGGAAAACTCCGAATGTGAAGAAGAAGCAGTGATGGCTACTAATACTGAGGTAGAGGTAGCTACCCCTGCAATTAAAGTAGGGTCAAGTCCCGATAATGTAACGGTAAAAAACAGCAACACCGAGGATGTTGATATACCTAAAAATAATAATGAAGAAAAAAATGACAGTGATCAAGAATGGGAAGACCAAGACTTTATCACTGTCATATCAAAAAGAAATATTAAAAAAACCAAATTAACAACCAACAACAATACAGTGGCAAAAACAAGATCACCACAATACGAAGTTATAACAGAAGGCATTCCGGGTCAATACAATCATCCCCTGCTTGCCACAGAAGTAAAGAGATGCAAACCAAATGTTAACATAGTTAACATTAAGCGTTTGCCAAGAGGCGGAGTACTGGTGCAAGGGCAAGATGTAGTCGATCTTAACCGACTACTTAAAGAATGGCCAACAGATGCCTTTAAACCTGGAAATATTAAAATCCACCTTCCGGGAAGTAAGCCGCAACCAAAAGCAATTGTGGTAAGAGGGGTTCATCAGACGATTGACCTGGACCTAGTTAAACAGGCACTTGACGAACAAAACATACCACACACTAAAACTGAAAGAATTATTTCTAAAAAATCGCAAACACCTACAAACCTCATTAGAATAGACATTGATGACAGCTACAACATTCAAAATTTAATAAACAATGGAATATTGCTCTTGTTCCAAAAATACCAAGTTGAGCAATTGTTGTAACACAGTGTTACAACTGCCAAAGATATGGACATGTTTCAGCAGCCTGCTTAGCATCACCGAGGTGCTGCGGATGTGGCGGGGAACACCATATCAACCAATGTAAAAAAGAAAAAGAAACGCCTAAATGTTGTAACTGTGGTCAAACCCACACAGCAAATTACAAAGGCTGCGAAAAATATAAACAAATAAAGCAACGCATTTATCACATCAGAACACCAACAGAACAGAATCAACCGAAAACAAACAGTTTACCTAAAACAGACACACCAACAGAACAGAATCAACCGAAAACAAGCAGCTTACCTGAAACAAGCACATCAACAGAATACAATAAAACAACAAAAACCACGTATGCAGAAATGTTAAAAGGAAAAGAACCACATAAACAACAAGTACAGAAGACTAATACACAGAACAAGAACACATTAACACAAAAACCAAAAGAAAACAACACCACCATACAAGAAACGAATATTAACACAACAGACAAAACAAGCCTGTTTTCAACAGTTTTCAAAAATTTAATAACTGATTTTATAACAGAATATGCCAAACCAAACCAGACAACTAACTTTCTAGAACTACTGATCACTATCACCATAAAACACATCACACCTCATATACCCTACATTATAACTACACTAACAGGTTACATGCTCACAGCACAATGTTCACAGTAGTGTATATCAACATCCAAGGTGCAATAGCTTCCAAGAAACATGAGATCGAAGATCTAATAGAAGAATTAAACCCCCAGATTATAATAATAAGTGAAACTCTAACATATAATAATAATAGATTTAAAATACCATATTACTCAACTATTAGAAAAGACAGGAAAAATAAAAATGATGAAAACAGAGGCATTATGCTGCTTCATAAAGTAGACTTATCTGTAGTAGAAATCAAACTAAACAGTAACAATGAACATGTTACCGTAGATATCCTCCAATCGAATAAAACTAAAATAACCGTAGCAGGAATTTACTGCTCACCCAATAAACAATTAGAAACAACTTTACTTAATAACATCTTTTCCCACAATCAAAACACCATAGTTATGGGAGACTTAAACAGTTAAAATGTTTCCTTTGGATGCCAAAGTTCTAATTCAAATGGTAGAAAATTAATACAATTTATAGATGATAATAACATAGCTTTATTGAATGATACCACCCCAACACATACATCCTATTCCACTAACACTAGTGACATACTAGATCTGTGTATGTGTACATATAATTTAAGCCATAAATTAGTAAAATTTCAAGTGGGAAAAGATGTAGATAGTGATTATCTCCCAATATTTTGCGTCTTCGATCTCACCCCCTATAAAAATATAACATATAGGAAAGAAAAATTTAATTACAGTAAAGCAGATTGGCAATGCTATAAACAAAAATTAGATAATCTGTTACCTAATAAAACTATTAAAGAAGTTAAAACGCATGTCGAAATGGACAACTATTGTCAAACAATCACGGATCGCCTTCAGAAAGCAGCCAAGTTAACAACAAACAACACATGGAAACCCACCACAGAAATAATAAACCTAATAAAAAAGCGCAGACAACTAAGAAGACAGTACATGATTACAAGAAACAGAGAAACTAAAACACAAATAAACAACATTAGAAATCACATCAGAACTCAAATAAAACAACAAAAATAAAATAAATGGGACAATTACTGTAATAAACTAAACGACATAACTGACCCGAAAAAATTCTGGTCACATCTTAAAAGATTCACAAATGAAAACACAAACACAAAGAAATATCCTCCACTCTAACATAATAACACCACTGCACACACAAATAAAGAAATAGCCGAAGCTTTCAAGGATCAACTCCAAAATACATTTAAAACTCACACAGATCCAAATATGAATACAAACTTCTACAATAAAGTCACTAATCACATAGCAAACAATAAACATCAATATGAACCAATATTTCCAGTAAACATAACTGATATAAATACAAATTCTAACACAGATTATGAAAGCACATTACTAACAAAGGAAATATCCCTACATGAAATACTAGAAGCAATAAAAAACACCAAAAACAAAGCACCAGGAGAAGATGAAATACAAGCTATTCTCCTAAAAAAGGGCACTCCGAAATTGTTTGACCACCTAAATTCACTATTTAACTATCGTTATCCTCAGGATATATCCCAGTTTCTTGGAAGCTAGCAAATATATTAATGTTCCATAAGGAAGGAAAACCAGCGAATAAACCAAATAGCTACCGACCAATCAGCCTGACCAGCTGTGTTGGCAAAATTCTCGAAAGAATAATAAGTAATAGACTCTCCACATTCTTGGAGATAACATCAAAATTACCAGAAGAACAGAATGGATTCACAACATTTAGACAAACGACAGACCATTTAATAAGATTAACCGAAACCATAATAGATAGTTTCAACAAAAAAGAATGTACAGTCGCTTGCTTCCTCGATGTCGAGAAAGCATTTGACACCGTTTGGCACGACGGTCTAAGGTTCCGAATGAATGAAATGGAACTACCGTGAGGAATTATTCGCTGGTTATCTAACTTTCTGGAAAACAGAAAATGTAGAGTAAACGTAGAAGGAACTTTTTTCGAATACTTTACTCCACTAGCTGGTGTCCCACAGGGAGGGGTGGTTAGCCCTATACTCTTCATCATGTATGTAAACAATATGCCATTGAAGGATCCAAATCATGGATTTTCATCACAGTTTGCAGATGATGTGACAATCTGGAAAAGTGCTGCAACACCCACGATAGCAGCTACAAACATACAACCACAATTAAATAGAATAAGTGAATACTGTGAAAAATATAGAATTAAAATAAACACAGCAAAAACTCAGCTCGTACTCTTTACGAAATCGACAAAACACAGAAAACAACAGCCAGAAATATATATGAATGGCACTCTACTCTAGATTGCCCAATCAGCAAAATTTTTAGGTCTGACTTATGATTCAAAATTAACTTGGATCAATCATGTCAACGAAATTAAAAATAAAATTTGGCGAAGAACCAACTATGTAAGGAGTCTAACTGGTAAACACAGTGGAGCATCTACAGATAACATTTTGAAAATATACAAAACATATATTAGACCAGTAATAGACTATGCAGCTCCAGCATGGGTAACTGTAAGTAATAAAACAATCAAAACCAAACTACAAACAACACAAAACACACTTCTCACAACAGCATACAGAGTCCCGAGATCAACATCATCTAAATTCATTCATAATTACTCGAACATACAAACCATACCAGATAGACTCCTAAATATTACAATTAGATATTTTAACAAAAATTGGATGAAAAATGATTTATTATGCGAACTGGATAGGTACCTCATACATGATGAAGAAAATCCTAAATACCTCTCCCCAATTAACATATATTTTAAACATAAAGAAAAATAAATTAAAGTAAAATATGTATGTATATAAACTTTAAATCTTATATTTATAGTTTACATATTTATGTATTTTAAAATAATAATAAAATAAAATAAATAAATTGCCACCAGCTAACTTGACCTACTGTGAATAATAGACTATAAATGGACATTGCCCTTAGAAGGATCTAACATACAAACAGTTAGGGAAAATAAATTCAGGAAGGAGGAAGAGGTCAAAGTGAACCTGACCCTCCGGGGCAAAATACCCAGATACCATTGACCAAGTATGGCGTACGGTGAAAACGCTTGGAACGAGGAGGATATCCCTGAAAGGCTCTCGAATTCTACGTGTATACAACCTATATTTCGCTTCATATTTAGTCGTGTTCTTACTATTCACTTCGAGTTTCACGACAATAGATACAAAGACAGAAGACCATTTTACCTTTTGAATTTGACCAAGACAGCAAGTTCAACTTCACTAAACAACGAGGCGACATGCCGGCCGGAGAGTCGGAGACCAGGGAAAACAAGTTAGCGTCTGATACTGAGGGAGCAAGCACGTCTATACCAGGGACAAAAAGTAAGTCTAGTGACGGTGGCCTAATTGAAAATGAAAATGCAAAATTAAAATCATTAATGTATATAGCAGAAAAAGAGTTAAAAGCAAAGTTAACGCCAATACTGCTAGGAATAGAAAAAAAAAGAAAACTAGTTAAGGATATACTTTCAGCATCTGAAGCTAAGATTACGGATATAGACAATAATATGCCAACAACTAGCAGTTCAAGCAACCCAAATCCCACCCTGGATATTCCACAGCAAACAAACTCAGACAAAGACGAAGTTCTTTCTGACGGCCCCCCAGTGGCTCAGCGGTATGTCTGCGAACTTACACGCTAAAATCCGGGTTTCGATACCCGTGGTGGGCAGAGCACAGATAGCCCATTGTGTAGCTTTGTGCTTAATTCAAAACAACAACAACCACAATCTTTCTGACGACGAAGGCTTCACGCTTGTGCAGACTCGTAGTCAGAAAAAACAAATCAAACAAAGAACAACCACCACAGACACACATACACAACTCGTACCAAAATTACCTGAGCACGGAATTATAATCCAAGGAGTTCCTGGTAGTTTCAACCAACCACAATTAGCCAAAAAATTATATAGGTGCAAACCTACCACAAAGATAACTAACATTTAACGTCTGCCCAGAGGCGGTGTTCTGATTCAAGGACAGGAACCCGCTGACTTAAACAGTCTACTGAAAGCTTGGCCTTCAGACGCGTTCAAAACAGGAAATATAACAATCCACCTACCAGGAACTAAACCAACACCAAAATCTTTTGTGATACGAGATGTACATAATTCAATAGACAAAGAAGACATTAAGGAAGCGTTAAGTACACAAAACATAAAACATATTTCAGTTGACCGTATAATTTCAAACATCACTAAAAAACCCACAAACCTTATCAAAGTAATTACAGACAACAGCCAGGATATTACACAACTCATTAATAATGGTATCACTATGTGGTATCAAAAGTACACAGTAGAACAAACAAAAACACCAGCAGTGGTTGTCACATAGTGTTACCAATGCCAAAGGTTTGGATATGTAGCAGCAGCATGCCAAGCAAATGCGCGTTTTGTGGGCTGTGGGGAGAATCACAACATTACACAGTGTACTAAACAGAACCCCAAACCCAAATGCTCCAATTGTGGGGAAGAACACACGGCAAATTACAAAGGATGTCAGAAATATAAATCCATTAACACACACTTGTACGAGATTAAAAATCCCAACGCGAACAAGCCGCCACCACCACGAACAATTAAGGAACCCACACCTACCACTCCAGCACCACAAAGCACAACTACACAAACTAACACTTACGCTGCAGTGGTTAAAACTTCATCATCCCGACAGGAAAAACCATCACCTTGTGAAGAAAAATACCCAAACCACCTCAAAATACACAACCAATAACGATCGAAACCACACTGACATCTGCCATAACTTCCACTTTCTCGGAAATAATGGCAGAATATACAAACACAAACAGTCTCACAGACATAATAGTTAAAATCATATTGAAAAACATACAGAATTTCTTGCCGCAAATTTTAACCTCCATCATAAACTCTACTAAACATGGATAACTTCACAGTCCTACACATCAATATCCATGGTGCTCTTGCTTCCAAGAAACATGAGATTGAAGATACAACAAACTCCATAAAACCTGATGTACATATTCTTCACATATCATTAGTGTACAGTGTTCCCTTGCCACTTCGCGGGCTCGGCCGACCCCCACATATATATATATTTATATATACATATATATAAAATAAACAATCTAAAATATAGCATTAAATACCATTAAAATATTAAAAATAAATATAATAAATACTGTAAAGAAAAAAAAGGTATATTTTGAGATATAAACATATATTTGAGTTTATAACAGCGTATAAATTGAAACATAACCAACTGGAAAGGCTTTCGATGTACGCATTGTGCGTCTGCGAAGGCTACGCGAGATCAGCTTCATGGCGTAGCGATGTGCAAGACGGGCTATGATTGGTGCAGAAATGAAAGACGGCCAATGACAGCTACCCATTTTGATTGTCTTTCACCATTGCTACATGTCTTCAAAATGTTCATAAGGCATTGCAAGAGATGAAGCCCTGCACCGTTAATGCAAGCTGGAAGAAGTTGTGGCCTGAGGTTGTGCACGACGACAAGGGATTCACGCCTGAAGAAATCCAACACTTGGCTGTTCACAAAGCTGTGCAATTAGCTTCGTTAATCAAAGGTGAAGGATTTACCAATATGACGAAGGAAGACGTAGATGAACTGATTGACTTAGAATCCGAACCACTCGCCGACCAAGACTTAGAAGCACTGACGAAGTCTGCTGCCGAGAAAGACGACGAAGAGGAAACATCGAAAGAAGCCGAGGAAACAATCGAGCAAAATGGATGGTCGTTAGAGTGGTTAGGTAAACTAATTAACGAAGTGAAGGAGGGCTCACAAGAATGGGGCAACGATATGGTTCGATCAGTAAAATTTTGCAATAAAATAGAAGAACTGATGACTCCTTATCAAATGATTTTCGATAGGCTAAAGAGGCAGAGTAAACAACTGCCAATAACAATGTTTTTCCAGCCGAGCAAGAAAGAAAGGGTACCGGTGGCAAGTACTGTTCCTGAAGTTGTAACGACCGACGAAGAAATTGCCGATTCACCTTCCACAGAAGAGGAAGTGGTGTCCACCGAAAAGACACCACCTGCTGAAGATATGTAATTTTTAATTTTAAGGCTTAATATCTTAATAATTGTTCTTATTATTTCAGCAATAATGAACAGTATTGTAATGGGAGGGTTAAATAGTTGTACAGGGAGGGTTTTAAAAGTCTAAATGCACATAAATATGCACGTAAAAATCGGCGATCCCACTTCGCGGAAAATTTCCTTTCGCGGGGGGGGGTGGAACGCATCTACCGCGATACACGAGGGAACACTGTAATTATAATTGGTGAAACTCTCCTATATAACTACCATCGATTCAAATTAAACGGATACTCCATTATTAGACATGACTGGAAGGATAATAGAGATCCAAACAGAGGGATATTATTATTGTATAAGACTGAACATATAGTTCAGGAACTTAGTATCCCATCCAGTAATGAATCAATAATTATTAATGTAGAAACGCAAAATCATACAGACGTTACTGTGGCGGGAATCTACTGCTCGCCTGGTACAGTGTTGGATATAAATCTATTGAAGATATTGTATAATAGCAATTGTAATCTTATTATTATCGGCGATCTAAACAGTAAACATATGGCATTCAACTGTCGTAGTACAAACGCAAATGGCAATTTACTTTTTCAGTAAATAGCAGCAACGAACCTACAGCCAGTCCTAAACAACATCGAAGAATACTACCAGAAATACAGAAAAAAAATCAATATTCCAAAAACCCAAGTCATATTATTCAGCAGACGGAACAAGCTAAAAAAAGATCCACCAAAACTCTATATGAATGGATCACTTTTACTGACTGCTACTTCTGCTAAATTTCTAGGTGTAATCTATGATTCAAAATTAACGTGGGTACCACATATCAAAAATGTACTGATACGAATCTGGAAAAGAGCAAACTATGCAAGAAGTCTTTCAGGTAAAATCCAAGGAACATCACCAGACAACATACTTAAAATCTACAAAACGTACATCAGACCAGCAACAGAATATGCATCACCTGCATGGATTAACATAGCACCCACACATGTACAGAAACTTCAACGTATACAAAATTCAGTACTAACTTCAGCATATAAAGTACCACGTAGCACCTCAACCACATTCATGCACAAGTATGTAAACATGGACACAATATCTGAAAGACTCCTGCATAACACTCTAAAATATTTCAATAAGACTTGGCATAAAAATGAATTAATGTGTGATCTCGACAGATATCACGTACATGATGTAAATAGTCATAAATACCTCTCCCCTTTTAACTTACATTTAAGAAATATAACTCAAGCTGGCCACTATGCACTAGACTCTTAGTCCTCGTTCCTTGTTTATTATTTATTTATTTATCTTTTTAATTGAATTATTATTCAATTATTGAATAATAATAATTATTATTACTTTGTGTGTGTGTGTGTGTGTGTGTGTGTGTGTGTGTGTGTGTGTTACTACAAGTAGTAGTAACATTCTCTCTATGAAGAAAAAGGAGAAAAATACAAAATATGTACATATGTATGAAAATACAAAAAAAAATAAAAAATGAAGAAAAAAAACAAGAGAAAAAACTTCTTGTTCGTCCATGCATGGACTGAGCCCTGAAATGGGTCTGAGTATGACCTAATACTTTTACTCTGGCCCAAAGCTATGAAGAAAAAAAAAAGGAAAAAAAAACCCTCAAGACAGACGCTATAATTGTTCGGGAGGGAGTAAGAGATCAAATGTACCTGACCCTCCTCGGTATTAAACATCAATACCCAAATACCGACACAGTGAAACTTGGAACTTGGCGTACGGTCACTCGGCCCCAAATAACACCCCACAGTACTGCAGGTTGATACTGCCCAATCCTGTGCGTTCACTTCGTTGTTAATATTTCGATAAATACCATAAGATAACAAGTTGCTGTGGTCATTAACTGACACGTACCACATACTCCAAACACGATAAGATAATGGATGTGATGACTGATTGTCCCCCAGCAGATTATTCAAGAAGCTGCACACGAAACGCTGAATTATCTGTAATGTTTCACACGGCACATAAAGTTGCAAGAATTGTCTCCATAAATAGAGGTTGTTGAGAAAGAGAAAACTAATTATTACTTTTGTAACACACGAAACAGTTTACAAACCGTAGTTGTTAGAATTACCCGAAGATGGAAAAAGCTGGTAAGATATTTTCTTATCAACATGAAAGTTGTTACTCATTGGGTACACTGTTAAAACTTAGGTTTGGAGAATAATGATAACAATACTGAGTTCCATAAACACACTTGTCTGAACTGTAATAAAACTGATAGTTGTAGAGATATAAATACAGAAGTTTTGTACTTTTATCAAAACAAGTAAATTAGCTGTAAAATTAATAGTTAGTTTATGTAAATACATGTGTATAAAGAAAACACCTACATGTTTGTTCCGTTCCCCAGTTTGTAAGATTGACCGAATATATTTTACGTTTGTTAACAGAACTGAAAATTTTTTGCCAGTCCATCATGATGCTGTAATCTTAAATCTAAACATTCGATGTTGCATTTCATCCAACAAACGTGTGTTCTTTCTACGGAATAAAAAGTGTTATTTAAAAAAAGAAGTGGCTTTCAATTTTACAGACTAAAATCTTGAACGCTTCATTTTTAACAAAAAGAAGTAAGTTATGCGACCAAGGAAAAAGAAATAATTTTGAAAAATTTAAGCAGAAAGTTTTTATTGTATATAAGATGTAACTGAAGTTTATTTTAAGATAGGTGAATTAAAGAAAGACGTAATCTGTTCTCCATGTGTCGTTACTTGTAGCTGTGAAAATGGAAAGATTAAATGTGTCTGTAACTGTAATGATGACACATCTCAATGTTGTACTGAAGCTAAAGACGGGATAAACAAATGTACAGTTACTGTTGTTTGTGAATGTGGAGATGCACGTTGCAGTCCAGACTGTAAGAAGGAGTCATGTCAGGATTGTGTAGAAGCCAGAAAGAAGAACAGCTGCGTTTGTAACGTTACCCGTTGGTGTGAAAACGGAAAGATGAAATGTGTTTGTAACTGTAATGGTAACACTTCTCAGTGTTGTGAAGAAGAGAAAAGATAAATGTACTGTTAGTTGTCAGTGTTGAAAAAAGAATGATTAATCCTATACTGCTGAACTTTCAATGTTCGTGAATTGTTTGAGTAAGAAACACGTAAATTGATGGTACTGATCAATAAGCGGATATTAATTTTATGATAACATACGTAACTTAAATGTGTGACGTTAATGTAAATATTTTTTTTCAAATCATACACAATATGAGACAGTTATTAGCTTATCACACTGAATACCGATAAAAGTATATTGGTTCTCTCTTTCTTATTCGATAAATATTATATATACATTTTAAATTTTTAGTTAAGGGCTAATGAGGATTTGTTATATAATTAGCTAGATATATCAAACATACTTCAAGATATTGATATTAAAATGTTAATTTCTTTAATATATTAATCAGTATACCTTATGCAGGCGGGTACTATTGGATTTTTGTAATGTCTTGAAACCAATTCGAAACAAAGGAATCGATATAAGTAATTATAGAATTTTTAAAAAATATAATTTTACGATGTTGAATTAATAAAACAAAGATGATACCAAATTACTGTACAAAAGTTTTTGATCGGCAGTGACCTTATTCTGATAATATCAGAATATGGAGTTCGATCCTTTATGATGGTAAGTTCAGGTAGACTTGAATGCACGTTTGCGTATAAACAAAACTCGTTATTTTAATATATTATCTCCATTACCATAAAGGAAATTGATTTAATTTTTAAAGTTACTCAGCTCCCTTTTATCACTGACAGATATTTATTTGTTTATTTGATTTGATATTCGCGCTAAACTACACGAGGACTTCTCTACTCTTCCTCTGATTTACGAGGGAAATACTAAAGGGAAGGAAACCTGTTACCATCAACAAATTGTAAGACTAACCTACACATAAAATACAACCACGATGAAATAGTAAAGGATATTGTGTGGAAGTGATATTCGAATCGGTGACCCAAATATTATAATTCGAACTTTTCACCTTGTTCCATAACAGGGTCATTTCTTCAGAAGAGAAAGTAACAGATGTTTATGGAGTATCTTTTTATTTTTGTTAAGCTGTTCATCCACCCAGTAACTGTGGATATGATCTGGTACACCTTGAATACCTAAATTGTATATACCGTTGTTCTTTTTATCAACAGTTCTGTCTAATCTAATGCTACAACTTGTATTCAGAAGGTTAACAGCAGAATTCATCTTGTCAGTAGAATGGTTCGTCTTTCAAACAGATGTCTTTATATAGTTTAAATATAACTAATGTACATGTAAATGTAACCTAACACAGTTAAAGCTAAATATTAAGCTATAACTAAAGCCAAGTGTTATCGTACCTAGTTCAATTTAATAAGTGACCGATATGATCAGAGAATAAAGGTCAGCTTGCAGACCGTTATTTAGATTACGTGGAACGAAAATTACTAACGCTCTAAAGTTTAGGGTTCGTCAAGTGCACCAAGTTCTAATTTCTTTATGTAAGAAAGGATCGCGTCGGTGGGAAGGAACCATCTCTACTTCAAACTGTCGACCAAAGCTTATGACACACGGACCATCAGTAACTATTTACTTATTTCTATAGGTTTCGTGACTGTCGTAACGTAATTATTTTAGAAAGGAGAGTTTCAAACCGCTTATATAAAAGTAAATTACTTATGGTTGGAAATTGAATAGTTAGTTCATTCAAGTACATGGTTATCTCAAGAAACCACCCACATGTTTGTCCCGCTTCGAAATTTTGTGAAATTGACCAAACATATTTTACGTCAGTGAACAGAACTGAGCTATTTTTATCAGTTCAGGATGACGCTGTCATCTTAAATCTGAATATTAGATGTTGGATTTCATCCAACAGACGAGTGTTAATTCTAATAAATAGAAAGTGCTATTTTAACACGTTTTTGTAATAATTTAAGACGTACCTTTAATTTTGTAATTTAATTTGTATAAGGTCCATTTATGACAAAAACAGATTATACGATTGAGTATCGGTCAGTATAAGTAAGTTTTAAGACTATTGAAAGACACGAGTAACAAATACAATCCATGAGTAATATTGAAAACAAAATTAAACAGCAATTTTATTGTATTAAAAGTTTTACTGAAATTTTTATATTGGTGAAACAACGAGAGACGACAGCTGTTGTATATGTGTCGTTACTTGTCGCTGTGAAAACGGAAAAATGAAATGTGTCTATAAGGGTAACACTTCTCAGTGTTGTGAAGACAAAAACTGTTAGTTGTGAGTGTTAAAGATGAAAGGACTATTCTTATAGCACTGAAACTTTAATAATGGTGAATTATTTGACTGATCAAAACAAACACGTAAATTTGTGATGTGGCTTAACACCAAGAGAAAATTAATTTTAAGATGAAAAAAAGTATTTTACATATTTCGCTGTATTCTCAAGAGACGGTTAGTGCTACATTGAACTGAATACTGATTAATCTATGTTGGTTCGTTTTTAATTTGATAAATGTCATTATATAAAGTTTAAGTGTTTAATTGATGATCGATAATTATTTACACAATTATCCATCAAACATTATGATGTCAAAATGTTAACTTGTTTTATAATGCTTTATCAATTTAATCTTTGGCTTTTAAGAATACAATGTTGTAATGCTGAATTTATAAAATAAACTGTATGAAATTCCTGTATCAACATTTATTGGTCACAAGTATTCTTCAACGTATAATATTTGAATTTAGACTTCTATCCTTTCAATACTTAGTGCAAATAGACCAAAGTGCAGTTTGTTTCTTAAAAAAAAAACAAATTACCACATCATCATTACCAAAGAGTAATTTGAAATTTCTAAACTTCCAATTTAATATTCAATAGTTATTTTTAATGCCTAGAATTTCCCACAAAGTTACACTGGTATTGTTTATGTTAGCTATCTGTAATTTAAAAGTGAAACACTACAAAGAAGGCAGCTAGTTATCAAATCCCATCAACTGTTGTTGTTCTGCTTGAGGATTCATTTTATGATTGTCATTTTACCTTTATCCAGAGGTTCATTTGTTCTCTTGTTACAACTACTATCCAGGATATTATCAGTGGAACTTCTCTTGCCAATAAACTTGTTCCTGTGTCAGACAGATTTAGTTGCATATTTTAAAAATATACTCATTTAATACAAACATTTATTATAATACTGTGTTTGTACTTGTAATTCAAATCGTACTCGCTATAATATAATTAAAGCTAAACACTAGAGCTATAATCAAACTAAATTGATATCGTGCTTAGTAAAATTGTAATTTTATGAGAGAAGAGAGATGATGAGCTGACGTGTTCATTGTACTAGGAAAGCAAAGTGGTCACAAAACCAGTTTTCATTAGTCTTGTTGTTAGAATTATGGTGTTCCGAATTTGGAATAATATTGGAGCACTCAACAAAGTAGGCTAGAATCAACTGTTTGTTGGATTCTATGGTATTCGCTATTAGTTTTCTTTTTTGAGCTTCTAAAAAACGATTTTTGTGTTTACTTAAAACATATCTGACCTGCATATTTACACACTGAGAAGTCAATTTTTTAAAAAATTGTGCGATTAACTTAATTTAGGACAATTACAAGTAAGCTAACCTGTAACTTGGAAAATGGTAACAAATAAATTAATTACATTTCAAAATTTGTTAAATAGGAGTTGTAAAGAGTTGTTATCAGTTGTTAATAGTTATTAGTGTGCCCCCCAGTGGCTAAGCGGTATGTCTGGGGACATACACGCAAAAATCCGGGTTTCGATACCCGTGGTGGGCAGAGCACAGATAGCCCATTGTGTAGCTTTATGCTTAATTCAAAATAACAAAAGTTATTAGTGCTGAATCAACATGTTTCACAAGAACTTTTAGAATGTTGTTAAGATTACGTGAAACGAAAATTATTAACACGCTAAAATTTAGATTTCGTCAAGTAAAACAGGGTCTAATAATATCATTGTTTTCTTGTTTTTGAATCTTGCACAAAGCTACGCGAGGACTTACTGGTAAGAGAAGTTCCACTGATAATATCCTGGATAGTAGTTGTAACAAGAGAACAAATGAATCCTCAAGCAGTACAACAACAGTTGATGGGATTTGATCACTAACTTAGTCCTCCTTAATTTAGCAGTGTAAGCTTAAAGGGAAGACAGGTAGACATTATTACTCGTCGTTACCTCTTAGGTCACTACTCTTATCGACGAATAATGGATCAACCGAGACGTTATAAAACCATATAAGGCGCGATCATGTTTAGTGTAATGGGGATTCGACCCCGCGACCAGCATATTGCGAGTGGAGCACCCTAGCCACGTGACCATGACGGATTTCCTCTCGTCTTAGGGACATGAAAGTCACATCTGTTCTTCAAACCATCGGTTATAGCTTATGATACAACAGAGCATCAGTAACCATTTATTAGCTTATTCGATATTATAAGAAAAGTCCAGTATAATTTTCTTCCTTATTATCAAAATAAGTTATTCTTGAAAAGAATTTGTATTCTATTAACACATGAATAATTACTATTTCTAGTGATATAGGAATAATAATGTATATTTATATTAAACATTAATATGAATTTTACGAGCATTTGTAGGTCTATAATCAAGTATGCATTTAGGCCTATATGTGGTGAAAGTAATAATACATTAATTTATATTAATTCGTGAGAATAAAATTATTTTCTACTTCAGACTGAATGACATATATATCAGTAAAATATATCAGTTAAAAATTCATATACGATGTATTGTTTTTACTTCACACATAGTAATTATAAACTGTAATAAAAAGATACCATAGCATTCAGTATCCTCTGATTTTGTTATAGTTTAGTGTGTGCTTACGTTCACGAGAAACACATTTACTTAAAGATGACTAAACATTAGAGTTATAGCCTAGATAATTTCTTAGTTTTAGGCCTATACTGCATGAAACCTAATTTGATTGTAGTAGAAACTGAAATGAAACATGAATTATTATCAAAACATTTTGATCGACTAATCTGTTCTTCAACATCTCCGATAGAGCCGTAATGTTCAAACGTTGAATCACGTAAATAAAGAAAATTTAAGAAGTAGACCTACTTTTCCACAATATAACGTATCTACGTGCCAGTATTTATTAGGCCTACTAATATGACTGACACTATACAACAACAGCTAAAAATCATAAGCCTAATTAAATATAAAATTTAGTCTGAAGTTGACTACTTTGACACAATGTTACTTAAAGAATTAAATGTTTGTAGTCAATTAAAATTACTAAAATAGGTCTTATAGAAATGATAGAATCCTAAAATTCTTGCCCCCCAGTGGCTCAGCGGTATGTTTGGGGACTTACACGCTAAAATCCGGGTTTCGATACCCGTGGTGGGCAGAGCACAGAGCCCATTGTGTAGCTTTGTGCTTAATTCAAAACAACAACCTAAAATTCCTGGAGCTTAACTAAACATCGTCTTTAATCTGAACTTTAAAGTAACTTCAAATCTCTTCGTTTGAAAATAAATAATACGTATTATTATTAATACGTATTATAACCTATTAATCTTTACGTCTTGATTAGATTTCTTATGATTACATGACGCTTGTGTTTAGCTTGAGGAGACTACTTTCATAGTCCTAAACGGACTTTTATACATTTGGTCTGAAGTTTCTCATTATAAATGGCTTCTTACAGAAACACATCGTCCAGATTGATATTACTATTTTTCCATAAGATGTGAGGAATAAAACTATTATAAAAGATAATAAAGGATAAACTAACATATTTCATAAAAGTAAAAAAAACAAAAAAACTTAAGAAATATTTTACATCCTTTCTGCCTTACAACCTGCTTAGGCAGTAAAGACAGTGTCACGTTGAATTAAGCACAAAGCTACACAATGGGCTATCTGTGCTCTGCCCACCACGGGTATTGAAACCCGAATTTTAGCGTGCAAGTCTGCAGACATACCGCTGAGCCACTGGGGGCAAATCAGGTCAAGAAAAATCATTGAAAGGTCACATTATTCATAGATTGTAATTATACGCGTGTTAATTTTAATTTAATGTTCACGTAAAGGTAAAAGGCCTAACTACATATAGCCGTTCGTAATTTAACTGCCATCCTGTATTTCAAACTAACTGATAAGATTGAAGAGAAACCACCAAAACTATCATATTCATGTTTGACCAGATAGTTGGATTTTATCGTGGTGTTTGTAGTTCACCAACAGCTGTAAAACATTTCATGAAAATGAACCATGAATTTTTCTATTTAATTTTCACACACTAATCACATACGGCCTGATTCTTGGATTTAATGAAGGTTTTAATTTTTTGTGGAGTTTGTATTTTATAACAAAAATGAGTACATCAAACTTGTGATTAGTTCAAATTTATGCAATTTATGTTTTCATAATTCGAAATATGTATGGTCAAGCTGCCTATTAATTCTTTCGCTGTCAACTTCGATTATAGCCGATTTTACGGTTTATTCCCATTTACGACTAAAGTCGAATTCGTATAGTGTTTTCTATATTCAATAGATAGCAGCACCCTACGGGTAAAGGTGAAGTGAAGTCCTATTTAATATTCATTAGCCTAAGATGTTTTTCTTGCATATTCATGAACCTGACCAGGCGATTAGTATTTTTTTTTTCCAGACGCGAAAAAAAGAAGAATTTTGTGAAGAAAATTTCAAAGATGGTTTCACACAGGCGTTTATCATTATCTGCGGCTCGAATTTTGGATATAATTCAAGATTTGGAGTTTTGTGTGTGAAAGATCAGAAGAAGACTCAGGAGACAGTGCTGATGAATGTAGACAGAACACACAAACCAATTTGGAAGCAACCAATGGAATAGGCATAGTTAAAACCAGAAAATGAGTGGTTCCACTACCAGGGGTAGGTCAACAAAATCATCTGGATAGGGGTTCGAGGAAGCAATTGTGGAATTCTACCCCAGGTATAGACCCTACCTCAACCTGAATTCAAATCATCAGCTCATTACAGGATGCTTAGTGACAGTTGGAAACACTGGAAGAAATTGCGATAGTGAAACAGAACTGTCTACCCGACAACGTACGTTTCGAACAAACTCTGAAAATTTTTTGTTTATATGCTCATTTGAGGTGAAGTTTTAAGCTTTTTATGTATGTGGTTCTAACAGGCAAAAGGAATGTGACAATCACCATTAGTTCGAAAATAATAATTTAGCAGCAAAAAAATTGACAGTTAGACACAAAAAGAAACAACAATAAAATGCGCAATACAAAAATTGGTTTCTGAGATTTATAAAGACGTTTTCTCCGCGGTCTTTGAGAACCAATAAGTAAAATTAGACAAGTAAAAGTCAACAAACATTTCTGACTTTTGTAAAACGGATAAATCCACTAACTGGATCTGAAATAGAAAAAAATAATAAATTTCTAGAATTTCATACAATTTATCATAATTTTATGTCTTTAGAATAACAAAATTATGGTACTGTAATAGGACTTTAGTAGCGTTTCGCTTTAAAAACAAATATTAAAAAAAAATCACTATAGATACATGACGCTGTTGTCTGGACATAAAAGGTCATAGTTCATCAAATTTGGCAGAGAGTGGCAACTGGATATTCAAAACATTTTTGAACTATTTATTTTTATTCAGTGGTCCGAAGCTGTTTTTGTTTCACAAACTAGTCCTTGTTTGATTGTTTTTGAATTTCGCACAAAGCTACACGAGGGTAATGTAATAAAAGAGGGAAGGCAAGGAATCATCACCACCCACCGCCAACTCCTGGGCAACTCTTTTACCAACAAATAGAGGGACTGACCTACACATTATAATGCCCCAACAGCTGAAAGGGAGAGCATATTAGGTGTGACGGGGATTCGATCCCTCGACCCTCAGAGCGCCACAACCATCTGGCTACGACGGGCTTAACCTGGTCCGTAACCATACTAGTTTTAAAATGAAGAATTTGACATTATAATAACAAAGCTTCCGGCTCGGCATAGCCAGGTGGGTTAAGACGTGCGACATGTAATCTGAGGGTCGTTATAATGTGACGGTCAATACCACTATTGGTTGGTAAAAGAATAAATAGCCCAAGAGTTGGCGGTGGGTGATGATGACTAGCTGTCTTTCCTCATTCTTGTCTTACACTACAAAATTAAGGACGGCTAGCGTAGATAGCTCTCGAGTAGCTTTGCGCGAAATTCAAAAACAAACAAAAAACCTTACAATAGATAAAAGGAAATTGGAAAAAGACACGCTAAATAGACATAATTTTATTTAAGTGCGGAAACAATAAAACTTGAAGGAACAACTTGTATATTATTCAACATAACTTCTTAAGAAAGGGAAACACACATTTATATACAATGGACTACAAACAATGATATTTTATTAGTGTGTTTCAACAAGTAAAATGAATTAATAAATGAAACAAGTGATGGTGACTTTACATGTGTATCTTTCACCCCTTCCACAAGCAGATGTTGGATTGTGAGTCCCATAAGATTACAAATCCAGAATCAGTTCCTATTAGGCTTTTCTTACACCTTGTGTAAGGTATGTGGTTCTCCACATCGAACGTTATGTGATGAAAATCACACACCCACGTTTTACCACCGAATGAAGATATGAGAAAGAAATTCGTCACCTCCACCCTGGTAGTTTACCTCCATCCTGGTAGTTTTACTAAAGCTGGACAAACACGTTAACTCAATACTGTTAATGGATGTCTGTAATTCAAACTAAAGGAGATTTAAGTTAACTTGAATTCATTCAATTAATAAATTCAGTGATACTCACTCATCAGTTATTATGAATTTTGTCCATCTGGGTTATCTTTACATCAGTGGTGGCACAACTGGAACATCTTGATCGAACTCCATTCAATACCAATATTCAGCCGTTGGTAAACCCGTTTAGCTACTCGAACACTTGTATTTACACTGTACGATAGCAGAGCTTTGATACACAAACAATGATTTGTCTTTATTGCACAGTACAAGAACATGGCCGTGTTTCGTGAGTGTACAACTCGTGGCCGAGAGGCGTCCTTTGCTGAAGTACAAACAACAATGTTGTTTCAAAGCACATCCTTATATATATGTAAAAACGGATCGTTTGGGTTGAGGAAATATTTTACATATATATTTCTCTACAAGTGGTTTTCTCGACATCACTGAAAGCATGTCCTTCTTCGATTTGTAGAAATCAGTGATGTAAATATTCTTCTAGCTTCTGCTAATCTACATCATCAGTTTAAAGACGAATTATCCAGAATCAAAGTTATATTAAAAACAAAG
Organism: Carcinoscorpius rotundicauda; assembly: GCA_011833715.1. NCBI lineage: Eukaryota > Metazoa > Arthropoda > Merostomata > Xiphosura > Limulidae > Carcinoscorpius > Carcinoscorpius rotundicauda. Next base: position 77,790,349 of record CM022400.1, on the reverse strand, counting down.
GAAAAAGTAGTGCCAAGTCACTTTTTAAATATTTAACGATAAATATACACATATGACTGTAGGACATCGTTTACTGAGAGGTTTTGGTTTAATTTCATGGATAGTCTAATGATTAAAAATAGGTTGAGTCTCACTCCACTAGTATTCAAAATAGGCTGAGTCTCACTCCACTAGTATTCAAAATAGGCTGAGTCACATTCCACTAGTATTCAAAATAGGCTGAGTCTCACTCCCCTAGTAATTCTTGAACGGGTAAACATGTATTTTTATATCACTCATCATGTTATAAATTTGAGATTGTATTCAGGGTGTAGTGTGGTATGACACAATTGGGAGATGTCTAGTAATTTTACAATAATGTAGCAAGATTATGTTTTTTTGTATTTTTAAGGCTGCCAATGAAGTATTGTTGCATAATCGCACAAATAATACACAGTTATTTATGTGTGAACTTCAACAAAAGGATTGTCACACCCAGATACTCTCATCACCCTGAAAGGCCTGGTGATTAGGGTGTTTAGCTCGCACTATGCGGGCTGTAAATTTAAACAGAAGTCACCAAACCTGCTTGACCATTAAGCCGTATGGGGGTGTTATAACGTTATGGTCAATCCCATTACCGGTTGGGAGAACAGGTTGCTAAAGAGTTGGTGGTGGATAAAGAGAAGCAAGTTGAATCCATTAGAATTTTCTTGTTCCACTCGAAGTACATGGAGACTTATACGGATAATATTTGGGACTTATTGAATTATAATAAATCAAATGCATTATCTTGCAATTACTACAGTTAAAGCCATTTGACACAATTTATCCAAGCGTCAACATCATTCATGGAAGAGCCACAGTTTATTTTAGTATTAGATTAGACACCGGATTCGGCAAGTGGTTAAGACGCTTGACTCGTAATCTGAGAGTTGCGGGTTCGACTTTCCGTCACACCAAACATGCTCTTCCTTTCATCCGTGAGGGCGTTATTATGTAATGTCCAATCCCACTATTCGTCGGTAAAAGAGTAGCCCAACAGTTAGTGGTGATGACTAGCTGCCTTTCCTCTAGTCTTATACTGCTAAATTAGGGACGGCTAGCACAGATAGCCTTTGAGTAGCTTTCTGCGAAATTAAAAAAAAGCTAACAAATAACGCTCTCCTGGCTGAAAGAACGAGCATGTTTGTTGTGAGAGTAATTAAAACCCGCAACCCTCGGATTGTGAGTCGAGCTCCTAAACCTCTTGGCCATGCTATTTGATCAGTTCTTAGGGTTTTACAAGATGTTCGACACCAGATTAACTTAAAATTATTTGCTGACATTCGATTTATTTAAGCATTTTCAAAAAAAAAGTTTGTAATTTAAAAAAAAAATTAGTTATTGGCCCTGATTCAGTGGTTTCTCAAACATAAATGCAGACGTCAAATCATGACCTACCTTCTTGGTATTATATGTTTTTGCGCAGTGAAAAAAAAGCCACTGAATTTATGATTAATCCCTGTGATTTATGTGATTCATTGTTCTCTGAAGCACAGGTCATCACAAGACAACCAAAAAAGATTAAAAACAATACAACTTTTTTATATGCAAAAACGGCTCGTTTGGGTTCAGAAAATATTTTAAATAGAAGAGCGAACAACCTACTTCGGTCATCGTCAGGTTCACAAAGAAAGAGGTAACTGACCGGAAGCTGACCATATGTTTGGAAGGGGTTGTGTAACTGAGTGTCGCAATATAGAGGGCGGGGTTAGATGTTTGAATATATAATTTTATCTATAATATTAATATAGGTATAATGGTGTTCCTTTATATTGGTTTATTTTAGGTTTAAGTTGTTGTATAAGTAAGGCTTCTTTAATTTTGCGTTTGTTTATGTTTGTTTCTTTATTTAGTATTTTAGTGTTTTCTATGGATATGTTGTGTCCATTTCACTTGCAATGTTCGAAAACGTGTGAAGGTGACTTTTTTATGTTCTTTGAATCTGGTTTCCATTTTTCTACTTGTTTCTCCTATATAGAAGTCGTGGCAGTTATCACATTGTATTTTATAAATAATGTTGGTGTGGTGTTTGTCAGTGTAGTTCTTACATAGTTTCGACCTTAGTTTTGTGCCTGGTTTTTGAATAAATTTAGTTTTAACTGGGATGTTATATTTTGTTACTATTTTTTTGCCAAATGTTGGTTATTTGTTTGCTGATGTCAGGAATATATGGTATACAGCAGTATATGGTTTCGTGATTTTTTGATTCGTGAGATATATTTACTTTTGTTGGTTGATTTTGCTTTCTGTCTAGGTGTGTGCGTATAATGTTTTCTACGGTTTGTGGAGGAAACTTATTAATGTTGATGAAGTATTGTTTTATTTTGTCTAATTCATCGTTAATTTTATCTGCTGAGCATAGTTTTATGGCTGTGTTTATCTGGTTTCTTAGTATGTTTAGTTTTTGTTTTGTTTCATGTGCTGAGTCCCAAGGAATGTATAGTTCAGTATGGGTGATTTTTCGGTGGATTTCTGTTTTGAATTGTGTGTCGGTTCTTATAATTTTGAGGTTAAGAAATGATATTTGATTGCTTTCTTCCTGTTCACATGTGAAGTTAATGTTGGGATGTATAGAGTTAATGTGAGTGAAAAAATTAAGTATGTGTTCTGTAGATTTGAATCCCGCAACCGTGTCATTTACATATCTGTACCAGTATAGTGGTGGATTTAATGCTGTATTAATTGCTTGTGTTTCAATTTGTGTCATAAAAATATTGGCTAGAACTGGTGATACTGGGTTGCCCATGCTTAGGCCATTTGTTTGTGTATAGTTTTGGTTGTTGAACATGAAGTTTGTCTTTATTGTGGTGAATTCTATGAGGGTTGCTAACTGGTTACTGGGAATGTCTATAATTGGGTTAGGGTCTCGGATATAGAGTTCTAAGGCTATCTTGCAGGCTTCTGCTGTTGGAACTTCTGTGAAGAGGGATATAACATCGAAACTGGCCATTAAGGCTTTATGATTAAGTTGATTTAGATTAGACTTGAAATTAAAAGAGTCTTTGATGAATGAGCTGGCTGATGTTACATATTTGGAGAATGCCCATGCTATGTATTTACCAAGATTATAATTAAACGATTCATATGTTGACATTATTGGTCGTAATAGACAATCTGGTTTATGAGGTTTGGGGATGCCGTATATTTGCGGTGTGCGTGAGTCGGTTTTACGTAGGTAGGAATAAAGTGTTTGTGAAATTGTGTTGGCTTTTTTCATTTGTAGTAGTAATTTGTTCAGTTGCGTCTCGTGTGTCTTTGTTGGATTTGTGTGTATTGGTTTAAATTTGTTCGTGTCTGATAGGATGTTATTTATTTTTTGTATGTATTCATTCGTGTTCATTATTACTATAGCGTTACCTTTATCTGCTTTTAGAATTTTTATGTTTCTGTCTTGTTTTAGGTTTTTAATGGAATTAATGTCTCTTTTTGTAAGGTTGTTTTTTAGTTTTCTGTTTTGTGAAATTATGTTGATGGTTTTGTGAGAAAATTCTTTGAAAAAATCGTTTAAGATGTTGTTTTTAGGTGTTTCTGGAAAATATAAATTTGTAATTTTACCTGGGAAGTTTCGCTGTTGGATGTCAATAAAATTATTTAAGTTGTCTTCTTTCTGTTTCTTGTTTTTGTATTCTGTAGAAATTATCACAAGTCTCCTGGCTAGGTCTTCTAAAGATGTTTTGATTTCTATGGTTGGAATGTACCTTGGTGCTATTGCGAAGTTGAGTCCTTTGTTAAGTAGATGTATCTCGTCTGTGTTTAATTGTCGGTCGGATCTGTTAATTATGAGGTTGGTCAACGGTTTTTATCTCTGTCGTTCTTTGTACTGATTTGGTTTATGTTTCGCTGTATAAGTCCGTAAATCTCTGGTTTAATGCAGCATGCTAGTTGATGGTCTAGGTTCATTTTTTGTTTTTGTAAGTCATGTAGTTCTTTGTATTTTGTGTTCAACATGGCTTTAAGTAGTTTTTTTCTGTAAATTTTGGATAATGTTTGTATATTTATTAAAATCTTTTGAAAGTTTTACCTTTACAAAATTAGGGGTTAGTTGTTCCTTTCTACATACAACTTTTGTATGAAGTAAATATGTTTCTACTCTTCTATTTATTCATGAAATATATCACGAAATATGAAGCAAGTATTTTGTTCCGTCAGTTTCATGTTTACCTGCAAGATAAAGTTGTTTTTCTTTCGTTTTCTTGGTACGTGCCAAAGGCATGACTCAGTTTTACTAACCTAACGTGGATAAACTAATTTGCAAACATCATTGTGATTTCAAGTGGTCAAGTGCGTGGAGTAAATCACGTGATAACAGTTTCCCTACTTACCTAACAATTTGTCTAACCTTATCGACAGGCACAATTTAGGTCACGTATAAATTATACGAGGCACGTGTGCGTCGGTTACTTGACATCATGCAAAGTAAATAGACGCTTTTTCTAAAGGAATAAAGAACATTATAAGTTATATTCATATATTAAAGATTTTATGGGCACAAAACATAAAATATACCCGGCGCTTTTAATTGCATATGCTATAAAACGTTGTAAGTTTATTTCAGTTTTACACCCTTAACACCTAAATATAGGAACATTGATAGCGTTTACTGCTACTGCAGTGTCGTGATGTACATCCTGGAGACCTGGAAAGGTCACGTGCTTGGCAGACTCCTTCCTCTTGATGGATTTGGTGAGTTTCTCTATATTGATTTCAAACCTGCTTTTGCCAAACAAATATCACGCTTTAGAACAAGAAGGTATTGAATACTGCCTGCGTTTCTAGCTTAAAGAAATTTCATAAAAGTATGATCACAAAGGAATGACTTATCAGCATAACGTTCGATGTGGAGAACCACATACCTTACACAAGGTGTAAGAAAAGCCTAATAAGAACTGATTCTGGATTTGTAATCTTATGTGACTCACAATCCAACATCTGCTTGTTTGGTTTGTTTCGAATTTCGTGCAAATCTACGTTAGGGGTATCTGCGCTAGCTAATTTAGCAGCGTAACATTAGAGGAAACGCAGCTAGTCTTCACCACCCCACCGCCAACTCTTTGGCTAATAAGTTTAGTGGGGTTGATCGTAACATTATAACACCTCAACGGCTGAAACGGTGAGCATGTTTGGTGTGATAGGGATTCGAATTCACGACCCTCAGATTACAAGTCGAGTGCCTTAACCGCCTAGCCATGCCGAGTCGGGCCCCATATGGTGGTCTACATTATCTGGTTACAATTTTTACTTAGTTAGGTGTAACAAATTCTGCTGGTTGGTTTGAAATATTCAATACATTTTCTCCTTTCTTCCTTTTTGATTTTGTCAATTTCAAGACCAGATCGTAACCTTTAAGTCATTTTCGTTATTTCAATTATTTATTGGAAGTGAAAATAAAACTAATAATTAAGAGAGCCGTGTTTTGATGTAAATGTAATATTTTAACACAGAAAACTCTTTACGATAACCTCGTAATACCCACTTTCTCTACAGGAGTTATATTCAGATTTCATTTCTGTAAAATTCTCTGGCTCAGCATGGCCAGGTGGGTTAAGGCGTGCGTCTCGTAAACCGAGGGTCGCGGATTTTGCATCCTCGTCGCGTCATCCTCATACTTGCCCTTTTAGCTGTGGAGGCATTATAATGTGATGGTCAATCCCACTATTCGTTAGTAAAAGAATAGTCCGAGAGCTGGTGGTAGGTAGTGATGACTCGCTGCCTTCCCTCCAGTCTTACACTGCTGAATTAGGGACGACTAGCGCAGATAACCCTCGACTAACTTTGTGCGAAATTCAAAAAAACAAACAAAATGCAAAGTTCTAAATTTTAGAGATTTCATATATTATATAGTAGTGTCATCTATTGGTTTTAATATACATTAGTTTAAAAAGAAAAAATCTACCTCTTCAGATTTCCCAAATTTGTTCCAGCACAACACAATGTATCTCTTTCGATGTTATGCATTTTTGTATTTATTAAACATCTGTCTGATTCTGTTTTTCGCTTTTCTTAATTGTAATTTTTGTGAGCGATTTGTTTTCGAAAAAAAAAAGTTAAATGTATACACACATATGCAATTAAGTAAACAGATAAGAATACCATATACCCAAAATAAGTTTCGAACAGTAAAAATATAACTTCTTTCTCATAAAACTGTAAGAAAGTTCCACAGAAACTAAGAAAAGTTTAATTTCAATACCAACTGTTGGACCCTCGGTTTATTTTATGAATGATCAAATTATTGAAATAGATATTTATTTATTAGGACAGCAAGCCTAACTGGCGATAACATCAAAGCCAGAATAACATGGAATGTGTGTGTTTTCTTGTAGCAGAGCTACATTGAGCTATTTGCTGAGTTCACCGACTGGAATCGAACCTATGATTTTAGAGCTGTAAATTCGTAGACCTACCGCTCTTTTAGCAAGGGACTGTAACATAATTGCACAGTGTAGAAATAAATGACAAAATAGCAAACGTGAACACGATGCTTTGAATGAAAACATCCAACTGTATATTTAAGCTTTCAGTGAAGCATTCAAACGAGTGTTCTTTAGTTAAATAATTTCGCGCAAAATTACTCGAGGGCTATCTGCGCTAGCAGTCTTTAATTTAACTGTGATAGACTAGAACTAGAAGCCACGTGACTACAACGCTCACCGCAAAATTTGGGCTTCTCTTTTACCAACGAATAGTAGAATCGACCGTCATATTTTAACGCTTCACAGATAAAGAGATGATCGTGTTCGCTGATATGGATTCGAACCCGCGACCTACAGATTGCAAGTCGAGCACTTTCGCCACCAGAATATATTAGTCTACTGTTAGTTATCATTCATCTTTGGTTATTCGATCGATTACTGAAATGTCCCTTTCTTGTTGACAGTATCTTAGTAAGTTTAGGCCAACAACAGGGTACAAGTGAACAAATACTATCGAAACATTATAAAATAAATAAATTAATCTGCTACTGTTATGTGAATTATATCCATCTGGTAACCTGAAGGAACAACATGCCAATACATAAGTTTATAAATACGTTACGTTATGATTTTTTTCACATTAGTTTAATTTCGCATAATTTTCTAACAACGGTTTAGTTTACCAAACAATTTTTGGAGTTTAAAAACTACTTATGGTAAGAAAATCTTTACTTATTTTGGAATTTTAAATATTTATATGATTATAACCGTGTATATGTGTGACAATCTTATGAAAAGGTCAACCTAATAGTTTTTCTTTTTGATAAATATATAAAATATGAGTTACAAATATCTACCAACAAAATAAAAAAAACAAAGACCCTCCGGTGGGACAGTAGTAAGACCACACACCTGCAACACTAAAATCTAGGGATAAATTACTTACCAATAACCTAATACGACTTTGTTATAAAACAAAGAAAGAAGTTAAGTTTTAACCTGTCGACTCCCAAGTATTTCAGTTGCTATGGCAGCTGCTGTTATTTTTCAGCAGAGTTGAGTAATTTTTTAAAACACAGGAAATAAGCAACAAATACTGTTTTTTCTCTCAGCCAAACTTATAGTAGAACACAAAATGAAGAAATATGTACAAAACACGAAACAGTAATGCACAAAACGTCATTTCTGGATATTAAAATACATGACACATTTAATAATTCACTTTCGTGTGAAATGTTTTGAAGCAGGGGTCAACACAAAGAGCCATTTTTCAATCAGTACATTCATATCTGCTTTCCCTCCTCGTGGATTTGTCAGAGCACACCTTACACTTTCTAAGGGTGTAAAGTAAGGCCGGCCTTCGGTGGATTTTGGGCGCTGGGTATGGAAATCTTCAGTCAGAATACGGATGACACAGAGTCTAAACTCAAGGAAAGACAGGTTGTTTCTCAGTGGTTTGTAAACTACATTGTACACTGCTATATTTATCATGTGAAAAAATACTTTTTGTACCACTTGACAGCCTTGCGAATACTCGGATAAGCATGCAATGCACTGCCACATAAGTTAACCTCTCCTATATAACGATTGTAATCAGTACAAAGAATCCAGCACTCCAATCATTGTCATTAGGACACTTTTTCTTGGAACTGTTCTTACCACGACTTGCAATTTTACGTTTACTCCCTGATGTTATTGTTCGTTTTTCAGTGCTGCCTGATGACCAATTATCATCATATTCACTAACATTTGAGCATTGTATTTCCGTATTTTTAAAAGAATCTTCAAAATCCGAATCTTCTGAATCGCCACTGCTATCTTCAAACTCCTAACCGAGTTCAAAATACAACTCTAATGCCTCTTCAATTTGTAGCTTTTTTTCGTGACGCCATTTTGGATCGAAAATGAAACAATTTGTTAGTAGATCAAATGTATGGATGGTACTGACATCTAACGTTGAAGTTAGGTACTAATAAGAACGAATTAAATCGTCCGTGGCACTGTGTTACCGATGGGCTGGAACGAGTTATCTCGTACACGGTACTGAACAGGTTAAATGTTAAGTAATTACATTAACTACAGCGGTTTTAAACCTGCCATATACTTCGACACAGATTCTCAGAGCTACTGTGTGTTGTAAATCATTATAAGTGTTTTATTTTGAATTTCGCGCAAAGCTACACGAAGGCTATCTGCGCTAGCCGTCCCTAATTGAGCAGTATAAGACTAGAGGGAAGTCAACTAATCATTACCATAAAGCCGCCAACTCTTGGGCTACTGTTTTACCAACGAATAATAGAATTGATTGAAACATTATAACACTCCCAGGGCTGAAAAGCAAGCATGTTTGGTGTGACGGGGATTTGAACCCGAGACCCTCAGATTACGAGTCAAGTGCCTTAACTACATGGCCATGCATGGCCAACAATACTGAAACTTTCCGATATGCATACATATAAATATAGGTGTACAATTTGATAGGGGTTATCTCTGTCGGTTTGTAGCGCGAGGGTTTTGTTCGCGATTTTTAACGCAAAATAAAATGCATTTTTAATTTTGGGCTGATGGGTGCGTTATAAGAGTTGCAGTCAAGTCTTGCTCTTCGGTTGGAGGCAAGTAGTTTACAATTAAGAACGGTTAGCGCTCGTGATCCTTGTGTATCTGTGTGTTAATATCGGAAAACAAAATGTTCTGTCAGGAGTACACAATTATGACAGGTTAGTAAGATGACCCTTATGTATCTGTGTGTTAATATCGGAAAAAAGTGTTCTGTCAGGAGTACACAATTATGACAGGCTAGCAAGATAACCCTTATGTATCTGTGTGTTAATATCAAAAAACAAAGTGTTCTTAGGTGTATACAATTATGACAGGTTAGCAAGATAACCCTTATTTATCTGTGTGTTAATATCGGAAAACAAAGTGTTCTGTCAGGAGTACACAATTATGATAGGTTAGCAAGATAACCCTTATGTATCTATGTGTTAATATCGGAAAACAAAGTGTTCTGTCAGGAGTACACAGCTATGACAGGTTAGCAAGATAACCCTTATGTATCTGTGTGTTAATATCGGAAAACAAAGTGTTCTGTCAGGAGTACACAATTATGACAGGTTAGCAAGATAACCCTTATGTATCTATGTGTTAATATCGGAAAACAAAGTGTTCTGTCAGGAGTACACAGCTATGACAGGTTAGCAAGATAACCCTTATGTATCTGTGTGTTAATATCGGAAAACAAAGTGTTCTGTCAGGAGTACACAATTATGACAGGTTAGCAAGATAACCCTTATGTATCTGTGTGTTAATATCGGAAAACAAAGTGTTCTGTCAGGAGTACACAATTATGACAGGTTAGCAAGATAACCCTTATGTATCTGTGTGTTAATATCGGAAAAAAGTGTTCTGTCAGGAGTACACAATTATGACAGGTTAGCAAGATAACCCTTATGTATCTGTGTGTTAATATCAGAAAACAAAGTGTTCTGCCAGTAGCTCTCAGACGAGCGAGTTAACGAGACTTTTTCGACATGAGTGAAGCCCCATAGCAGCTATTGGTTTAATTTGGATTGATCTAATCTGGCACCAATTTAGGTAGATGGTGAAACTTATTCAGTACGAATCTAATGAAAACACCAAAGCGTCACCCATATGGTTTAAATTACCAATAAAAAAGTACTGGTTCTCAGGAACCTTTCCCATCCCATCAGTTGAAAATAATGCCACACCTGTTTTCAAGTTGCTGCTTTGTATTGAATTTTGCGCAAAGCTACACGAGGGCTATCTGCACTAGCCGTGCCTAATTTAGCAGCGTAAGACTAGAGGAAGGCAGCTAGTCATCACCACCCACCGCCAACCTTTGAGCTACTCTTTCAACAACGAATAGTGGGATTGTAGAGGACAAGAAGCTTCGACGTTACGGGGATTCGATAATCAGTTGTCTTTGTAAGAAATAACTGAAATAGTTGAAAATTAGATTGAGATAAACGCACAACTATCACTATTTGCCTGAATTATCCTAGGACTTACAAACATAATAAGAAGGCTTTATAATTTTAAGTGTTAGAGCAAGAACGGTGGGAAGACTTAGTGTTGACACAGCTAAGAATATCCACGCAGATTTCCAGAGCGGACTCGTTCACTGAACGTGACAGAGATAACAATTATTAAAAATTATGTTACGATAAAAGGACTTATACTTTTTACAAATAAATGTTTTTGTGGTTTATTTTTTTGCTTTTTGACCAGTTGACCATCGTTAAAATTAAAAACTTACCGTTTGCATGACTTTTCCGAGTAGTTATTTCTATTCATATAAAGTTTTATTCGTCACTTGAAATATACAAAGTTACAAGTTTAAACAATGGTATTTTTAAAGAGATAAAATGTGAGATTTGGCAAGATTTTCACTTCACCAGACAAGGTGTAACTTTAAGAGCCATTCTCTGTATTTTATTGATTTGCCAAATTATTTATTGAATAAAGTTAAGCTTAAGTCGAGAGATGGCACCACTCTCTTATCCATCTTCAAACTCCACAACTGAATATTCGATTAATTTGTTGAACAAAGAAAGAACAGCAAAATAATTATAATGATAACAAGACTCAATAGTCTTCTCATATGGGTTGGAAGACCAATTTATGACTTTCGGATATGGTCACACACGCTTGTTGGAAGGACATGTTCAAGAAGTTCCTTTGTGACGAGTCTGCTTCAACCTACACCATTATCCTGAAACGTGAAAACTGTTTCGTGACATTGGCTTGCTTCTCTATTTGAATTTATCTAATGTGGTATTTTCTCACGTATTTTAGGTTCATTCTGTATGGTTAATTTCTACGGTAAATTAAGCATGACCAGCCAGGATCGTTTGCCTGGCAGATACAAGAAGAGAAAACTGTTTCTGGGACTACTTGTGAGTATCCCAGAAGGCGAGTTGTGTCTAGGATTCCTTTTTCGTTCACAAGGACAGCTAATTATATTTAGGTTGCTCTTAAGTTTGCTGTCATCGGGTTGAAGACAAAAGCACGTAACTAACTAGAAAGGTTTTATATTGTATCCATAGACTGTATGTGTCCGACACCCAAACATTTTGTTCTAGTATTACGAATAATTTAATTCTTTTGTCGATTAGTATAAACTCATAAATTTTTATCGTACAACGAAATTCCACAGGGATTTTTTGTTAGAAGTTTCTTTGTTTCCTATTAAGCTCTAAGCCACACAATAGGCTTTCTATACTCTGCTAACGGGTATCGAAACCCGAATTTTAGCGTTATAAGTTCCGCAGACCCAACGCTGTGCCACTGGGGAGATTTTGTGGGAAATTAGAAATGCATTTCGACAAGTTAGATATAGATCAATAATAAATTTAACTTCAAACATCCTTTTGTAAATACGAGCTTTTTAGATTTATATCGAAATCAAAAGGAAATTCTTAGATTAATCACGCAAATAAGTTCTTACGATAAACAGTTTAGGGAGAACAACTTCGTCAAATTGCTTGTTATTTATAATAAAGAAAAATGGCACGTACTTAATTTTTGTTTAAAGGTTTTATTTAAGTGGTCACTTTTCGTGGGTTATATAGGAGTAGATATGATCATGTAGTTCACTAATGTTTGATTTTACTGTCGATTCTCGAAAAGGTTCAGAAGCGATCACGTGCGTTTTACTAGACACTGTCACGCAAAAGTTTAATTTCTTTAGCGGATAAGTTTCACATATATGATACTTAACAGAAGGTATCTCCTAGAAGTGTAGCTTTAATGTACAAGAGTTTTATCATGTCCTTTAGTTGGGGATGACACTAGGTGATACGAATTACCTATTATTCTTCTTAATACCGATGGATAAAGTTCAATCCCAGTGGAGAGCCTAATTTTCTTTGAACACCAGTTTTTCCTTTGATTTCTCAATAGTAATAGATAACTTGAGTACACTAGCTAGGATTAAAGTTAGACAGTTATATAGAAAGTAGACGTGGAACAAAGAAAGCATATGGAAAGATAAATAAAACAACCAAATCCCAGAGAGTTCTAACACGTTGCTTGAAAATCATTGATTTAGGCTGCATTACGGACTTCAACGTAAGGTTTCTTCATTGCATTTGTCATAGATGAACGAGCAAATAGTTAATCTCCCAAAACATCAATTGACGAATTGAACTCAATTACAGAACTGTATTTATTTTTCGAAGGCCAGCGCAAGGTTGAAGGTCTTATGGTGAAACCAAAACTGAAATGGATCGAAATGATTCAGATCCAGTGACGCTGGGGAAGGTAATGAAGCATTATTCTTGGAGAGTAAAGGTGTAACGTTTGCATTTTTTTAGAAGTTAGAAAGGATTGCTACCAGCTTCATCCATGATGACTCGGGTTGGCCGGGTGGTTAGAGCACTTGATTTCTAATTTGAGGATCGCGGGTTCGAATCCCCCATCACACCAATCATGTTCGATCTTTCAACTGCGGAGTGTTTTTATGCGACACTCGATTCCACTATTTGTTGATGAAAGAGTAGCCAAAAAATTGTCGGTGCGAGGTGATGATCAGCTGCCTTCCCTCTAGTTTCACATTGCTGAATTAGGGTGAGTCAGTGCAGTCAGCCTTCGTGTAGCTATGCGCAAAATTCTAAACAAATGAACAACCCGTAGTAACACAATTATATTTTGTATTTATACGGGCCTCCCTATTGGCTCAGCGGTGTGTCTGCGGACTTGCAACACTAAAAACCGGATTTCGACACCCGTGGTGGGCAGAGCACAGATAGCCTATTGTGTAGTTTTGTGCTTAATTCAAAACAACAACAACAGAAATTTCTGTCTCCCCCGCTAGTACAGCGGTAAGTCTCCGGACTTACAACGCTAAAATCAAGTGTTCGATTTCTCTCGGTAGGCTGAGCAGATATCCCTTTGTGGCTTTGCTATACAAAAAACACACACACATGTATTTATACGGTCCTCCGATGTGAGTGGTAGATTTAAAGATTTACAATATCAGAATTGGAAGCACGATTCTTAGCGGTGTACACAGCAGATAGCTCAATATCGCTTTACTATTTAAAATAAGTATCTGAGCAAAACATACATGAAACAGTCGTATTTGATGACCGACCTTTCTGTCTGTTACTACCTGTATTGTACTGTTAAAATATTACTCAAAATGTAGCCTAAATATTTTAATATTTATTTATCGCCTGCCCCGTACAGTTGCAATACTGAATTTGTTGTATTTGAGAATAAAAATAATCAATATTCATTATACGGTTTGACTAGTAATTCCGGCGTAATGACTGACAATTCCACATTTGTTCCATACTTTGAACACTGGCTTTATGTATGGTTTGTTTGAAATTAAGCGCAAAGTTACACAATGGTCTATTTCTGCTCTGGCCACCACGTGGTGTTGAAACGCGATTTCTAGCACTGTACGTCCGCAGACATACCGTTGTTCCGAGGGGTACGTTTTTTGTCTGGAAAAACAGTACTTATATACTAAGTAAGTATTCAAGTTGGTTACGTTGTAGCCATGTTTGTGGGGATAAGTACTCGATGTTCCTGTTTTATTATTAATATTACTTACACAATCAAACATAAAGAAGTTCAGGATAAAATTATTACTGATCTCAATAATAGAAATTATTGGTAAAAATTGTTATAACACTTACATACATTTATGTTCATAAATTATTTTAATTTACTAAGTGTTAATAAAGGACAAGGTAATGGAATCAGTGAAGTCCAGACTGACGTGCAAAAGGAACATACTGACATATTGCCATCCGCGTCGTGTCAAAAGTCAGTATTTCCAACAATAAACTTGTCAATTGAAGAAATTACAGTAAATTTCCAGATACTGAAACACACATCTGTATTTAAAAAGGAGATTAAACATTAAACTTTATCGAAGGTCATTAATTATAATTACACTTTTCGGTACGTTGATGGCACAGCACAATTTATTGGATATTTTTAGTTTCGGTTGTTGAATTACCCTAAGTTAGTTAAAACTGATAGATTTAGTGTCATCTACAAATTGACCAAGAACCACGTGGTTCATCATGGGGTCCCCATTTGTCATTGATTGTCACCCTCAATCGATAAGGTAATCAGGGCGGGCGTCATCCACGGCACTAAAGAGACCGCAGTCTGTCTGACGCCGCGGCTTTAAATCCCCCTTTATCAGAACAATCTCTGTTGAAATGGTCTTCGTTCGAGGTTAACTACATGTGTCAATCACCTGCGGTCTCTGCCAAGAGTGTTTAGTTACTGGCATATCCAGGTCGTGTAATCACGGATTTTTTTCTTTAGCTTCGACGACTACATATTGCACACATAGATGGCTTCTCTTAGCTCGTATTTCTATTTTTATATTCTCCAAAGGCCTATGAAAAACAAAAGCAGTCTCTAGAAAATCTGTAAAGTTCTTTATTGACGGAAATAACATGGGAGATAAACTGTATAGTATCTTGATAAAAGGCAAAGTTATTTATTTCATAAACTCATTTTATCATTTCTATATATTTATTAAATAAAAGAGTATAAATGACCTCCTTTGGCTAAGTGAATATCCGAGGGCTCATATAATCAAGAAACGAGTTTCGATACCCTCGATAAGCAGAACAAATAGTTCATTTCAGTGATGTCGAGAAACCCACTTGTTGAGAATTTTATAAGCAAATTTTTGCATATAAAATAGTTCATTTTCTATGTGTTTAATAATAAACCAGCAGACTTGTAACAGTTATAAACTCTAACGTACCAGAACGTGTGGGATGTCAGGTTAATATGTTATAGTTTGTTGACGTATAATATTTTATAGCAAAGATATTTAAGTATTTGTTTCTCTCAAGTATTGATACACATATGCATAAGGTTTCTTGATTTGTTTATATTATTGTACAAGTGTCTAATGTTTTTGATTAATCTGAGTTAATGTAAAATGTTTCAGGTGTATAATTAAATCAAATTGATTAATATCTTAGGCATTTGTACATTAATCCAGGTTTAATTAATGTCTAAGACATCTGTACATTAATCTAGGATAGGATTAAGACTTTAATTAAACCTAGATTAACGTACAAATGTCTTAAACATTAATGCATAGATATCTAAGACTGTGATTAAACCTACATGAATGTGCAGATCTCTAAGACTTTAATTGAACCTACGTGAATGTATAGATCTCTAAGACTTTAATTAAACCTACATGGATATATATATATTTAAAACTTTAATTAAACTTTCATGAATGTATAGATCTCTAAGACTTTAATTAAACCTACATGGATGTATATATATTTAAAACTTTAATTAAACTTTCATGAATGTATAGATCTCTGAGACTTTAATTAAACCTACATGGATGTATATATATTTAAAACTTTAATTAAACTTTCATGAATGTATAGATCTCTAAGACTTTAATTGAACCTACATGAATGTATAGATCTCTAAAACTTCAACTGAACCTATATGAATGCATAAATGTCTGAGACTTCAAATAAACCTAGATGAATGTACATATGTCTAAAATTATTATCAGTATATATCAATGTACAGATGCTTGAGGTTTTTGAAGAATCTAGACTATTGTAAGATGTTTAAGGCTCTTGACTTATCTATATTAATATGCAAATATCCTAACCTTTCTGATCACTCCAGATTAACTTAATACGTGTAAAACTTTTGATTAATTTATGTTAGTGTACAAATGTCCAATTAATGGACAGATAAATACGACCACAATTTTGCGTTAATTTTTTTTTAAACTTAAACCTCGTGCAAGCAGTATTTTTTATTCCAAATATGACAAATGTATTTCTATTCATCTCAACATAATAAGTCTGTGATGTTTTATTTATTCTTCTTTTCTCTAATATTTATTTATATTGGCCACGTTTGCTAAGCCGTCAGTTGGAACCACTACATTAATATCTGCATATTTTTACATAATGAGACGGTTTCAGAGATATAAACGTTAGGTTGTGTTAAAAATACCAAAAAAAAAAAATTCCACATTAGGCCTAACACACTAAATAATAATAATGTGTGATTGTTTAGAAATGTTACTCAAACCTGTACAACTGCTGTGTTGAAATAGCTGATCTTAATTCTGAAGAGACAAAACGGAAGTGAGGCGGCTAGTTAACAGCACCTGCCGCCAAGTCCTGGGCTTTTCTTGTCTGACTAAAGAGTGTAATTTGACGGGTGATCTTTTAGTGCACACAAGAGCTCAAAGTGCTGGGTTTTTACCCTAGTGAGTCGCAAACCTTGGACTCTTGAATTCATAGTTCGAGCACACTAATTCATTGGCCACGCCGGCTTCGTAGAAAAGATATTAAAGTTTAATTACCGAAAAATTCGAAATGAAGAACATCAGAAAAATGGTGAGATTATAGAATGTTTATTATTTAAACATTAAAAGTAGGCCTAAATCTGATGTTATTTAATCCAATACTCTAGTGTAACTGAAAACAAAAACAGACAGCCTAATCGAAGTTGGCATCGCTGTCCAATTGAAGAGTTATTTACTTTCCTATGTGAGTTAGGCTCAATTACATTATAATGATTGGTGCTGTTTTCAGCTTTGTGAAATAAATATCAGTTCACTACTTGAATGTAACCTGGTGGTGTTTTATAAGGGTCTCAGGATTCACTACTTGAATGTAACCTGGTGGTGTTTTATAAGGGTCTCAGGATTCAGTACTTAAATGTAACCTGGTGGTGTTTTATAAGGGTCTCAGAATTCAGTACTTGAATGAAACATGGTGGTGTTTTATAAGGGTCTCAGGATTCAGTACTTGAATGAAACATGGTGGTGTTTTATAAGGGTCTCAGGATTCAGTACTTGAATGTAACCTGGTGGTGTTTTATAAGGGTCTCAGAATTCAGTACTTGAATGAAACATGGTGGTGTTTTATAAGGGTCTTAGGATTCAGTACTTGAATGAAACATGGTGGTGTTTTATAAGGGTCTCAGGATTCAGTACTTGAATGTAACCTGGTGGTGTTTTATAAGGGTCTCAGAATTCAGTACTTGAATGAAACATGGTGGTGTTTTATAAGGGTCTCAGGATTCAGTACTTGAATGAAACATGGTGGTGTTTTATAAGGGTCTCAGGATTCAGTACTTGAATGTAACCTGGTGGTGTTTTATAAGGGTCTCAGAATTCAGTACTTGAATGAAACATGGTGGTGTTTTATAAGGGTCTCAGGATTCAGTACTTGAATGAAACATGGTGGTGTTTTATAAGGGTCTCAGGATTCAGTACTTGAATGAAACATGGTGGTGTTTTATAAGGGTCTCAGGATTCAGTACTTGAATGTAACCTGGTGGTGTTTTATAAGGGTCTCAGAATTCAGTACTTGAATGAAACATGGTGGTGTTTTATAAGGGTCTCAGGATTCAGTACTTGAATGAAACATGGTGGTGTTTTATAAGGGTCTCAGGATTCAGTACTTGAATGTAACCTGGTGGTGTTTTATAAGGGTCTCAGGATTCAGTACTTGAATGTAACCTGGTGGTGTTTTATAAGGGTCTCAGAATTCAGTACTTGAATGAAACATGGTGGTGTTTTATAAGGGTCTCAGGATTCAGTACTTGAATGAAACATGGTGGTGTTTTATAAGGGTCTCAGGATTCAGTACTTGAATGTAACCTGGTGGTGTTTTATAAGGGTCTCAGAATTCAGTACTTGAATGAAACATGGTGGTGTTTTATAAGGGTCTCAGGATTCAGTACTTGAATGTAACCTGGTGGTGTTTTATAAGGGTCTCAGAATTCAGTACTTGAATGAAACATGGTGGTGTTTTATAAGGGTCTCAGGATTCAGTACTTGAATGAAACATGGTGGTGTTTTATAAGGGTCTCAGGATTCAGTACTTGAATGTAACCTGGTGGTGTTTTATAAGGGTCTCAGGATTCAGTACTTGAATGTAACCTGGTGGTGTTTTATAAGGGTCTCAGAATTCAGTACTTGAATGAAACATGGTGGTGTTTTATAAGGGTCTCAGGATTCAGTACTTGAATGAAACATGGTGGTGTTTTATAAGGGTCTCAGGATTCAGTACTTGAATGTAACCTGGTGGTGTTTTATAAGGGTCTCAGGATTCAGTACTTGAATGAAACATGGTGGTGTTTTATAAGGGTCTCAGGATTCAGTACTTGAATGTAACCTGGTGGTGTTTTATAAGGGTCTCAGAATTCAGTACTTGAATGTAACCAGGTGATGTTTCATAAGGGTTTTAGGATTCAGTACTTGAATGTAACCTGGTGGTGTTTTATAAGGGTATCAGAATTTAGTACTTGAATGTAACCTGGTGATGTTTCATAAGGGTCTTAGGATTCAGTACTTGAATGTAACCTGGTGGTGTTTTATAAGGGTCTCAGGATTCAGTACTTGAATGTAACCTGGTGGTGTTTTATAAGGGTCTCAGGATTCAGTACTTGAATGTAACCTGGTGGTGTTTTATAAGGGTCTCAGGATTCAGTACTTGAATGTAACCTGGTGGTGTTTTATAAGGGTCTCAGAATTCAGTACTTGAATGTAACCAGGTGATGTTTCATAAGGGTTTTAGGATTCAGTACTTGAATGTAACCTGGTGGTGTTTTATAAGGGTATCAGAATTTAGTACTTGAATGTAACCTGGTGATGTTTCATAAGGGTCTTAGGATTCAGTACTTGAATGTAACCTGGTGATGTTTCATAAGGGCCTTAGGATTCAGTACTTGAATGTAACCTGGTGGTGTTTTATAAGGGTCTTAGGATTCAGTACTTGAATGTAACATGGTGATGTTTTATAAGGGTCTTAGGATTCGGCACTTGAATGTAACCTGGTGGTGTTTTATAAGGGTCTTAGGATTCAGTACTTGAATGTAACCTGGTGATGTTTCATAAGGGTCTTAGGATTCGGCACTTGAATGTAACCTGGTGATGTTTCATAAGGGCCTTAGGATTCAGTACTTGAGTGAAACATGGTGGTGTTTTATAAGGGTCTCAGGATTCAGTACTTGAATGTAACCTGGTGGTGTTTTATAAGGGTCTCAGGATTCAGTACTTGAATGAGACATGGTGGTGTTTTATAAGGGTCTTAGGATTCAGTACTTGAATGTAACCTGGTGGTGTTTTGTAAGGGTATCAGAATTTAGTACTTGAATGTAACCTGGTGATGTTTCATAAGGGTCTTAGGATTCAGCACTTGAATTAACCTGGTGGTGTTTTATAAGGGTCTTAGGATTCAGTACTTGAATGTAACCTGGTGATGTTTCATAAGGGCCTTAGGATTCAGTACTTGAATGTAACCTGGTGGTGTTTTATAAGGGTCTTAGGATTCGGCACTTGAATGTAACCTGGTGGTGTTTTATAAGGGTCATAGGATTCAGTACTTCAATACAACCTGGTGGTGTTTTATAACGGTCTTAAATTCAATATTTCAGTGTAAACAGGTTGTTTAATACGATTAATGTCATCAAACATACACACAAGTAGTGAAAAAATTCTACAATTTGTGTCAGTATTTCTTGTTCATTTAATATTTTTGCCAATATTTTTGTTCGTTCAATAATTTTGATCAGTATTTCTTGTTTATTCAACAATTTAGAGATTATTTCTTGTTCATTTAATAATTTTTTGTCAGTATTTTTTGTTTATTTAATTTTTTGTCAGTATTTCTTGTTCATTCAGCAATTTAGAGAGTATTTCTTGTTCGTTTAATATTTTTTGTCAGTATTTCTTATTTATTCAATAATTTTGGGCACTTGTTCAATTAATATCTTTTTTAATAAAATAATGCCCTTTGATTGACAGTTGTTTTATGGTTGCGCTGACCCCTGGTTAAAGGGACGCTTTATATTAATTGTTACGTCTTTAATTATTTTATTTAATTAGAATGATTATTTGAATTCTGCCTTTCTGAATACATAAGCTTAACTCGTGAATATCTGTTATTGAATACATAAGCTTAACTCGTGAGGGTTTGATATTAAATACACAAGCTTAACTCGTGAATTTTTGATATTGAATACATAAGGATAATTCGTGAACAACTGTCATTGAATACATAAGCTTAACTCGTGAATTTCTGATATTGAATACATTATTTTAACACGTGAATGTTTGTAATTGAATACGTGATTAACCTGAGAAAAGTTTCTTGTTGCTTTTTTTTCACACGAAGTAAAGAGTTTCGTTAACGGATTATGTGAATTACGTCATAGAAACTGACAGCTGAGTAAAGAAGATTACGTCACAAACATAAAACACACAACGTACGTATAAAACTAGAACGTGAATTGTACGAAAAAAATAAAACATTTAATTTGTTCCAGTTTACAACAGTAATATTATAACAAAGTACATGCATTTCAACAGTAAATATAGAGACAGTGTAATATGGGAGAATATAAAATTTAAAGTATAACAATTTATAACAGTAAATCTAGGGATATTATAATATAGAACTGTATAAATACGATATATCTTTTTTGTCATATGTTATATATCTTTCTTTATTATGTGATATATTTTTCTTGTAAATAATTTACTTTAAGGTTGTTTGTCTTTCTAAGGTTAGTGACTTCACAGTTAGTGGCTCTACAAAAACTATTCACTGAAATTATTTATAAGAATAATCTACGTCATTGTCTTATACTTAAGTGAGGTTATAAGCGATAAATAGATTAATACATAAGATAGGGTTTCTTTCTTCGACAGCAAAATTTATAAACTCATTAAACATTAACTCAAAGACTGAACTATACTTTAGGAGCAATTTCAACGCAGTTCATTAACTGGCCTGTTGAGGGCGCTTTTAACAAAACCAAAAGCCTTGGGATTTAATACAGTCCTTTATTTAATGTACTGAGGGACACTTTACAAGACTGAATATAGTTTTTTTATTTAATGCATTATGGAACACTTTTAACAAAATGTTATAAGACTGAATACGATTCTTTAACCATCAACTTAGGGCGCTTTTAACAAAATGTTCGTTTTTGAATTTCGCGCAAAGCTACGCGAGGGTTATCCGCGCTAGTCGTCCCTTATCTCGTAATGTAAGAAGAGATAGAGACAGCTAGTCATCACCACTTACCACCAACCTTTAAGCTACTCTTTTATCAACGAATAGTGGGATTGACCACAATGTAACAACGCCCTTACATGTGAAAGGACGAGCATGTTCGATGCGACAGCGATTCGAACTCGCCACCCTCGGTTGCTATGTCGGTTCCTAACAAAATCTTATGAGTGTGTTTTCCTACATTAAAGCCACTATTTGCTGTGTCTACCGAAGGTAATGAAATACCTAAATTGTAAATCCGAAGACTAATCACTGTCCTAGTGGAGGGAATATAAACATTTTATGAGATTGAATAGAGAAATTCAAGCTTATAATAAGCTGTAAAAATAAACTAGATACACGTTATAGTTTAAAACATTTAAAATCTGTAAATCAGAAAAAAGTCAAAACGTAGTTGGCGTGGCATGAGCAGTTGGTTAAGGTGTCCGACTCGTAATCTAAGAGTCAAAAGTTCGAATCCCCATCACACCAAACATGCTCGCCCTTTCAGCCGTGGGGGCGTTATAATATGACGGTCAGTCTCACTATTTGTTGGTAAAAGAGTAGCCCAAGAGTTGGTGGTGGACGGTGATGACTCGCTGTATTCCCTTTAGTCTGGCCTGGCATGGCCGAGCGCGTTAAGGCGTGCACTCGTAATCCGAGGGTCGCGGGTTCGCGCCCGCGTCGCGCTAAACATGCTCGCCCTCCCAGCCGTGGGGGTGTATAATGTGACGGTCAATCCCACTATTCGTAAAAGAGTAGCCCAAGAGTTGGCGGTGGGTGGTGATGACTAGCTGCCTTCCCTCTAGTCTTACACTGCTAAATTAGGGACGGCTAGCACAGATAGCCCTCGAGTAGCTTTGTGCGAAATTCCAAAAAAACAAAAAAAAACAAAACCCTTTAGTCTCATACTGCTAAATTAGTAACAGCTAGCGCAGATAGCCCTCGTGTAGTTTTGCGTGAAATTCAAACTAAAACACCCGAACTAGTTTTCAAACTAATTTCAAACTAAAAAACAGAAATACACTCGTTTCTTAACAAAAATTTTTTCCAACGTTGTGAATGATAACACCATAAGATATATGTTGATAAAGGACATGTGAATTTCGATGACAAAGACCTGCTCGCGATGACGCAGTTTAACTTACAAAACACCTCGATCACAAATGATGAACCATAACGACAATAGGAGAAATCTTTGTTTATAACGTCAAGTTTAGAATTATCTGAAACGTATGTATAGAATGGTATTAATTTCTTAAGTAGGATAATAGAGTTAAACCTCTTCTAATTAGTCTAAACCTAGTCTCAGTTAGAACGGAAGGGTAATAAGGATTCAATAGAATAATGAAAGATATATAGTAATAGAATGAATTATCCAAATTTCCGGTTTTTAAAGGAGTCGCCACAAGTGAGATAAAAAGGAACACAACACGAATGACTGACTCAATAACTTTATTATGATGCCTCGAACGAAGTAAGTGTTAGAAGCATTCCTATGGGCAGTTGAAAATTGCTGACTACAGCAAGTATTTCTTATTCAGAAAACGTGTGAACACTTGGGTTTGGACTGAGAATTACGTCTAAACGAAATAATGTCTCCATGTCAGTTGGAAAAGCAGACCTTTTTTTCCTCTCCCGGACACAGATCGTCAATAATTCCAGGTGTTTGTGAGTCCCCCTCCCTGAAGCCTCTTATAATACAAAACCACCAAAGTGTTCTTAAAATTCTAATAAACCTGCGATGGTGTTGGAACGATACCTGTCATCTCAGGATAGTAGCAAATATTATGTGTTCTAATGAAAAAAAAGTTATATACCAAGTTAGCTGTGAAACCCTAACCGTTTAGAAGTATATAAATCACAGTTAAGAAACAATTTTAAATATCTTATATAAGACATGTTAATTTCGTGTTTTTAACACCTTAGTTCCATCTTTCTTTTACAGGTAAAATACCACACTCGAGCTTTCAGAAATGGTACTCTAAATAGAAAAATAAAAATCAGTAATAAAAATAAGGATATATGACTTAAACTCCGATATTCGATCCCTGAATTGTACGTAACACAGGTAGCACATTGGGCAGATTTATAACTAACAACAAAGAAGCACATAAATTTTGGCCCGGCAAGGCCAGGTGGTTAAGGCACTCGATTCGTAATCCGAGGGTTGCGGGCTCAAATCCTTGTTTCACCAAACATACTCGCCGTTTCAGCCGTGGGAGCGTTACTACGTAAAGATAACTTACACTATTCGTTGATGAAAGAGTAGCCCAAAAGTTGGCCGTGTGTACTGATGACTTGTTTCCTTCCGTCTGGTCTTACACTTATAAATTACGGACAGCTAGCGCAGACAGCCCTTGTGTAGCTTTGCGCGAAATTCAAAACAAACCAAACACTTACATGTTCCCCCATTAAACCTGCCAGCAGGTTTGTCTTACAACAAAACAAACGTAGACCTGGCACTGAAGCGACAGTTTGGTTATATAAAAATATACTGTAGACTGTTAACTCATCATTTCCTGGGTTTTATATAAACCCCCTAAATTATTCAACGTTATCGGCGTATATTTACAATTATTCCTTAATAGTTATTACGGGTAAAAACAAACTGGCAATTAATATCTTTTGTGTCATTCGTAGTTCCGAGTCACCAATGTTTGTTGTGTTTTGTTGTTGTTGTTTTTTTAAATATATCTAAAATTCGAAACGCAATACCAATTCTAGTGGACAAACTGATTAAATGTATTAAATAGGTAGGGAACAGACTATCACACCAAGGACATCAAAATTTTGGAAGAAAAATGGCATTCGAGACACAGTACCACACCAAAGACATCGAGATATATGGAAAAAAATGACATTCGAGTCACAGAACTACACCAAATATATCAAAATATTTGGAAGAAAAATGAAATTCGAGTCACAGAACTACACCAAATATATCAAAACATTTGGAAGAAAAATAAGATTCGAGTCACAGAACCACACCAAAGACATCAAAATATTTGGAAACAAAACGGAATTCGAGACACAGTACCACATCAAAGACATCAAAATATTTGGAAAAAAATGACATTCGAGACACACATTTAAAACGTTAGCTTTTTGTTATTATTCATTTTACTGACGGAAGTTTAACTTTTATCCAATCAGAAATGTTGAGTTTTTAAACTGCACGCTCTATGCCAATTTATCTTTTCCTCTATTACTTATTAATAATTACGTCATTAATATTATATGCGTTTCCAAGTAAATCACGCGGTTATACTGCAGTTACATTCAAATAAATTCATTCCCAATTACATAAATATATGCTCATTGCAAAGTTATAACTAGAAATCTAACTTCGATATTTAAATACGTGATTTGACTGCAATGACGGACGGTTGTAGTTTAAACTTTGTTGGTTGGAAATACTTTATATTTTTTTATTTTAAGTGGTTCTGTTTTAGTAGTTGCTGTTAGCGTTGAAGGTTCAACAAAACGTTTCTGATGATAAAAATATATAATTATGTTTGTTTCGGATATTCGCATGAAGGTAACAAAAGCTATCTGCATATCCGTCATTAACGTTCAACCGATAGGGGGCCTGGCATGGCCTAGCGTGTTAAGGCGTGCGCTTCGTAATCTGAGGGTCGCAGGTTCGCGCTCGTGTCGTGCCAAACATGCTCGCCCTCCCAGCCGTGGGGGCGTTATAATGTGACGGTAAATCCAACTATTCGTTGGTAAAAGAGTAGCCCAAGAGTTGGCGGTGGGTGGTGATGACTAGCTGCCTTCCCTCTAATGTTACACTGCTAAATTAGGGACGGCTAACACAGATAGCCCTCGAGTAGCATTGTGCGGAATTCCAAAACAAACAAAAATCAATCGATAGGTCACAGTGAACCAACTCTTTGGGTATTCTTGTCTGACAAAATATTACAATATGAATAACACTTATAAAGCATCCAAGGGCTTAAAGTCCAGAACGATAATTTATGGTATCGAACTACTAAGTCTCACGCTCAAAGTCCGGAGACTTAACTTTTAGTCTACGCCCGATCAATGAAAATTGTAAATATACTTTTTTAATGTTTACGTGTAAGTGTGTGAACACTTTGGGTTGCTATCTAATGGGTTCTCACAAACCCCGGCTGATGAGAGATGCAAGGAATTGTTTTGTTTGTTTGTTTATTTTGAATTTCGCACAAAGATACTTGAGGGCTATCTGTGCTAGCCATCCCTAATTTAGCAGTGTAACACTAGAGGGAAGGCAACTAGTCATCGCCACCCACCGCCAACTCTTGGGCTACTCTTTTACCAACGAATAGTGGGATTGACCGTCACATTATAACGCCCCCACGGGTGAAAGGGCGAGCATGTTTGGCGCAACGGGGATGCGAACCCACGACCTTCAGATTACGAGTCGCACGGCAAGGAATTGTTCGATGAGAGAATTTGTTATACGAAAAAAAGTTTGAAATTAAAACGTGAACACGTGCTGATGAGATTGTCTGAATTAACTGAACGAAATACAACTGAATTAAAGTAAAACTGTTCCTGGAAATTAAAAATAATAATAAAATAAACGCTCCAAACGTACCATATTACATTAGCAGTAACAAAGACGACTCGAGCAATCTGGACTTTCTCTTTCTAATCTTGACAATCAATTCTTTGAAAAAAATTAACATGGTTCTTAATATAAGACACAAGCATATATAAGCTTTGTCTATGAGCATAAAGTAATCAAGAACGTTCACTCTCTTAGCTAAGTTGGCCAGTCACAAAGGTGCAGGTAGTATCGAGCACAAGAAGTGTTCCAAACAATATGGAATGGTAATTATAATTCGTCTTTGCGTTAGAGACGACAGTGGTATAACTGTGTTACCAAAATATTAGTCGAGCATTTTTCTTGTTTTATGTAGAGGAACCAAAACAAAAGAAGTATCTTCCTAAACCCATTAAACATAAAAGCAGAATATAGTAGTGAAATAAAAGAAAATAAAATTTATTTTAACGGAAAGTAGGTATCGTTTGTTATTCGAATAAAATTAAAATAAAAAAATATTTAAAACAAAATAAACACTTCAATAAAAAATTCTGAAACAAATAAAGTGATGATACATTTTAAATATATATTTACCAACCAAGTTAAGACCAAGGTTTGGTCATGCTTGTCGTCCATTGTAGGGATTGATTGTTTGTTTGTTTTGAAAATTCGCACAAAGCTACTCGAGGGCTATCTGTGCTAGCCGGCCCTAATTTAGCAGTGTAAAACTAGAGGAAAGGCAGCTAGTCATCACCACCCACCGCCAACTCTTGGGCTACTCTTTTACCAACGAATAGTGGAATTGACCGTCACATTATACACCCCCATGGCTGGGAGGGCGAGCATGTTTTGCGCGACGCGGGCGCGAACCCGCGACCCTCAGATTACGAGTGCACGCCTTAACGCGCTCGGCCATGCCAGGCCTTGTAGGGATTGAAAGCCGTTTTTAGAGATATCCAGCTATGATCACTTGTTATTGTGTTTTTAATTGCATCATTTATATTTTGTCCGCAGACATACCGCTATGTCACTGACGGGCATTTTGTTTTGGACACTTATTGTAATCATACGAATAATCGATATCTACGTTAAAAAGTTATTCCGTTTTTCTTGTTATCTGTTAGGATATATATATGGAATGAATACCACACAAATAACGTTTCAGTACAGCAGTACCTCTGATAACTGAAACTTTCGCAAGAAAGAAAACCACAATAAGAAATTTTTAAAACGTAATTCTTACTTTGACTTACAGACTAGTGTATATAGCTACCAAAGTAAGGCTTAATTTTTATAAAGTTGTGATTGTATTTTAATCTTTTTTCCACTTCATTTTAAAATTAACAATTTTTAATACCTTGTTCATTTATTCTTTTGTGTTATAAATTATATATTTTACCTTTAAAAAGTGTCTATCTATCGACCCAGTGGTATGTCTATTCACTTAGATCAATAGAAACTGGGTTTCGATATCCGTGGTGGGCAGTGCTCAGACAGCCTATTATGAAGCCTTTTGCTTAACTATAAACAAGCATTTATCGCCGTCCGTTGGGTTCGATTGTTTTTGAAAAGATATTTTAATACGTGTATGATATGCTTACGATGTATAAAAGAATCAGTAAATATTTAACGAAATATTTTATGTCTCTATAATTTAGTATTTAGTGATGGATTATTATCTGAACAAAGCATTTCGGATCAGATA
This sequence comes from Carcinoscorpius rotundicauda, assembly GCA_011833715.1. NCBI lineage: Eukaryota > Metazoa > Arthropoda > Merostomata > Xiphosura > Limulidae > Carcinoscorpius > Carcinoscorpius rotundicauda. The sequence goes on along the minus strand of CM022400.1, from coordinate 77,762,614 downwards.
TATCTGAGCACTTAAACTTTGTCCTCTGAAATATCCAATTATTGTTTAATCACCATCATACACTGGAGATGACGGCTAATGCATGACGTATTGTTTAGTTGCGAATGCGTGCGACATTCCATGTTTATTTTAGAACACATGTTCTAGCAGGTTTAGCAGGGAAAACAAATAATTTGTTTTTAAGCAGAAAGATCTACAGCGGGTTACTGATGTTGTCACCCTAATATAAGCTTTATAAAATATTAAAGTTTACCATTAATTTTTTTCCCTTTCCATTTACAGAACCAACGTAAGATATTTTATGTGCTAAAGTATCATTTGGTGCGTTAAAATAATTAAATTATTATGATGTGTATAACATATTTAAAATTATTTTTATCGCGTTTCCTTCAACCTAGTAAAGCAATGCTCGTAAATTTTCATTAATATCAATTCAAAATAATTTGTTAATGCGCATTTAAGCACAAAGATACACAATAGCTTATCTGTGCTATGTCTACCATCGGCATCGAAACTCTTTTATTAACGTTGCAAGGGCCTGGTATGACCAGGTGGTTAAGGCACTTCACTCGTAATTCGAGAGTCGCGGGTTCGAATCCCCATCACACCAAATGTGCCCGCCCTTTCTGCCGTGGGGACGTTATAACGTTAGGGTCAATCCCACAATCCGTTGGTAAAAGAGTAGCCCAAAAATTGGCGGTGGGTGGTGATGACTAGCTGCCTTCCCTCTAGTCTTACATTGCTAAAATAGGGATGGCTAGCGCAGATAGCTCTCGTGTAACTTTGAGCGAAATTCAAAACCAAACAAACGTTGTAACTGTGTTGACATACCGCTGCACCACTATATACAATACAACATTGAGCTTCTTCTGTGTTATAAATATCAAGGTATGAAGCATTGTGGACATGTGACTGTCAGCTATTCGATTACACGAATCGTTTTTCACGTTGTTTTAACCAACTGTTTTCAACAGCTAATTTGATTTTGTTTTTATATCCCAAAGCAATCTCTCTAAAACTCCACGAATTTTAAATTAATTTACTAAACTGGTGGGTCGCTTGTAAAACGTTCATGTGTTTATAGAGTGAAGAAATAAGTGTTATTAAACAGTGGGGGTACTGTTGAAACAAATAAAACGTCAACAGTTGTAGAAAACTATTAAACGGCACTTGATGTCTCGTGTGTTATATAAATAACATACGATGAAAGCCTCATGTTACATATGTATATCACACGGTACATTATAAACCTGCCAATGGTATCTTAAAAGCTCCAAGTTACAATATGCTATTGTTTTAGAATACATATAACATGGTATGTTATATACCTGCCAGTGGTACCATAAAAGCTCCAAGTTACAATATGCTATTGTTTTAGAATACATATAACATGGTATGTTATATACCTGCCAGTGGTACCATAAAAGCTCCAAGTTACAATATGCTATTGTTGTAGAATGTTATGTAATAAATCTGCCAGTGGTACCGTAAAATCCACAAGTTACATTTGCGCTGTTGTCGCTCGCCTTGTGAGTCTATGATGTAATGATGCTGGAAAGGCCAAAATTAACTTCTTGTGTTTACTTACGTAGGTTATACGTATTACAAAATACACGTAATACATGTGGTCAAGGGATAAAAGAGCTTAAATGCACGTTTCGGAACTAGTTAACACAAAAACAAAGACATTCACGCTTTGGGATTTTGAATGTTTCATACGAATGGCTTTCAAATACCTCTATTCAATAAGTGAAGAATAGCCCGAGTGTTGGCGGTAGATGTTATTAACCAGCTGCCTTCCCTTTAGTCTGTCATTTCAAAATTAAAACGTCTATTCCCAGATAGCTCTTATCTACCCTTCCGATAACTTTTGGTACAAACAAAGGCAACACGACTAGAAATTTACAATACCAGACAAAACTGTCAAAGTCTACTATTTAGATTTGTGATGCAACATTCTTAAGCACCGTCCTTCCTTACCTGAAACCAATGGACATATAAACTATGAAAAATCCGTTTTTAACAATTCGTCTGAACTTTGTAAGTGACATATGGGAGTATTGAATCTTCTGTGTTGTCCAGAAGGTGAGTTACTCAAGGTATCTGTGTCATTCCAGTGCACCATACTGTGGGTGTGACTAAAATTAACGTCTAATTACCTGGATCAGATCGTGTGAACAGTTGTTGTCTCCTGGGACGGTTGCGTGTCTGTTTGTTCCACAATTTGGACAACACCTTCTTCAATGACATGTTTGAAAAAAGCCAATAATTTACCTGCGTGGACGCCAATCAATAAAAAGTCCTGACCAACACGCAACTAATGATAAGTAACTGTTATAACACTCGTGTCTCAAACTTGCCTCACCCAGCTAAACCTAACATGTTTATATGTGGAAACACCGTCAATATTCTAACTTTGTTTTTGTTTAATATTTGGCTATTTACACAATTCTGGTTCTTAATCCAGTTTGGCTTTATATTCGTAACAGAAATACTTTAAACAAAATTTTGTTTACCATCTGATATATGTGTAAAGGTTGTGTACTCGCTTGTGTTTTACTGTATTTCTTTTTTGAGTGAATTTTAGTGAAACCAGGGGGGTTTCTGGACCTTAATTTGTAACATATATGTATTCCCCATTTTCTAAAGTTAATAATGTTATTCTCTAATGATATGTCTTGTATAAACAGGCCTATTTCTTGTATCTGTGCGTGTACAACTAACTGTTACAATAAACAAACTCGACAAAAAAACATAAAACGCCCAATCGTATCTAGTACACCATATTGGTTTATTAAAAAAAACACAAAAAATGTACCTCCTTGACACGTGTTTCAGTAAAAACACTAATCCAATATGTTGCAGACTTATTTCTTTTTCTATGACAAGGTAGTAAATAAAGACAAGTTATACGATGTTGTATAATTATCAGTAAGCTTATACAATTATAAAATAAAGTCATGTTGTTATCGATAAGGCTACACATTTTTAAAAATAACGTAAAAGGACTACCAGTAGGGTTGTATAATTATCCGTAATTTTATATAAATACCAATAAGGCTGTGTGACTGTCAGTAAAGTTATGTAATTACCAATAAAGTTATGTGATTGTCACTAATGTTATATAAATACCAATAAATTTATGTGTTTGACACTAATGTTATATAATTACCAATAAAATTATGTGATTGTAACTAATGTTATATAAATACCAATAAGGTTATGTGTTTGTCACTAATGCTATATAATTACCAATAAGGTTATGTGATTGTCTTTAAGGTTATCTAATTACAATTCATGTTATGTGACTGCCAACAAGGTTATGTGATTGTCAGTAATGTTATATAATTATCAATAAAAATCCAAGTTGAGGTTTGGAAATTTTATCGGTAGGTACAGGGTGGTCGCTAGAAAAGCGAAAAATTTGAGGGTTAGATGAGATCATGAATAAAGTGCGTGCTTACTCATTTCTGTTTTGATTTCTTTACATCATGAATAAAATGCACGGACGACATTTTGAGCATCTATGAGTGTAATATAACATATGCCTTTAAAAAACTTTGTAAAAGTTATTCTTTGTAAAAATAAATAGCTATTTGACAAATTTTCCTCTTTTCTAGCGACTACCCTGTAGAAAAAATAAATTTCATCAATAACCTCTGACCTGGTAGGTAAAAAATAAATTTTATCAATAACCTTTGACCTGGTAGGTAAAAAATAAATTTTATCAATAACCTCTGACCTGGTAGGTAAAAAAATAAATTTTATCAATAACCTCTGACCTGATCAAGCTATTTACGGAGATTAAAAGCAATAATTAATGAGCTAATTGAATAAATTAGTAGAAATACGCAATAGAATAATAAAGGGAAGAAGGTTAGATTGTATTGATTAATCAGTCGAGTTCGTACGTTGCTCAAGTCTTAAGAGCATCCCGAGACACCTCGGTTCTTCCCAAACCTTTTGTCCAAGCTAATAATGGAAAACAATCATTACAAGAATTATATACGTACGTTAAGAAAGATAAATACACACACACACACACATTTATGTATATTTATTTGTATTAACTTCTTATTAACCAGTACTTTAGCAATATTTGTTATCACAACTTAAATATTTTTGAAAGAAGTGAAAGTGATTTAAACGTCTCTGATGTTTTGTTTGATTTTTACGCTGTTCATGTTCGTTTAACAATTAGGGCGTCGGTTTGAAATGTGGGGCCCTGGAGATATCGCGTACTGATGTAAACACAGAGGAACCTGGAAGATTGTTGCTAAACACCCACACACACACACACCTGTACATCAGTGGAAACAACCTGAATTCTTCATTTTAAAGAGTTTTCATGGAAGGTATGTAATTTTGTTGTCTATACGAATAGACCGTTTATATTAATCAAAAGGTTAACCTGTAATGCTTAGATTTTTTTGTCCCAAGACACTTGATGTTGAACTATATTACATAGCTTTGTCACAAAGCTACAGAGTGGGTTATATGTGCTGTGCCCATCATGGGTATCGAAATCCGCCTTTTAGCGATACAAGTCTTCAGAATATTCAGTGAACCACTGGGGGGAGGTGTCGGTTTAGTTTGTTATGAATTTTGCAAAAAGCTACACGAGGGTTATATGCGCTAGTCGTTCCTAATTTAGCAGTGTAAGACTAGAGGGACGGCAGCTAGTCATCACCACTCACCGCCAATTCTTGGGCTGCTCTTTCACCAACAAATAGTGGGATTGACTGTCACATTTTAATGCCTCAACGGCTGAAAGGGCGAACAAGCTTCGTGGGACAGGAATTCGGACCTGCAAATTGTGAGGCGAGCTCCGCAACCATCTGGTCATGTCGTCACATAAAAATCTAAGATCTAAGAAGTTGAAAATTTGGGTATTATTTCTAAAAACTGCTGAATATCGACAGGGAAAAAATGAACATACGTATATTTACATATGTAGCCGTGTAGAATTAAACCACGTTGCTGACGTATATTCTGATAGCTATAAGTAATTAATTATATCATCAGAAACAGGTTTACACAGAAGTTGCATTTCGCTTAAAGAATTCAGAAAGACGATTTATACGAACTTTAATTTCCCTAGAGCTTTTCTGCCACTGAAACAATTTACGACGTTCTGTGGAATGTATTTCGTTAAAATACACGTACCTCGAATGTTGGTGACGAATGTTTTTCAGACCTCAAGATTAGATAATCAGTTTCTCCAGGAAGTAACGGATAATGAAAACCTGTAAAGAAAATGCTAAACAACTTTATCGAGAGTTAGTAAAGTTCTGAGCGTTTCTGCCTGCTTTATCTGGTGTGAATTACATGACCATACGTGAGAATGGGAAAAAACAAGCCTCTTCATGCGTGTGGAAACTGGATAGGTAAGAAGTGTCAAAACATTATATGATTAATTTACTTTAGCGAATGAGTGTTAAAATGAAACAAAGTAATATTTTATGCACAATATGAATAAATTAAATTTGATGTTAAAAGGTAAATATAACAGTTAAAACAATGTCGTGGTAGTTCTGTCTTTCATCACCAGAGCACCCAACAAGACCAACAAAGGCTTAACTGATTCTATGGATGTTTCAATAATATCTTCAAATTATTTTGTTTTTTAAGACTCATAACGTATGTAAATTAACGTTTATAATTATACATGGCTGTCTTGTACGGTAAGAATTTTTTTTTGCGAGCTTTCTAGAATAAAAGTATTTTAAAGTACAGAACAGTTTTCTCACGTAAAAAGTAAAAACTCATGTATATTTATCAAGAATTACGAGTACCTAAAAAGCAAAAATTGCTTCTGTCGTTTTAAAATCTTAAGTAAAAGAGACAAAAAATGGTTAAAACTTCTAGCAAGTAAGCCAACGATTTTTATAACGTCTAGTAATCTTCTATTTATAGTGAAACATCTTATTAAGAACGCCAGCACAGTTAAATGTCCAATCAAATATTTATTATTTACTGTAAACTTGGTGTTATTCATATCAGAAAATGATGTTTAACTGGTATTCTCTTCTGTAATAACTAATGTATCAATTGTAGTAACTGATACTTTTTACTATGGTACCTGACGTTACCTGCTCTGGTAGCTGATACATCTAGTGTTGTAGCTAACGCTCTGTATTGTGACAAGTGATGTATCTACCGTTGTAGCAGACATTTTGTGTTGTGGTAACTGATGTGTCTACTGTTGTAGCTGATGCTCTGTATCGTAGTAACTGACGTACCTACTGTTGTAACTGATGTTCTGTATCGTAATAACTGATGTATCTACTGTTGTAGCTGATGTTCTATATCGTAGTAACTAATGTACCTACTGTTGCAACTGATGTTCTATATCGTAGTAACTAATGTACCTACTGTTGCAACTGATGTTCTGTAACGTAGTAACTGATGTATCTACTGTTGTAACTGATGTTCTGTATCGTAGTAACTGATGTGTCTACTGTTGTAGCTGATGTTCTGTATCGTAGTAACTGATGTATTTACTGTTGTAACTGATGTTCTGTATCGTAGTAACTGATGTATCTACTGTTGTAACTGATGTTCTGTATCGTAGTAACTGATGTATCTACTGTTGTAGCTGATGTTCTGTATACAGTAGCTAACAATATTCACTTTCATAGCTGTTGTTACGTATTAGGTAACTAATGATATCTACTTTGATACCGTAGTTACCTATTGTGAAACTAATGATATTTACTTTGATAGCTGATGTTACGTATTGTGTAACTAATGATATTTACTTTGATGGCTGTTGTAACGTATTGTGTAACTGATGATATTATTTTAATAGCTGATGTTACGTATTGGGTAACTAATGATATTTACTTTGATAGCTGTTGTTACGTATTGTGTAATTAATTATATTTACTTTGATGGCTGTTGTAACGTATTGTGTAACTGATGATATTATTTTAATAGCTGATGTTACGTATTAGGTAACTAATGATATTTACTTTGATAGCTGTTGTTACATATCGGGTAACTACTGATATTTACTTTGATAGCTGTCGTTACGTTTTGTGCAACTAATGATATTATTTTTATAGCTGTTGTAACGTATTGTGTAACTAATGATATATACTTTGATAGCTGTTGTTACGTATTGTGTAACTAATGATATTTACTTTGATAGCTGATGTTAAGTATTGTGTAATTAATGATATATACTTTGATAGCTGTTGTTACGTATTGCGTAACTGATGGTATTTACTTTGATAACTGTTGTTACGTATTGTGTAACTAATGATATTTACTTTGATAGCTGTTGTTACGTATTGCGTAACTAATGATATATACTTTGATAGCTGTTGTTACGTATTGTGTAATTAATGATATTTACTTTGATAGCTGTTGTTACGTATTCAGTAACTAATGATATTTACTTTGATAGCTGTTGTTACGTATCCTGTAACTAATGATATTTACTTTGATAGCTGATGTTACGTGTTTTTTAACTGATGATATTTACTTTGATAGCTGTTGTTACATATTAGGTAGCTACTGATATTTTCTTTGATAGGTGCTGTTACGTATTCTGTAATTAATGATATTTACTTTGACAGCTGTAGTTACGTATTGGGTAACTAATGATATTTACTTTGACAGTTGTAGTTACGTATTGTGTAACTGATGATATTTACTTTGATAGTTGTTGTTACGTATTGCGTAACTATGATATATACTTTGATAGCTGTTGTTACGTATTGTGTAATTAATGATATTTACTTTGATAGCTGTTGTCACGTATTCAGTAACTAATGATATTTACTTTGATAGCTGTTGTTACCTATTGCGTAACTAATGATATTTACTTTGATAGCTGATGTTACGTATTGGGTAACTAATGATATTTACTTTGATAGCTGTTGTTACATATTGGGTAACTACTGATATTTTCTTTGATAGGTGCTGTTACGTATTGTGCAGCTACTGATATTTACTTTGGCAGCTGTTGTTACATATTGGGTAACTAATGATATTTACTTTGATAGCTGTTGTTACATATTCGGTAACTAATGATATTTACTTTGATAGCTTTTGTTACGTATTGTGTATTTAATTATATTTACTTTGATGGCTGTTGTTACGTATTGTGTAACTGATGATATTATTTTAATAGCTGATGTTACGTATTGTGTAACTAATGATATTTACTTTGATAGCTGTTGTTACATATTGGGTAACTACTGATATTTACTTTGAAAGGTGCTGTTATGTATTCTGTATGTAATGATATTTACTTTGATAGCTGTTGTTACATATTGGGTAGCTACTGATATTTACTTTGACAGCTGTTGTAACATATTGGGTAACTAATGATATTTACCTTGATAGCTGTTGTTACGTGTTGGGTAACTAATGATATTTACTTTGATAGTTGTTGTTACGTATTGTGTAACTAATGATATTTACTTTCACAGCTGTAATTACGTATTGGGTAACTAATGATATTTACTTTGACAGCTGTTGTTATTTTGGGAGTAAACTCATATATCTTTTATGGTAACTTTACTGTTTTTTCTTTGAATCTCGTGTTAAACCACTAGAGGTCTATATGCGCTAACTTTACCTAGTTTTAAAGTGATAAATTGGAAGGAAAGTAGTTATTTCGCACCAAATTTTGAGTTATTCTCTCACCAAAGAACTGCGGAATGAATCACTTAATTATAGCGTTTCTAAGGCTGAAATGAAGAGCCTATTCGGTGGCAGTTTGGATTGAGTGTTCTAATCAATATACTTTCTGCATAAGTAGTGCTATCTACTGTAAACATTTGTGTTATGAAAGAGTTTATTGTTATGATGGAAAAGACTGTTAAGTGAAGATATTATTAATTAGTTTATTTTGAGAATGAATATTTTGTTATAAAATAGTTTAAAGGAGATGATTATTTGAAGCTGTGAATGTAATATACTTTCCTCGAGAATATAGCAAACAAACGATTGAGTAATAAACACATAAATTGTGTGAGATGAGATGAAACGACAGAAAGAGAACAGCAGAAGGAAGTTATCACAGTTGAGGCGTGAAGTTAACTGCCGTAGAAGTGAAGGCCTAACGATTAGGCGTAACGATTAATATGTTAAAGTAAAATTAAAAGTAGAAAAGAAGAATATATTTTGCGTCAAGAAACAGAGGAAGTTTTGAGACAGAGAAGACCAAACTGTTACCGGGTGAACTGTGGTAACTCGGGCCACAGTTGTAAGTGAATTATATACATAATTCTTGTTTGATAGTAATGAAGAAAAATAGTTCGGCTAGTCAACCGAAATATTAAAGCAACTAAGTAGGCCTAAATGTACGGAACAAAAACTATGTACAGTGTTTATGAATTACCTATAATCTCTATAGGGTGAATAGTTTTTTGTACATACGTTTAACTTGTTTGAATATCTATATAATCTTGAATTCAAGTGGAGTGTGTGCTATTTGTTTATCGCTATTAAGTCACAGACACCTACTATAGAAGAATTCTAAGCCTAACAATAACATAATATATATTTATACTATTAAGAAGTATAAGCAAAAATGTTAATTGACAATTAGTGAATACAACCTTAACAGCTGACATTATTTATAACTGATGTTATATTATCAATAACTTCACATTAGTTATAACTGATGTTATGTTATCAGTAGCATGACATTATTTATAACTGATGCTATGTTATCAGTTTCCTGACATTAGTTATAACTGATGCTATGTTATCAGTCACCTGAAATTAGTTATAACTGATGTTATATTATCAGTAACCTGACATTATTTATAACTGATGTTATATTATCAGTAACCTGACATTATTTATAACTGATGCTATGTTATCAGTAACCTGACATTATTTATAACTGATGCTATGTTATCAGTAACCTGACATTATTTATAACTGATGCTATGTTATCAGTAACCTGACATTATTTATAACTGATGCTATGTTATCAGTAACCTGACATTATTTATAACTGATGCTATGTTATCAGTAACCTGACATTATTTATAACTGATGCTATGTTATCAGTCACCTGAAATTAGTTATAACTGATGTTATATTATCAGTAACCTGAAATTATTTATAACTGATGTTATATTATCAGTAACCTGACATTATTTATAACTGATGCTATGTTATCAGTAACCTGACATTATTTATAACTGATGCTATGTTATCAGTCACCTGAAATTAGTTATAACTGATGTTATATTATCAGTAACCTGACATTATTTATAACTGATGTTATATTATCAGTAACCTGAAATTATATATAATTCATATTACATTATCAGTAACCAGACATTATTTATAATTCATATTATATTATCAGTGACCAGACGTTATTTATAATTCATATTATGTTATTAAATTTAACATTATTTACTGTAGTAATTGATGTGTTATCAGAAAGCTGATATTATTAGTAATTGATGTGTCATCAGAAAGCTTATATTATTCACTATAGTAATTGATGTGTCATCAGAAAGCTGATATTATTACTGATATTATTAGTAATTGATGTGTCATCAGAAAGCTTATATTATTCATTATAGTAATTGATGTGTCATCAGAAAGCTTATATTATTCACTATAGTAATTGATTTGTTATCAGAAAGCTGATATTATTCACTATAGTAATTGATGTGTCATCAGAAAGTTGATATTATTCACTGTAGTAATTGATTTGTTATCAGAAAGCTGATATTATTCACTATAGTAATTGATGTGTCATCAGAAAGCTGATATTATTACTGATATTATTAGTAATTGATGTGTCATCAGAAAGCTGATATTATTACTGATATTATTAGTAATTGATGTGTCATCAGAAAGCTTATATTATTCACTATAGTAATTGATGTGTCATCAGAAAGCTGATATTATTCACTGTAGTAATTGATTTGTTATCAGAAAGCTGATATTATTAGTAATTGATGTGTCATCAGAAAGCTTATATTATTCACTATAGTAATTGATTTGTTATCAGAAAGCTGATATTATTCACTATAGTAATTGATGTGTCATCAGAAAGCTGATATTATTCACTGTAGTAATTGATTTGTTATCAGAAAGCTGATATTATTCACTGTAGTTACTGACGTTATGTCTATTGGATATGTAGTGTTATTCAGTATAGAAACACGTGTTATAGCACAGATGTTTTTATGCTATTTATTAAAAAAAAACGTTTAGTGTTGATATATAATCTCATGCATAGTTACAATTGATGTTACATAACAAAAACTGACAATGGTCACTGGTCAAATTAGTCTAAATTAAAGGGAACTTAAAACTATTGCGTAGAGAATCTATGTTTCTAATGGCTAATTCTGTTTCCCTCAATGACTAATGTTCATGCACTAACACAATAACATTACCTGGTAAATAATTAATGATGTTTAAAATAGAGTAACGTTATCCACTGGATAATAGGTATTGCCTACTACATAAAGCAGTGTAATTTATCGGATAAATTATAGAATTAAGTGTTAAAATTGATGTTCGCAGAAGACAAATGGTACCAGAAACTCATCAGTGCTCGTAAGTGTAGGGATGCCAGAAGCCCTTTATCTATTGTTTATGAACGCGATAGTTTTTTTTTCGTTTTACCTCCTGCATTTTCTCCCGATATTTGTCTGATTTGAAATTGTTACCAGTAGATTTATGTGGACTAACAAAACGGTAATGTGATTGGCCAGGGGATTAGTAGTTTTAAACAATACTTATCGGCCTTCTGAGTCAGCTACACTCGTATCTAGGTAATGATTGTAGATCACAAGAGTGATGGTTGGAACTTGTCAGTCCACGTGCATGGCATACTTTTGTCCAAGTAAAAAAAAGAGATACTAGGTAACACAGACTGCATCTGTGGATATTTTACCTTCTAGATGATAGTTTCGCTTCAAAAAGCATCCAAGAACTATTTAAAAAAACTAAGACACATTGATAGAATTTCGGAAAAAAAATATTTCTGTCTATGTATGAACCAGAGAAAGTCACGTGCAGAATCGATAATGGGCTTAAACTTACCCAATTAGCCTTTCACGATACACTGATAGTTCACTAAAACTCATAAATTCTCCTTTTTTAAGGTATTCACTTACACAGCTAAAACCCTTAACATTGGTTGTATAGAATACAAGTATATAGAAACACATCACATCCAGAGTGAACATGTCATAAAAACCATTAGTTATGGCTGAACAGAGCTTGGTCAGAATCATAAAGTTTATCAAGAAAAGTTAGTCTTTTGTGGTGAATTTATAGACTTAAACCACTAAACGTTGGGTGGACAGAGCATAGGTAGTCCACTGTGTATGTTTCCATTGTAACAAACAAGCATACCAAACAGAAAGAGGACCAGACAGAGGGAACCGTATTATAATGTAAATAACTTTTAATCAGACTTGTATCCGAGAACAATCTTTTCCTTCAAGGATGGATAAACATCATATCTATGATCCTGTGAATCCATAATTTTTGATATCTAAGATCTTGTGAGTGGATAAACCCTCATATTTAAGATCCTGTGAATGGATAACCTCTCATATCTATGATTCCGTGAATGGATAACTCGTCATATCTAAGATCCGGTTAAAGATCAGGTAAAAATGCGAGATCTTCAGACAATGCATCAGCAGATTTTTAATTGTAGAATTTCTTCACAAAGAAAGTGTATCATAATTACCAACTAATTACAAAAAGCTTAAGACAGACGAATCATTAGAAGTAAAGTTAGGAGGCCTAGATGACCACTGTTCTCATTAGATGCTGCTGTAGTAAATTTACTTAGTTTGTGGTTTAAGCACAAAGCTATAGTTGGGCTATTTTTGCTCTGCTTGCCATGGGTAATGAAACCTGACTTCTACCGTTATAAGCCTCCAGACTTATAATATTTGCATTTTAATTCACTTGTTTCTGTACTTTTTGACGATTCCCCTTTGTATATTAATAATTTTTAATTTTTTTTTTTTAAGTTTTTATGTCCGTTGTGAACAAGACATTTTACAGTCACGTATACTTTCAGTTGATTGTTACATATTTTTCAACAGTTTGATGCTGTAGTGGTGTAGTGGTTTTCTTTTTTTCTCATCCTTTGTTTACTGGACCAGTTCCTTTAGTGCCTCAAGTTTCGTGTAAACACGTGCTTAGCGAGCGAAGTACGAAAATCAGTAGAACAAATCACCACTTGTAACAGTGTAGGAATCCATTATGGTAATCGTCTACTCTTAGAACACTAACTGAAACACTTGTAGAGAACCGTGTATAAACAAAGTACAACTCCAAACTCGGAAAAATAATGAATCCTCAACTCGAGAGCTTCCAGTTATAAACTGCACAAATTAATAAATGCACGTTATTATAATACCGGAAGTAAAGAATTTAAACAATTTCTTCAGGTCGAAACGAAGAAGGTTCTGAAATTAATTTTAAAACTACCGTATAACATATTCTGTACTGAAACTACCTTATAACATATTCAGTACTGAAACTATCTTATAACATATTCAGTACTGAAACTACCTTATAACATATTCAGTACTGAAACTACCTTATAACATATTCAGTACTGAAATTACCTTATAACATATTATACACTGAAACAACCTTATAACATATTCAGTACTGAAACAACCTTATAACATATTCAGTACTTAAACTACCTTATAACATATTCAGTACTGAAATTACCTTATAACATATTATACACTGAAACAACCTTATAACATATTCAGTACTGAAACAACCTTATAACATATTCAGTACTTAAACTACCTTATAACATATTCAGTACTGAAACTACCTTATTACATATTCAGTACTGAAACTACCTTATAACATGTTCAGTACTGAAACTACCTTATAACATATTCAATACTGAAACTACCTTATAACACATTCAATACTGAAACTACCTTATAACACATTCAATACCGTTACTGTTATCCAGGTTTCAGTAAAATGTTCGTCGCCGTTCTTTTTTCTACAGTTGTTGTTGTTTTAAATTAAGCACAAAGCTACACAATGGGTTATCTGTGCTTTGCCCACCACGGGTATCGAAACCCGGATTTTAGCGTGCAAGTCCGCAGACATACCGCTGAGCCACTGGGGGGCTTTTTCTACAGAAGTCTGTAAGACTAATATCGACAATAATAATAGTCAGAGTGGAGATACTGATATAAAGGTACACATTGTTTATTCTAATCAAACTAAGTATCTCTGACTGGTATAACGATGCATGGTTTCTACATTTCTACGATGTTTGAATAGTTTCGGAGGGAAGAACTTAGACACTTTTAGATGATGGAAATCTCGATTTTTAAGAATCAATTTAGAAGTAACCCTACAACCTTCGTAGAAGTTTCTTTAGTAGCTGTGCGTAGGTTTTAGAGCAGTATATTTAGCCATTTTGGTTTGAATGGCTTCGGAGACAAACTTGGCCAGTAGCGATGATGAAAGTGATAATATCTCACTTTCTATTTCAATGACCAACATAAAATGACCCTAGAACTTGTGTAGAGGTTTCATATTTGACTCACCAAGGGTTGAATAAAAAAATTCATAGCCGTGTTTTTCTGTATATTTGTGAAAAAGAATAATATGAATAATAATAAAATAAACAACAAATGAATTTTGAATTTTATTTAAAAGTAGGAAAACCGACTTTCTTATTGTATTCAATAGTTTAACTATTGAGATAGAAGGTTTTGTGTTTGTTTCAACAACAAGTTTGAACATGCTTTTTGCTCATATGTTCTATTTGAATTTTTGTTAATTTTCTAGGTAAAATACTGTTGTGGCTCATGGTGAGGTTTCTACCTCACTTAGTAAATAAAACTTTTAAAAATGAGAAGCACCAAATATAGACAAAAATGATTGAAAAACAGCTACAAATTGCTATAATACATCAAATATAATCTGTTTTTCTTTGTCTTTCAGGTATCATTTCCCAACTTAAAGGTAGGGGGATTTTTGCCTCGAAGTTGGAGAGATGGACTATTATTTGGTTTTTCTCAATGACTATAAGTAATATTAACATAATTAGCTGTTTTTAACTACTTCATTATTCTGGAATATTTACAAACTGTTTATAATCTTAGTATACTAGATCATATTTTTAGGAAACGGAATTTTTTATTTATAATATTCATGTGTTTCGAATATGTAATAAAAATCATTTAAATTATCAAATTCTAAAATATTTTTAAATGAATTTTTATTCGAGTTCGATAAGTAGTGTAGTTCCATCTGAAATGTCACAATGGTTATTTCTATAAAAATGTATCCTTTTGGTATTATAAACCATTTTTATTTCTATTAAGAATATTATTTGTGATTTGTCATTAATTGTGGTTTTAATGGAAACGTACTATTATATTAACAATAAATTAATAGCATCATTCTTATCAGCTACTTCTTTAACACTTTTGAGGTATTCATTTTAGTAGAATAATGAGCAAGATAAATTAAATCAAAACCTTTACCATGTGAGCCTATAGGACCTTGAGAAACTGTTCATATAGGTTAATTACCATATGGAAACCAATAACACATCGATATTTCCACGTTAATATAATTTAATCTGGATGCCAACAAACTTGAGTGATATGTATAATAATCCAATTCTCCATCTTTTAATGATATGTAACCTTCAGTGATATGTCTATCATTATTAATTTTTGCTCACGTTCCCGATATATCAGAATTATTGAAAATAATATTATTTTTGTATTGATTATTTACTTTATCTTCAAGATGTGGAGCAACGTAAATATTTCAAATTTAATCACTTGTAGTGTTTATAATATATAAATATATAATTATATATTTTTATATAATATATATAATATTATATAATATACATTTATATACATATAATTATATATTATATAATAATATATAAATATATAATTGTCAATTTGAAAATTGACTTTAAAAGTTTTTACACTACTTCATTTAATTTTAGCATCAGATTGAGAATTCACAGTAAAACTACTATGTCCAACTTTTTGTTTGTGGTTATGTGTAATATCAGTTAACCATAGTTAAATATAACATATTACAAATTTACAGTTTTCATTATCCACATCATTATAAATAACTTTCCTACTTTAATTTCTTCAGCGAACAAACCTCACATCGATATTAATTATTTTTTTGAAAATCATAAAATAATTCAATGTAGTGTTTAAACTGTATACATCAAACTATATATTTAGAATTAAAACACTCAGCTCGGTTCCATTTTGCACTTGAAATTTCATTTAACTTTTCATGAATTGATCTGTTTTATTTGTTTTATCATCTGTTTTATTATCTCTTATTCTGTTTGGGACGCATTTCCGATAATACTTCCGGTTTTTTTTACATAGAAATAAGTTTGAATAAAGAATAAACGGCGTTTTTATAATTAATTTATTACTACTTGAGAATAATATATATCTGTATCTCGATGTTTGTTATAAACTATTGGATGATCATTTTGTTTTGTAATACCGTATTTTTCGGTTAATAAGACGAATCGCCAAATAAGCCAAGGCCAATTTTCAGCTCTGAAAATGAGGGTTTTTGCTTATTACCGCACAATAACCCGAGGTCCGTGAATGGAAGAAAGCAGAATGTGTGCTAAAAGAAATGTCGAAAACAAATGTAACCAGAAAAATCAACCGAAGTGGCCAAAACTGGAAGAAGATGTAGCGACATGGGTGAATGAAAACCGGCAGAGTGGCCTGACTGTCACGCGTGCCCAGATCCGTATTTTTGCACAAAAGTGGGCTGGTCGAAATAAAGAAAATTCAAGAGACTTTGACGATGAAGATGATGAATTTGATGGATTTTAATAAATTTCTGAGATTAAAGCGTGTATTTTTTTATGAATTTTGTTATTTCTATGAATACATGTTATTCGTAATGTATGACCTTTTTCTATTAATAAATAAAGTTTATTCAACTGAAATAACTCTGCCGTAACTGTGAGATCAAAGGTATGATTTTGGGGCCGATTTTCGTCTTTGGTATTTTTTGGTCCAAAGCTGGTGATCGGCCAATAAGCCGACCCCCAAAAATCAGGACCAAAACTTAGGGCCAGAAATTCGGCTTATTAGGCGGAAAATAAGGTATTCATTTCTAGTCTATTGAATGATCATTTTGTTTTGTAATATTCATTCCTGGTGTATAACTAAACTTTTCTTTATTTACAAATCGAATTTCCTTCTTCAGTTTTAATTAAACTCATTTGTAAATTGAAAGGATTAAAATAATTCAAAATATTACTTAACTAACTATTTTTGATTTAAAATATGTAAATTTGATACTATATTTTAAATAACTAAGAAATATTCATTTCACGTAGAGTATAATTTTTATTTTCAGTTGTTGCTGTTTTCCATTTGTTTCCATCATAATATTTAAAAGCATTGTCATCAAATGTTTCATAATACTCGTAATAACATAGATTTTAACGCTGAAGAAAAGTTTTATTACTTACATTAGCGAGAATTTTAACTTCTATTGTAAAATTTTGAATGCTTAATATATATAATCTTAAACGTTTACTCTTGTTTATTAATTATGAAATAATTATCTTTGAAATCACTTAGTAGTTAAGTAAATGTATACAAAACTTCATAAAGACTGCGACTGGCATTTCATTGTTTTATCTGTTTTACAAAAATACCTGCATTTCAGTGACACAAGTCTAAGGAAAAAGCTCGAATTAATATAAATCGTGTTTCTGACATTGTGATTCTCTCTCAATCAGTCCATCATTTATTTGTTTAATTTGCAATTTTTTTAAAAATTGTTGATTAGTCATTTTAGGTTTATTTATTTGAAGTGAAACATGTTTTGCAATTGATCTATTTTCTTACACATAACTTTAATACATCTCTGCTGTAATATAATTCATTTATTATATATTAAAACCTTCTGTAATATTCTTCGAATACGTTATTTGTTATCATTCTTTCTGTTTACAACATATCTGAAGTTTGCTTATGTAAATTTTTATTTTTGTTTCTTACTCTTATCAGCTAGTTTCGCTAATTCGTCGAACAATTTTTCACTAGTTTATTTTATAACTTTAGAGATATCTTTCAAGACTCTTATATTTTCAATATATAATTCTATATGATTAATTAAGCATTCATGTAAACTAAAAAAACTTCCTAGATAATTTTTCTATTTTCGAATGATTCTATTAATGTTCCCCTAATTTTTCCATTGTACTATTTATATTACTTTTTCTATCATTCAAATGCTTATTTTCTCTTCTTACTTCATCGATTCTTTCTTCAAATAAATTAGGATTAGTAATAAATTCAGACGAAAATGTACATTCTATTGCTGTAAAAATTAAACATATAATCTCACATTTATAAAACCCTGTAATTTGTTATTGCTTTAGACACCTTGTTTTTGATACAGTTGTTAGTATTGTTCACATTTTCTATATAAATCACTTTTTATTCTTATGTTTTAATTAGTGGTTTATAAATCTTTCTTGGTGATTCTTCATATCTTACTTTACCTAAAGCGTGATTTTCATTCTCATTTCTTTGTTTATTTTGACAATCATTTTAATGAAGATATTTGTTTTTATTTTCTTTGTTCGTAATTTATGTATAGTTGTTATAAAACTTACAGATTGCATATAATTATAATACATCAATATTTTTCACTATTTAGGCATACACATTTAGTTAATTAATTGTTGCTTCATCTGATTATAGAAGAACAAGGCTGTTGCCACACCTAATCCACGATCAAGTAAACTATAATAGTAGAGATCTGTGTGCAAAATATTTAGAAAAACATAGATATAAACAATTCAAAGATAATTATACAATTTTTAATACATAGATGCAGATGTCTTACAATTTATGAGAAATTAAAATAAGAAAAAATTGTATAAACATATAAGAAAGAAACATTATTAGCTAATAATTTAGAATATACTATAAATGTTAATAGTTATTAGTTAAAAACGTTATTCTTTATGATCGTATAACTGAAAGGAAACAAGTCAAATAGTTCAAAAATAATTAAGTTATTTATTATATTATATTATATTATTTATTATGCTCTTACTATTCAACCTAAATTGCTATCAGTAATTCTTTTATCTGTTTTAAACTTCAGGATAGAGAACTGAAAGAAATTAGTTGAGAAACTGATTATGTCTAAACTGTTAAAGAATTTATAGAAATACATGAAATACTTAAAAAAAAACATATTTTCTTATTATTATATCCTGAAGTGATAAGTAGAAAGAATTTCTACACCAATTATAAATGGTAGAGAAGTATTTAGAAAAGCAAGTACTTGTATATCAGAAAAACTATAAATTCTATTCTGATATTAATATAGGTAGGACATTCGTGGTTGTATACCTTAAGGTTGTTGTATCTATATCAAAGCATAATAATAATACATCTGAAATTTTGATCGTGATAAATAATCTATTTATTTAGTCCATCTAAGAGTTAATAACCTATACAGTTGGGTTATGAGTCAATACCTACTCTATGGAGTATTTGAATGGAGCAAAACAAATGTTAATGTAATGAAAGAGCATGATAATTTCAAAGTAGGTTATATTTTAGAAGTAAATTTGGACTATCCAACATAACTACACGATTAATAATTAAATATACCTGTATCGCCAGTGACCAAATAAATTAAATTATTGACAATTTTATTTAGTGAGAAAAGTGTTAGAAGAACTGGAGAAATTTCAAACAATATTCATCCTTAGGAAAGAAACTAAAAAAAAAAAAATTCATAGAATGGTAGGGTTAAGTCAATCTGACTGACTTAATGGATATATTGACTTCAGTACAAAAATTAAAACCAAACCCAATAATTAATTTAAGAAGGATTTCTACTAAATGTTAAATAATTTTGAAGTTGGAAGGGCTACGGAAAACATTAGAAAATGAGTTGATATAAATCTGCGTTCAAATACAAATAATAACAAATTAATAACTAAATAAAACTTCCAGAAGAGAACAATGTTTACAGAAACGTTATCTGTTATTTGTATAAATAAAACAAAACTAATATTCAGTAAATAAGTTACTACTGATAGAGCATTTTAAATCTTTCGAGAATATCGATGTATGATTTTCACAATGGATTCTTGAAAGCAAAGCACAGTGATAACCTAAAGTTATTATTCCAAGGTACTAATTCTTCTGTCTATGACATAAAAACAGACGATGTTTATAATAAAAAAAACTTTAAGTTATTTGATACTTTAAACTATCCATAAGTAGTTCTTACAGTTTTCCATTAGTTAACAAAAACGTGTTGGGTAAAATACAAAACGGTAAAATGAACAAATAATGAATGATTTCTAAAGCCTAGATCTGACGATGACCGAAGAAGGTGGAAACGTTGTTCGCTCTTCTATTTGAAGTGTTTTCTGGGCCCAGAAGAGCCGTTTTTGCATATAAAAGTTCTCAACAAGTGGGTTTCTCAACATCACTGATTGAAAGCCTAGATCTGAGATGTACGCTTTACAGCTTCAAAATAATGAAATGTGTAAGAAGTCGAAAAATGTGAAGAAACGTGTTATTAAAAATACAATTGAATTGAAAGAATATAAAGAATGTTTATTTAATAAAAAATTATAAGCTACGAATCTAATAAGAAGTGTGAAACATGAAATATATAGTATTCTAGTTAACAAGCATCAAGTTTGAATGATGACAGAGGATATATATTACGAGGTGGCATTAATACATTAGTGTGGTATCATTTTTCTTCTTAATCAACGACAGTTGTAAAAGAATTTAATGCTATTAAAATACTTTAATATATCGAAACTCGTAAGCCTCTAAATTCAATTAACATTCAGTTTCGCATGAGAATGATGGTTTTGTTAATGGATAATATGTGGAGCGAATTCCAAATATCTTATTTCTGAAAGATTTAATAAAAAGTTAATTGGTGTCAAGGAAATAAATGAAATAAAATATATTTAATTTGTTTTAAGGAAAAGGGAGATTGGGGAAATAATCAGAACAATCAAATGACCAAATTTGGAATTTTGTAACAATTTTGGGGTGTATTTAAAGCACAGAAGACGAGTTTCAGTAATTTTTGAGATAAGATTTTGGCCATTTTTAGTTTAGTTTGCTATTTTGAAGGTTATCGTTAGTATTTTTGAAATGTTGCATTTAAAACTTTTTTATACCTTTACGAAAGACAGAAATATTCAAGCTAAGATAGAACCATTGTGGGGAAGGAAAATTTATCAGCGTAGCAAAAAGTAATTTTAATGAATTTCATTTTTCATATATTTTTAGACGTTATAGACAATCTTTTGAATTTCTGAGCTATTTAAGGCTATTATGTAGTATTTTTGAGGTATTTTGGTGCTTTATAAATTGTTTATATTTATAAATTCGTTAACCTTCGCCTCCCAGTGGCTCAGCGGTATGTCTGCGGACTTGCACGCTAAAATTCGGGTTTCGATACCCGTGGTGGGCAGAGCACAGATAGCCCATTGTGTAGCTTTGTGCTTAATTCAAAACAACAACAACAACGTTAACCTTTATAAGATGCATAATCATTTAATATACTTTACTAAAACAGGGACCACATGAGCTTTAATAAAGTTCAGAAAGATTTAGATGTAAATCTAGTGTTATATAAGAAACTGTGTAAAGCTTAAGAATGATCTAAGTGCAGCTATAGTGTGATTTAAGATGTTTGTGTAAAGTTAAGAAATCATGTAAGTATAGCTACAGTGTCACTTAAGATGTTTGTGTAAAGTTAAGGAATGATGTAAGTATAACTATAGTGTCACTTAAGATGTTTGTGTAAAGCTAAGGAATGATGTAATTATAACTATAGTGTCACTTAAGTTGTTTGTGTAAAGTTAAGAAATCATGTAAGTATAGCTACAGTGTAACTTAAGATGTTTGTGTAAAGTTAAGGAATGATGTAAGTATAGCTACAGTGTCACTTAAGATGTTTGTGTAAAGTTAAGGAATGATGTAAGTATAACTATAGTGTCACTTAAGATGTTTGTGTAAAGCTAAGGAATGATGTAATTATAACTATAGTGTCACTTAAGATGTTTGTGTAAAGCTAAGGAATGATGTAAGTATAGCTACAGTGTAACTTAAGATGTTTGTGTAAAGTTAAGGAATGATGTAAGTATAGCTACAGTGTCACTTAAGATGTTTGTGTAAAGTTAAGGAATGATGTAAGTATAACTATAGTGTCACTTAAGATGTTTGTGTAAAGTTAAGGAATGATGTAAGTATAGCTACAGTGTCACTTAAGATGTTTGTGTAAAGTTAAGGAATGATGTAAGTATAGCTACAGTGTCACTTAAGATGTTTGTGTAAAGTTAAGGAATGATGTAAGTATAACTATAGTGTCACTTAAGATGTTTGTGTAAAGTTAAGGAATGATGTAAGTATAACTATAGTGTCACTTAAGATGTTTGTGTAAAGTTAAGGAATGATGTAAGTATAGCTACAGTGTCACTTAAGATGTTTGTGTAAAGTTAAGGAATGATGTAAGTATAACTATAGTGTCACTTAAGATGTTTGTGTAAAGCTAAGGAATGATGTAATTATAGCTACAGTGTCACTTAAGATGTTTGTGTAAAGCTAAGGAATGATGTAAGTATAGCTACAGTGTAACTTAAGATGTTTGTGTAAAGTTAAGGAATGATGTAAGTATAACTATAGTGTCACTTAAGATGTTTGTGTAAAGTTAAGGAATGATGTAAGTATAACTATAGTGTCACTTAAGTTGTTTGTGTAAAGTTAAGAAATCATGTAAGTATAGCTACAGTGTCACTTAAGATGTTTGTGTAAAATTAAGGAATAATGTAAGTATAGCTACAGTGTAACTTAAGATGTTTGTGTAAAGCTAAGGAATGATGTAAGTATAGCTACAGTGTCACTTAAGATGTTTGTGTAAAGTTAAGGAATGATGTAAGTATAACTATAGTGTCACTTAAGATGTTTGTGTAAAATTAAGGATTGATGTATGTATAATGTTACTTAAGAAAGCAGTAAAGTTTATAAATAGTGTAACCGTAACCTTTGTGGACCTTAAGAATTTTAGAAAGAAATTAAATGCATTTTTGTGGTTTTTACCATTTGTTCAAGTTTCCATTCAGTTGTATCTAAGAGTGTCGATCAGACAGGGAGTGAATGTTGGGAGTTTGTTAGCTACTGAGCTTCTGTGTCAAGTGATATGTGAATTGAGAGAGATGTAGCGTCTTTTTTGTTTTCTTGAGTTTAGAGTCAGATCACGTAATCAAGATAATTTTTATGTATTCACTGCGTTCGTTTCTTAGAAACCTGAGATGTAGAAGTCGGATGAGAGATTCAGCAAAGTTGAATTTGATGATTTCTATCACCAAGATGTTGGTCTTCAGTGAAAGCTAGCTTACCTTACGAAACACTCACAGGTTTGTAAGGAAAGTGACATCAACATTTATTGCTATATATTATGATGTATGAAGCTTTAATTTGCGAAATAAGTAATTATTGCCAAGTGGAGAAGTCTCACTCTACGGCCACTTCAGTCTTTCGGATACAGACGATTATTACATTAGCAATCAAGAACTTACAATGAAACTTAAGATCCAATTAAGATGTTCGCCATCTTTCGGTTTCACATCACATCTCGAACACAGTTAACGTGCAGCGAATGTTTAAAAAAACAACAACGAATCTTTGACGATTCTTGGTCTTATTTGTCACGACGAGTTTCTTCAGTTACGTTTTTTTATAAAACATAACCTTCATCCTAAGAACGTGGTCCTGGATTGCAATACTGTTCTAAGTAAAGATCTCATTTGTAGAAAGTTACTGTTAAACAACGTTTACTTCTTATTATTAAAGATAAAGTATTTATAATAAAATCTATTCTGTGATTTTTTTTCTTTTATTTAAGCGAAAAGTCGAAAGTTTTTTTTAAATAAAACAAAATTGTATCACCACACGTATTAAAGTTGATTAATAAAAAACACAGTTAGGTTTAATTAACACAAACCTCTCAAAGTTTGAATAGCATTAAAACACATTTAAGCTTTAATAAGTTGCAAGAGATACCAGTATTTAAACCATAACACAATATTACGCGTGAAGACCACATCCGAGAAAGGTGAATATCACAACAAATACATACACTTAAATATCAATACACAGTATTATATCTTAGAAAGGTTACCTATCACAGCAGATACGTAAATTTAAATATTAGTATACGATATTAGGTTTGAATACCACATTTTAGAAAGGTGAATATTACAACAAATACTTAAATATCAGTACACATTATTACTGTATGTTTCAATACTACACCTTAGAAAGGTGAATATTACAACAAATACTTAAATATCAGTGAACATTATTACTGTATGTTTCAATACTACACCTTAGAAAGGTGAATATTACAGCAAATACTTAAATATCAGTACACATTATCAGTGTATGTTTCAATACTACACATTAGAAAGGTGAATATGAAAACAAATAGACACATTTAGATCTGAATACCACAGCACGAATGAAACATATGTATATTAGTATTATACTAAACACACACTTAACTTTTGAATGAACAAGTGAATGTACATAGTAACATATTTTATGTCCTTTCGCTTAGTCTGTACCTCCGAGGTGGCCCGGCATGGCCAAGCGTGTTAAGTCGTGCGACTCGTAATCTGAGGATCGCGGGTTCGAATCCCAGTCACGCCAAACAAGCTCGTCCTCCCAGCCATGGGGGCGTTATAATGTGACAGTCAATCCCATTATTCGTTGGTAAAAGAGTAGCCCAAGAGTTAGCGGTGGGTGGTGATGACTAGCTGCCTTTTCTCTAGTCTTTCACTGCTAAATTAGGGAGGCTAGCAAAGATAGGCCCTCGAGTAGCTTTGTGCGAAATTCCAAAACAAACAAACAAAGCTTCCGAGGTAAATATATTGAAATTTAAAACAAGAGAGAATCTCCAGTTATTGTGTAACTTGGAATTTTTTGTGTGCAGGATTAAAGCAATTCATGAAATCGTTTTTCAACTTTGTTTTTATTAGGTATATTTCTGTACGGTAGTTATACATGGAGACGAGAGTATGCTTAAGTTTTACCACTCATTAAGATCACACTTAAGTTAAAATTATTTTAGGCAGGATTAGAGAAAAGTATCCTATGAAATCTTGGAAGTGGTTAAACGTCATTCTAAACGATTTCACCTTCTGAGTTCAAAACTAATTGTATTTCAAATCGATAAAGCGATGATGATTTTGTTTGTTTTGAATTTCACGCGAAGCTACTCGAGGGCTATGTGCGCTAGCCCTCCTTAATTTAGCAGTGTGACACCAGAGGGAAGGCACTTAGTCATCACCTCCCACTGCCAACTCTTGGGCTACTATTTTACCAACTAATATTGGGATTGACCGTTACATTATAACGCCCCCACAGCTGAAAAAGGGCAAAGCATATTTTGTGCGACGGGTACTCGAATCCGCGATCCTTAGATCACGAGTCGAGTGGTCTTAACCCACCTACCAATGCCGGACCCCAGAGATGACGGAGCCATGAGATAAAAGTTTGCACTAAAGAACAAAAAATCCGACTCACTCTATGAGACGATTTGCCGAGGCTAAAATTATGATCACTCGATGAAAGTCAATACAATAAAAGGACAGAAGTATACTTGTTTACCAAGAACGACAATCGGCGAAAAATAAAATAATCGTCCACAGTTTCTGTGGACACAAAAATATAGCTGGCGAAAGTGAACAACAGAAAGTAATGACTGAAACTTATCACGTGTTGGGTCAATTTTGTTTGTTTTGAATTTCGGACAAAGCTTCTCGAGGGCTATCTATGCTACCCATTCCTACTTTAGCAGTGTAAGACTAGAGGGAAGGCAACTAGTCATCACCACCCACCGTCAACACTTGGGCTACTCTTTTTACCAACGAATAGTGGGACTGACCGTGACATTATAACGACCCACGGCTCAAAGGGCGAACATGTTTGGCGCGACGGGGATGCGGACCCGCGACCCTCAGATTACGAGTCGCGCACCTTAACACGCTTGGCCATGCCGGGCCAATTGGGCCAATTAAACCTATTGTTTCATTGTGAACTGGAAGTTTGATTAATATAAAAACTAACCCAGAAATAAAGGTAATTGTGTTACATTGATAGATGTTTCAACATTGTCGCTACTTATACATACGTACTCATATACCCATGCGAGCAGTTTCTTACTCGCTGAATCTATACAGTAGATGACTATTATACCTGTACTTTTATTCTTCTCCAGTCGAGAATATATTTCTTTTTACTGATATAATGATCTGAAAACATATATTGTACTTCATTGTTTTATTGTTAAGCTGTATAAAATATTTATGTTTTTATTGTTGTGTAGGGAAAATAAAATAATTGTTTTCATTTTAGTACGGTCTGGAATTTTAGTGTTATTATTATAAACCAGAATATATCTGATTTTAATGTTGCGAATGGTATCTTTTTTTATTCTTCACCGGAATATATCTGTTTTTAACGTCATGAAGGATATCTCTGTTTTAATGTTATGAAGCCTATCTCTGTTTTAACAACGAATAAAGTCAAAATACGTAAGTTTTGTTCACTAGAAAGGCTCGTAATTTTACAGGATACAGTCGTGTAAAAAGAACCTACAACTATTAGTTTTGATGGAAAGACTTGTTAGCTTTCTTGACCTCTCCGTATCGGTGATTTTGCTTTGGTTCTGGATATAAATACTTGTGGTTCACTGAATGCCATACCAAATACTTAAATATTACAACACACTATTAAGTTTGAAGGCCATAGTTTGCAAAGATTAATTTCAAAACACATTATTAACAACGCGACGAACGTTTCT
Source organism: Carcinoscorpius rotundicauda (assembly GCA_011833715.1). Lineage (NCBI taxonomy): Eukaryota > Metazoa > Arthropoda > Merostomata > Xiphosura > Limulidae > Carcinoscorpius > Carcinoscorpius rotundicauda. Next base: position 77,735,716 of record CM022400.1, on the reverse strand, counting down.
CTTTTCTACTTTGAGGTTCATTCTGTAGCAATTATACTAAGAATTTTTTGTTGACCTTTCGGTTTCTTCAATGTCGTGGAGTCCATACTCCCAAGGGAAGCCATAAACTGTGTTTATGTTTTTCGTCGGGTCCTCACGTGATTTGGCGTGTACTAAATCTAAACATGTTGCGTCGTGTTGTCCTGAATTTATGCGGTTTATATGTTCTTTGTATATTTTTCAGAGAAACCTCTGAAATGGTCGTGTCTTCTTTATTGACTTCCTTGTTGAGTAGCTATGGCAACCGTTGTTAACGAAGGATGTACGAATGGGATACTTTTTACCTTCTTTCTACCTTCTCCGGTATTAGAAATCTTCATTTAAAAACCGGTTACTATGACGCCCGACTTTACAATGTTGGCGTGATTTGATTTATAGTTTTGGTATGTACCAGCCATAACAATTTCCCTATACACTCTTGTAGCACATGAGTTATCCTTCTTGGTAACCATCACTTCTAGAAACGAGAGTTTGTTACCTACGATATCTTTTGTGAATTGGGTCGCAATACAGCATGGTTCATAAATTTTAATATCTTGTCTATATCGTCATAAATATGAGAGTCAAGTTCCAGACTATCAATGAACCTGAACCAAACGTTGTTCGTTATCATCTGTTCGTGTAATAATTTGACATTTCATTATCTATTACGATATATAAACGAACTTTGGGATATAACAATTGATAGATTACGGAGTATATTAAATATATCCAAACTGATAATTGTGTATGATCTTATAGCCTTAACAATTGGTAGATTACTGAGTATATTAAATATATCCAAACTGATAGTTATGTGTGATCTTATAGCCTAATATTTCCTGGTTAATGATAATATCACATCTACAAAAAATATCTAACTAAGGGGCTAGCCTTACTTGCGAGGTTTAGAAAAACTGAAAACGTTTCAGGAGTTAGTCTTACTTGTAAAATTTGGGTAAACTGAAGATGTTTGGTGAGTTATTTAGATATGTTTTACATTTAGTACTTTAAATTAATTTATTTTTCAGGTTTTTATAACAGTCATGTATTTATATTTATTCCTATGTGTTTACCTCAAACACGAGGCTTCTCGTTTTGAGAATCGATGAGTAAATAATCGTTTCCTTAATTATTTTTAATATAAAAATGTATATATAGAATTTTAAAAGCTATTTACCTTGACAGAATAATCTATGTTTGTATATTGTGTTATCTGACGCATCTCTTAAATGACATTATTTTTGTCCATTGTGTTATATATTTTCTGAACGAGCTTTTAAATGATATATTTTTGTCTATTGTGTTATCTATTTTGTGAAGCATCTATTAAATGACATTCTGAAGCAAGTATATATGAAAAAGTAACAAGTCGTTTACCTGGAGATCAAATACAGTAAAAGTATTCCGATTCAAAAATGGTACTTCCATTAAGATGTAGAACCAACTGGTGGAGACGTTCACGTTGTCCATTAAGATGTAAGACCAACTGGTGGAGACGTTCACAGTTGTCCATTAAATCAACAGTTTGTGTTATGTTTAGCTTACATACTGTTTGCTTCTTTGCTTGTTTTGAATTTCGCGCAAAGATACACGAGAGCCATCTGTGCTAGTCGTACCTAATTTAGTAGTGTGAAACAAGAGGGAAAGGAGATAGTCATCACCACCCACTCCCAACTCTTAGGCTACTCTTTTACCAACGAATAGTGGGATTGACCGTCACATTTTAACGCCCTCACGGCTGAAAGGGCGAGCATGTTTGGTGCGACAGGGATTCGAACTCGTGACCCTCATATTACGAGTCGAATGCTTCAATTCACCTGGCCATGTGGGGCCTTCACTGAATATACTCTGTAACAGCGGATGCTACCAGTTTGCTGTCTTCCCTCTAACAAGTAACTCAGAATTAGAGACGACTAAATTGTATTCAAGATGTCTCTAATATTGTCGTTTAGCCCACGTGTCTTTCAAGTTTCATTTCTTTCCACTTTTCTTGCTGGAGAATTGACAAGCTACTCGGAATTGCTTTTAAAATAACATGAACCTAAACTTTGGCAATACAGTCAAATTCCAAAGAGTTCTTTTAACGTACAAATATTGTAATACGTCAACGTCGTTTATTTTTCTTGTGAAGAAAGATAATTCACTTTGATAGAGTAAAAAAGTATGTGTGAATATTTCCTCACCAAATTTAAATATAAATGGTACATCATCGTATTTAGAAAAATCTTATTACTGACTAAACCATTCAAACCTTCAAAAGTGTCTCACAAACTGGATAAGAAAAGTCGAACATAAAGCTCCAGATTTGGTGCCACGTGTATTAAAAGTCATCCAACAACGATCATTAAATTTCTGTGAATCTCTGATTTGATACCTCGATAGTTTTACGATTTGTCAGTAGGTTTTTACTAGCAATAAACAGATCATGCATTAGTTTTGTTCCTAGAGAAAACTGGAAGAAATTGATGAATTAAAACAACGTTTCTACACGGATTTTTTTTCTTTTTCTAAAATAAAAGACATCAATAGTTTTAGGGATCCAGGTACCAGATACCTATTAATGGAATAATTTTGTTTCGTTTCAAACAAAACGGCCAGAAATAAGGGAAGATTTATTCATAATCTCAAACACACTGGAAACAGCAAACCCGGCATGGCCATGTGGTTGAGGCCCTCAACTCGTAATCCGAGGGTAGCAGTTTCCAATCTCCGTCACATCACACATGCTCGCTCTTTCAGCCGTTGGGGCGTTATAATATAATGGTCAATCCCATTATTTGTTGGTAAAAGAGTAGCCCAAGAGTTGGCGGTGGGTGGTGATGACTATCTCCTTTCCCTCTAGTTTCACACTACTAAATTAGGTACTACTAGCACAGATAGCCCTCGTGTGTCTTTCCGCGAAATTCAAAACAAACAAAGAAACAAACAGCATGTAAGCAAATCATTATACAAACTGTTGAGTAAAACAACGGTGAACGGGCCCGGCATGGCCAAGCGTGTTAAGGCGTGGGACTCGTAATCTGAGAGTCGCGGGTTTGCATCCCCGTTGCGCCAAACATGCTCGCCCTTTCAGTCGTGGGGGCGTTATAATGTGACGGGCAATCCCACTATTCGTTGGTAAAAGAGTAGCCCAAGAGTTTGCGATGGGTGATGATGACTAGTTTCCCTCCCTCTAGTCTTACACTGCTAAATAAGGGGCGGCTAGCGCAGATAGCCCTCGAGTAGCTTTGTGCAAAATTCAAAAAAGAAACAAACAACGGTGAACGTCTCAACCAGTTGGTCTTACATCTTAATGGAAGCCCCATTTTTGAATTGGAATATTTTTACTTTATTTGATCTCCAGATAAACGACTCGTTACTTCTATATATATATTTGCTTCGAAGTCCAAAATATTGTCGTAAATCCATTTTGTTTTTAACTTTATAGTGAATGACACTGTCATAAGTGTTTTTGTGGAAAGACAGCATGAATCTTAAGGTGTTATTAGGAGCCACGTATTCAGTGCTGCCTCTTATTAGCCTAATTATTTAAAATCAATGCTAATAAATGATTTACAAGAACGATATGTTGATAATTATTCCTGTTACAAAGAAAAGGTTTTGTTTGTGCAAAATGTGAAGTGGATAAGGTGACGTTTTTCATTTTCCTTTATCACGACGTCATTTAAACAAGTGTTACCCTAATTTTCAATAGGAGCATCTGTGGTTGTTACAAAGATATCAAACACGTTTGGTTATTTTATTAAAAAACGTGTTTTTTCACCAGTTTCATGGATGGTTAAAATTTAGCGTGAAATGGGTTGGGGTTAAGGCTGCTGTTAAGGCATAAGTATTTAACATAATTAATATAATCGTGACTTTTGATGATGTTGAAAGTAAAATGAACGCATTAAAGGCCTAACAATTTCCTCGATTTTAAGAGTTACGAAAAGAAAAGAAAACACTTTGGAAAACTGAAGTAAAAGTGTGAAAAACGGTGTTCGCATGTGGTTACACAAAACTCACATCTACAACACACAACAGTGTTAGACAAAATCTCGGATTTTATAAATTATGAATCGTCTAACTAGTTTGAACTAACTGATAATCGATATAGGTGCTACGCGTAACTCATGAGATTACGTCTGAAAATAAATGTAATACAGTGGTATTTTGGTGGCCGTTAAATCCATCTTTATAAAAAGAAATTGATTTTATTTCTTTCGATTCTTGGAAATAATTTATCAATTAACGCCGACTGGTCTGTTGTAGTACAGAGAAGGTTTATTTAGAAAACAAATGACACTTACTCTAAAGCAAAAATAGAAAACACACTTATTTCACAAATGCACTACAGATGAACATTGTTCTGCAATTAATAGAAAATTTTCATTAGCCACGTGACGTGCTCAAGTAATGTTTGTTTGTTTTGGGAATTCGCACAAAGCTACTCGAGGGCTATCTGTGCTAGCCGTCCCTAATTTTGCAGTGTAAGACTAGAGGGAAGGCAGCTAGTCATCACCACCCACCGCCAACTCTTGGGCTACTCTTTTACCAACGAATAGTGGGATTGACCGTAACATTATACACCCCCACGGCTGGGAGGGCGAGCATGTTTAACGCGACGCGGGCGCGAACCCGCGACCCTCGGATTACGAGTGCACGCCTTAACGCGCTCGGCCATGCCAGGCCTCTCAAGTAATGGATAACAAAGAAAACAGGACAATTTTTAGACTAGTTTCACAGAATCGAATGACTCTTTACTCCTATCGAATTTAAAGAACAAAACCAAAACCTATTTTATACCATTCACAGTACCTTGAACATTTCAGTGCACTAATAATATTTATAAAAACAAAAAAGGGGTTGTTAAATACTCGATGCTATTTACTTGGTTATTAACCCTAAAGAGGTCGTAATCATGTATAATCGTTTCTAAATGATAAATTTCTAGTTAATTTTAATAAACATTTTTCCGTTGTTATACTGAATAACTTTTTATTGGGCCATCATTACTTAAACGTCATGTGTACTTCTGCTTAAAATGTACATTATTTGTCAGCAATCAAATAATCATATCACGTGAAGTAAAATATTTTACTTTAATGTCATAATGCTTTACAGAGGATGATTCTTTTAGCCGCAGCAAAATGGCTAAGTAAACGATTCTACATTTTTCAAGTACAAGCACTAAGTTCATAACTCAGTCGTAACTTGACTGATTTGAGATCTAATTACAGTTTTGATCTCAGGAGGTCAAACTCTTTCAACTGATCGATTTCATCACGTTCAAAATCTCATAGATTAATTTGTTCTAATTTCGCCTGAAAGAGTTACAATTTGAGGGTAAGGTGTTATAGATCCTGATGAGTAATGAAATCGAATCAGAAATATCCGATTGGTATTACTGGCGCACATAAATATATGTAACAGAAATACAGATCTTATTGGTTAATATATCCTACTTCGGTCTAATAATTTTAGTGCCACAGCTATTTAGAATTCCCTCTTGTTTTCTGTTGAAATACTGATTACTGTATTCCTAGTGTAAATAAGATTTAAACTAATATTTTAAATATAACTAAATCTGTGCAAATCCTGAGTGTAGACAAGTTTAATCCATAATTTCTTCGTATATTTCGAGTATTCCCGCAAAGCTATACAAAAACTATTTGCATTAGTAGTCCCTACAGGAAAGGCACTAGTCATCAAAACTTTTCAGCAACACTGAACTATTATATTCTAATAGCGGGTGTCTAGCCTGCCCAAATGTTTAAGTTGTTCGACTCTTGCTATTTGGGTCGCGGGTTCGAATTCCCGTTTCACGAAATATACTCGTTTTTTTTTAGTCTTAGTGGTATTCTAATGAACGTCACCCCAACAGTAACGGAGTTGTGCCAGCGTCCCAAGCGGTGAGGGGCTCCTGCTGACCATCCGATTCATTTTTCTTCAGATTTATTCTGTTATTTATTCTATTCTTACTCAGTAAAGACTAGATCAATGTGGCCGACCTCGTAACCACCATAATGAAATCGAAAATATTAATCTTCCTTCTATAAAACACTTATATTTCTAGAAAAAGGAAAGGAAAACTGGCAAATGATGAGATTTCTGAAGATGAAATTAGTTAACTGGAACCCAGAAGTTTCACGTATAAAATTTTATTCCAGTAGTTGTTAATTACATAAAAATTACTACATAAAAATGAAGTTTGGTTTCATGTCTGCTTTGACAACTTTAAATGATATTAAAATTGTTGATGCAGCTAAAAGATCTGGAGACGTATACTCTCCAGATCTAGAGAGCTGTTGTTGTTGTTTTCGATGAAATGGCACAGTTTGCGAATTTTTTTGAGAGTGAAATATCATCCGCCCAACAACGCATCAGAGCAATCAGAAAACCCTAAAACGACTACAGTAAAAACTGAATTGCACGATTTCATGTCAGTTGAATGCTTAAATGCTCTTTTCTTGCTTACGATAGAAAGGACATTGCTTAAGCTAATAGAGTATAAAGATGTAGTTGGTTTCCTCCATAGCAAGGAAAAACGATTTTATTGTAATGTTTGGCATTCTTTCGTACCGCAAAATAATTATACAGAAAAGAAACTGTACCAGAGCCTCAAACTAAGTTCATGCGGGCGTGATTATAATGGTTCGGTCAATCCTACTATTAGTTGGTAAAATAGTGGCCTGATAGCTAGTTATGGGTAGTGGTGACCTTTTACCACTGAATTAGGGACAGCTAGTGAAGATAGCCCTTGTGTAGTTTAGCGTGAAATTCAAAACTAAATCAAATCATTGCTACTCTTATATCACACCCACAACGTCAAAGGGCCAATTGCAATTTATTTTGCGGACACGAACTGGTAACCCTCAAATCTAGAGCCTGGGAGTCTAAGTACTACGTCACAACTTGTGATATGTATTGAGTATTTTTGTGAGCAATTTTTATAGTATTCTACTAGCAAAAGGGAATAAAGTATTAGACAAATTATTGAATTGAGGAACATTCATATTAAACTAGGAAGTAAACAAGTTTACGTTAATGCTAAAATTAAAATCTTAAAGTCTGAATTAATGGTATCATTCTGAATTTATTTAGTGATTATATTTGTTATTTGTATATCACAAGTTACAGAAACGTTGTACCAGTTTTCAAAATATTATTCCAAATTGTGAAAACAAACTGTAACTTGTAATAAAGAAATACTATAAAGTTTGGTTGTGCTCAGTGCAAAGCCACTCAATAGCTTATCTACGCCGAACTCTATGAAAGCATCTAGCTTCGAATTTTAGTGTTGCAAGTACTCCCGAAAGTAAACTGGTTCAATCTTTAAAAACGATTTTAACGTGAAAGAAAGTTTGCAAGAGACAGGTTAATAGAATAATGCTTAGTTTAAGTGACTCAAATTAAAGTTGTAGGCTAGCCTGTAATGACATTAGGCGAGCATGAGAACTGTGTGAGAATGATGCTCGAATTGTTCACGGAGTAAGATAGTCTCTCGTGTAAAAAATCTGAAGACTAATTTAGTTTGTTTTGAATTTCGAACAAAGCTACAAGAGAGGTATCTGCGTTAACCGTCATTAATTTAGCAGTGTAAAACTAGAGAGAAGGCAATTAGACATCACCACTCACCGCCAACTGTTGGGCTGCACTTTTACCCAAAAATAGTAAGATTGACCATCACATTATAACACATTCACGGCTGAAAGGACACGCATATATTGTGTGACGGAGATTCGAATCCTCGACCCCAGATTACTAGTCGAGTGCCTTAACCATCTGGCCATGCTGAGCCCCTGAAGACCTAGGCTTTGATCGTCCGTTTATTTAGCTATGTATAGAGTAAGTGAGATTTTACAAAAGGTATTTTTAAAAGACAAATAGAATTTCTTGGGTTTCAAAATACAATATTTATTATTGATTATTTTCCGATTTTTGCTTTCACGTTAGTTGTCAGTTTGCCTGATAAGTTACTTTAACTTTCCACAGAAACATTATCTTAATTTTAACTTGAGTAATTCAGTGTCTGATAATACATATTTTATTCTAATTTGAATAATTCAGTGTCTGATAATACATATTTTATTTTAACTTGAATAATACAGTGTCTGATAATACATGTTTTATTTTAACTTGAATAATTCAATGTCTGATAATACATGTTTTATTTTAACTTGAATAATTCGGTGTCTGATCATACATGTTTTATTTTAACTTGAATAATTCAGTGTCTGATCATACATGTTTTATTTTAACTTGAATAATTCAGTGTCTGATAATAAATGTTTTATTTCTTTTATTTTGTTTCCCTTTACAATTTCTTTGTTTAATATTTTTTTATATTTCTTCATTTTTCATAACTAGCGTGCATATTTTACAATTACAAATCAGTTATTGAAGTTAAAGAAACATATTTGAACTTGTATTTGTAGTACTTTATAATAATAGAAAATTAGTGATTTTTAAAATTCATAACGAAGTCTTTATGTAAGAAGTAAAGAGGTCTAGTTAAAAACAACAACACTGAAATTCATGTTGTTTTCAGGTGTAAGTTACTCTTTATTATGTGTTATTTTGTGTATTTTAAATTTAAAATAAGTACTTTTCAAGGCTTTACAAGTGGTCTGTTAGTAACTGCAGTTTATTTGTAAAGAGAATTTGTTTGTCACATTAGTAATTAGCTAGACGAATTTCGAACCTTTATACAATCCCCTAGTCTTTCAGGTGTCGATTTTACTCAACCATACATAATTTGTGTTTGAAGAAGACAATGAATCGTCGTTACTCTGAACAAAATAGTTCTCAGCAAAGCACGTTTTAAAATCTTGCCATTACAAACAAACTAAATCTGATCTGAGAAACATTGTTAACAGAATCATCTTGTGCCAATTACCAAACTGTCATTCCAGATTGACGTACACGCCTTTAAATTTAAGATGGCTCGGAGCAAAAGTTGTACTTCAAAGATGTTTCATTTTCCACCTTCATACCCTGCGTAAATAGAGGGAAACTTCGTCTCTGATCACATTTTCTGCATCACCTAACTAGGGGAACGACAGTGTTCAGTCAAGAAGCTTCTTAGTTCAATAACAACACGTCTAAATGCAGAGATTGGCAAATAACTTTACAATATATCACATATAGTGAATCGAAAAGCCTTAGGAGTTTACCTTAACTACCGAATTATTCTACGTAAAATATTCAGAGAAAGTTTTTCTATTCATGGAAAATTACTTGATTTTATATTTTGAGTCTTTAAATTGCTGGCAGTCAACGTTATTAATAATAAAGAACAATTTTTACGTGTTTTTGGAATATGAACCAATAATCGAGATCTCAGCAAGTCTAAAAATATGTGATTAGTAAAGTGACGACAACCTTTTCTTTTATTCAGCTAGCACAGCACCACACAGCGGTAAATATGTGCACTTATAACGTTATAAATTTGGTTTCGATACTCGTGATGGGCACAGTACAGGTTGCACATTGCGTAGTTTTGTGTTTAACCTACAAACGAACAAACAAACAGTGAGTCTGGAAAATATGAACGCTTGTTTATTTGTAGTTAAACGCAATGCTATTCAGTCGGCTATCTGAGCTTTGCCTACCACAGGTATCGAAACCCGGTTTATAGACTTGTAAGTCCGAAAAGATATTTTGGAATGGCACAAATATTGGGATATCATTACACAGCTTGTGATTCTTACTAAATAATTTAAGCTCTTGAAAACCTACCAGTATTCAAACATTAAAAATATAAAGTCATGTAAAAAAATGAAAAACAATGAAAAGTATTGAAATTAATTTTGTCCCGAATGTGGCGCCACCGCGTAATTATAATTTGCTCAATATGGCTGGTGTTTTTGATACTTAGTGAGGTGTTGTTGCAACTTTAACACAGTTTCTTTTTTGATCAGCAGTTGACTGGAGTTCAGCCAGTAAAAAGATTTCGACTGATATTCTCGGGTTTAAATACAAACAGTCAACCTATTTCTTTTATCTGTAATAATTAAGTCAGTGAAAGTCGTATTTTTGTCATATATATATATATATATATATACAGCAATATTCAGAGCTGCTTTCTTTAGTTTTTGATATTAGGGAACATAAACTATACAATACGCTGGTGTTATTTTTTGATGAAGGGACAAGTTACCTTCTTTATTAACGGGGTCAAAGATACATATATGTCTGAATGATTTCTTACAATAACCATATCATGGTCGCTTCATACAAAAACATGTCGGGAAGAACCTCAAGCTCGTGGTCCATCTAAACAAAGAAATTCTACATAACTTTAAGATACAGGCTTCCAAAAAACTGAACTCTGAAGAATATGGTCCCTCTGAACAACGAATCAATCAAGAACCCTGAAGACATGGTCTGTCTGAACAACGGAATCCTGAAGAACCCTGAAGACATGGTCCCTCTGAACAACGAATCAATCAAGAACCCTGAAGACATGGTCTGTCTGAACAACGGAATCCTGAAGAATCCTGAAGACATGGTCTGTCTGCACAACGAATCAATGAAGAACCCTGAAGATATGGATGATCTCTCTGAACAATGGAATCCTGAAGAACTCTGGAGACATGGTTTTCCCGAACAACGGAACTCTTCAAAGTTACGGGCTGCCTCAATTATTGTTTCAAACTGAATGGTTAAAACTAATCTACTCACACAAAACTAAATATCGATTTTATTAAATGGTGTACTTTAGAAAACAAATAGCTTGCATTTTTCCAGGCTATGGGATTGTACTGAAACTTAGATTAGAACCTTCCACCATACTCGAATGTGTTATGAACTTTGATTAGAGTTTTATAGGATATTCGACTTGTCACAAATTGAAATTACAGTTTTCTATAATATTCAATTGTGTTATAGACCAATATTGCAGTTCTCCGGGATATTCAATTGTTCCGTGTCAGAGCTTTTCAGAATATTCGATTGTTTCTTATCTTTAAATTATTGTCATAGAAATAAAAATAACTTTCACAACAGTCCAGTCACTTCTTGAGCCGATATTTGTTATTATACGTTATGTTTTATTTATTTATTATGTACTAAAGCAAGCTCTGAAGTATCTTAACTGGTTATTTATAATATTGTCTACAAATATTTTGTTTTCAAATAAAATGAATTGAGTTTTGATTATTTTCACACGTGTAATTTGTGAAATAAAATCCTTATTTGGTCTCATAATGTGATTAATCAGAACATAGCAATAGAACTATCTTTAACCATTAAAACTAAACACCAAAACTGTCTCCACCCGTTGAAACTAAACAACAAAACTGTCTCCAGCCATTAAAACTAAACACCAAAACTGTTACCAGCCATTGAAAATAAACACCAAAACTGTCTCCGCTCATTGAAACTAAACAACAAAACTGTTTCCAGCAATTGAAACTAAACACCAAAACTGTCTCCGCTCATTGAAACTAAACAACAAAACTGTTTCCAGCCATTGAAACTAAACAACAAAACTTTCTCCAGCCACTGAAACTAAACAACAAAACTGTCTCCATCCGTTAAAACTAAACAACAAAACTGTCTCCACCCATTAAAACTAAACACCAAAACTGTTTCCAGCCATTGAAACTAGACAACAAAACTGTCTCCAGTCATTGAAACTAAACAACAAAACTGTTTCCACCCATTGAAACTAAACAATAAAACTGTTTCCAGCCATCAATTTTGTGTTCTTACAGATTTTTGTAGATTTTTAACACATTTTCATCAGTGTCAAGCTTGTGTTTTTTATCACTATTTTAACGTAAAACTTTTTAAAAGTCAAACTTTGATAACCTGCTTTGAAACAAGACCCACCTACTGATAATAGTAAGTTTTGAAGACAGTTTGGAACATGATTTGATAACGCTAAAGGTTTTATATTAACACGGATTAATTAATCATGTTCGTGGATTCGGTTTATCGGATAATAACCACGTAATTTTTATCTTTGGTAAATAAAATGATTTAATTGGATGTGAAATGATTGATCAGGTGTCATGTGGTTTGTAATTTCTAGCTGCGTGTACCTACATTTTTCATTATAGTTGTTTTACTATGGTATTGTTATGTTATGTGTCTGGAAATAACAAAAACCTATTTATTAAATTCCAAATCTCTATAGACAGTGGAGATAGTAAGATTTCTTTTTCTATTATTAGTTTTCATATAAAAAAATAAAGTAATTTTCCTGCAAGGTGTTATTGTTATAAAAGACAAAAACTCCGATTTGATAAAAACTTCGCTCACGATTGGTTTATTCAAAAGGCACAAACTAAGACAGGTAGAATGTATAAACTCTATAATGTTTATATTGATCAAACTTACCCATTGGTAACAGAATTAAATAACAAAAGAACTTATTTCAAAAACAAAACAGTATCAAAACATCCTTTGGCTGACTTTACGATCTTACAGTTTATAATTCTGTTTGTTGCAAAACGTATAAATTTCATAAATTTTTAAACGAAAAAAAAAGTAAACTCGACTTACTTGGATGGCATAACTGACTTTAATAAATGGGCCACGACTTCTATTATGAGTTACAAAATCAGTTAAGAGAGTTATAATGCTTAATGGTTTAAATGGCTCCAAATCATGATGGGTTCCTGAAAATGGAGTTGTTGTTATTGTTTCATTTTTAAAGGAATAGAAACATGTGAGTAAACAGTCTTCAATGTTGGTTTTGGAACACTATAATAATGACGAGACGTGAATTAGTACCGTATTAATGTAGTTAATTGAATGACATTAGTGTGATAAATGTGGTAAAGTAGTAGGGCCTAAATTTACATGCAGTAAAATCAAATACAGTAATGTATTTATTTGATGAATATGGCAATGCCATATTATTAAAGATAGTATTGAAGTAACGCCAACTGTACTAAAGTATTAATATGATTTTATCAAGTTCAAACGTGTTAATTTAGTAACTGTAGTGGCGTATTGATGTGTTAAATACAGTGTTGTATTATTGTATCAAACGCAGTAAAACAATAAACTATGATGTAAAAATATCATGCGTGACAAAAAGTATACAACAACTATTACACAATGAAGTAATGATATCTAATATGACATAAAGTATACTGGAATCATTAAACAATGAAGTAATGATATCTCATATGACATAAAGTATACTGGAATCATTAAACAATGAAGTAATGATCTCTAACAAGTAAAGTATATTACAACCATTAAACAATGAAGTAATGACATCTAACAAGTAAAGTATACTACAATCATTAAACAAGAAGTAATGACATCTGACAAGTAAAGTATACAACAACCATTAAATAATGAAGTAATGACATCTAACAAGTAATGTATACTACAATCATTAAACAAGAAGTAATGACATCTGACAAGTAATGTATACTACAATCATTAAACAAGAAGTAATGACATCTGACAAGTAATGTATACTACAATCATTAAACAAGAAGTAATGACATCTGACAAGTAATGTATACTACAATCATTAAACAAGAAGTAATGACATCTGACAAGTAAAGTATACTACAACCATTAAACAATGAAGTAATGACATCTAACAAGTAAAGTATACTACAACCATTAAACAATGAAGTAGTGACATCTGACAAGTAATGTATACTACAACCATTATACAATGAAGTAGTGACATCTAACGAGTAAAGTATACTACAACCATTAAACAAAGATGTAATGATCTCTAACATAACATAAAGTATACTACAAAATTTAGTGTAAGAACTGAGTCAAAATGCTGAACAAAATCACCGATTTTCTATGCAAAATATACAGAGAACCTCAGGAATCATTCATAGGATTAACTGGAATATTTGTAGTATTTTTATTTAATAAAAATCTGAGAAGTGTGCTGGTAGTGGAGTTTGAAGTAGTGACAGAAGACATGAGAAAATGTGGTGTTAATCTAATTCTAACACATATAGAAAGAAGTGGACTTCAAGGATCAGAAATGCAGACCTAAAATGATTGGAATAAATGCTGGCAAAATGACTGACCGCATTTTTTTAAGTGATTCAGGTAAAATTAGTGACCAGATAACTAAGAATTTCACTTACTAACTTAAGTTTGACTCAAAAATAATGATAAGAAACGAGTCTATTATTACGTTCTCCAGAAAACAAATGTCAAAATTCTTACGATGACCTTTAAATGATGAATATTTAGTAACTTATTGTTGGTTGGTTGGTTTAATCCGACGTTTATCGTATATTTTTCTGATGTTTCAAATATCCTCAAAGTAAGTTTTGCAACCCCCAAGACAGCATGGACAAGAAGGACTTTCTTCTGATTTTCGACTTCAAATTTGGACGAAAAACAACCAAAACTATACATAACATCAACCAGGCGTCTGTTACTGAGCGTACAGTTCAACGTTGGTTTCGAGGGGTTTGGCATGGAGATGAAAGTCTTGAAGACCACGAAGGTTGTGGAATGAAGCCATCCTTAGATGACAACGTATTAAAAAAAGCTGTTGAGACTGGCCCTTGTAGAGCTTGCAGAAAAGCTGGGCACAAGCAAATCAAGCATTGCCAACCACCTGGGTATTGTTGGAAAGATGAAAAGATTGGAAAAGTGGGTTTGGCATGAGCTGATTGAAGATCAACAAAATCAGTGGTATGAGACATGTCAATGTTGACGCTCCAACAACTGAATAAATTGGGAATTGAGGTTCTGCCTCATCCACCTTATTCACCGGACCTTTCCCATGCAGTTTTTCTTTTTTCTAAGCACTTTGAGAACTTTTTGAACAATAAACACTTTCAAAACCAGGCAGCTGCAGAAGAAGCTTTCAGGGAGTTCATTGACCTTAGAAACTCTGATTTCTACAGCAGGGGCATAAACAGCATCGTTACACGTTAGTAAAAGTGTGTTGAAACAAATGTTGCTTACTTTGATTTAAGCATGTTTCACAACACTAGTTTACACATTTCCAAAGTTTGAAGTTCAAAAACAACATTTATTTCTGGAGAA
This sequence comes from Carcinoscorpius rotundicauda, assembly GCA_011833715.1. Classification (NCBI taxonomy): domain Eukaryota; kingdom Metazoa; phylum Arthropoda; class Merostomata; order Xiphosura; family Limulidae; genus Carcinoscorpius; species Carcinoscorpius rotundicauda. The sequence continues at coordinate 77,720,713 of CM022400.1, read as the reverse complement.
CCTAAAAATTCGATAAAACCAATCACATTGTCAATCAATATTTATTTTGAGGTAATAATAAATTCCATCAAATTCAGACCATGTCCATGTATTCTGAAATCAATAATTGTACTAATACATTAACAACGATGACCCACTATTGTTAGTGGTATATATGTTAGGGTTGCACTATCAATAAATGTTGACCCCGTTGTTGTTTGTAGTATGTGTTCAGGTCATATTATCAATAAAACATTACCACGTGTTGTTAGTGGCATATATGTTAGGGTTGTATTGTCAATAAATGACTATTCTGCGTTGTCAAAGGTATATACGTTAGGATTGTATTATCAAAAGATTTTCACTTACTAACAATTTGGTGTTTAATTTTCCACCTCAGTTTTTCAAGTATCAGTTTGTTGTAAGAAGCTACTTACAATATTCTAGGAATTGTTGAATTATTTTAGAAACTTTGAAAGTGAGCTAAGCCTTTTTAATAATAAATCTATCATTATAGTGGCAATTTAATAAGTCGTGCTTCATTTAATGGTTTTGTTTTTACATGAAATAAATGGTGTCTTTGATTTCACAACTTTATCACTGAGCATACAAAAAACTTAGGTTCTTACCTTTTAGTCTCCTCATTTGGGAATGACTGATTAAATCTTCGCTTCTTGTCTGTATTTTTAAACAAAGAAAAATGTTATCTATCTATTTATATTAAAACCAGTTTTTATTGCACTTTCTCTCCATTTTTAATTGTCAGAGATAAAGCCATTTTTTATTTTTTTATCCCTGTTGATATGTTAACCCTAAGACAACAAAACAAAGATTGATAACCGTCTAATGTCAGAGAGGCGCCAAAGTCCTTACAAGAGCAATGGTGGAGAAAACCGACTGAAGTGTGTGCTTTTGTATGTTATTTATTGTGTGTTATAGGAAATAAGGTTTTATTTTGAAAGACAAGCAGATTTAATGAAATAGCTTTAAGAGTTTTGTGTGTTTATTATTTGTGTATTGAAGAGTATTTTGCTAATAAATCGGTAAACTCACAAGTAAATACCACATATTCGTTGTTGATTGTAGGTATCAAGTTCTGATTGTTATTACAGTAACAGATTTGGTTGTTTTGATCATCAGTTATTACAATAACCGTTTCTGATTTTTTGTTTGGTTATTTTAATCGACCAGGTGCTTAAGACACTCGGATTGTAATCCGAGGATCGCGGGTTTGAATTTCCGTCACACCAAACATTCTCTCCCTTTCAGCCATGGGAGCGTTATAATGTGACAGTTAATCGCATTATTTGTTGGTAAAAGAGTAGCCCAAGAGCTGGCGGTGGGTGGTGATGACTAGCTACCTTTCCTCTAGACTTACACTGCTTAATTAAGGATGGCTAGCGCAGATAGCCCTCGTGCAACTTTGAGCGAAGTTAAAAATAAACTAAACCCTAACCGTATCTGAATACTGTGTTTAGTTGTTTTAATTATTCCATTTTCTACATGTGATTAGAAAACTGAGATAGTATTGTTCAAAATAACCAGAACTAGATAGTAATATTCAAAAGAACCAGAACAAGACAGTAATGTTCAAAATAACCAGAACTAAATAGTAATGTTCAAAAGAACCAGAACTAGACTGTATTGTCCAAAAGAACCAGAACTAGACAGTAATGTTCAAAAGAACCAGAACTAGACTGTATTGTCCAAAAGAACCAGAACTAGACAGTAATGTTCAAAAGAACCAGAACTAGATAGTAATGTTCAAAAGAATTAGAACTAGATATTAATTTTCAAAAGAACCAGAACTAGAAACTAACACAGACAAAGAACCAAAAACTAAATATTAACTTCCAAAAAACAGATTAATGTTACAATCTGTTGAATAATTCAACGAATGGTAACATAACGATTTCTATAGGAACATGTAGATGGTGTTAAACATTGTGCATCACTTGCTTCAGTTGTTTAGTGTTTCAACAGTAACTCCATTTGTGTTTACAGTTTTATCAGTTTCCATGCTGTGTTATTTGTCTACGGAATGAATATCTTAATTTGTTTAGTGTTTCCTATGTCGATGTCTTTGCGTGCATAATAACAACTACAACACATAGGTTAGCCTTGTGTTAGAGCTATGAATTTTGAGGCTAGTGTGGTGTTAATGAAACAGTAATTAGTAACACAAAATCCTTTCGGAGTTGTATGTGTTAGTAACTACCTTAGTTGCCCAACGAAAAGTTTCTATTTAGAAACCCTATATATACAGAAAATTGAACTGCAAAGAATAAACAAAACACATTAGGTTTTTACTGTCAACATGTAGCTGTGTGAAAAATTCATAATAACTAGTTAATAAGTACAGTTTTAATTATACACTGCTCTAGATCAGTATTACTTTAAATAATAAATCTTGAGGTGAATACAACGGTTCAGATTCGTGTAACACCGTAAAGTATTTCTCAAACTTTAAGCTGTCTGTGAACTACAAGACTGACAGCTGATCACTTAGCGTGGATGGTAAACGGTAGGGTGGTAATGAGTGGTTTCCTTCATTCTGGTAACTAAGTAAAAATGAGGGACCATAGCAGATAAGCTTTGTAGTGTTTTCTTTTGTTTTCATAACCATAAACATACAAAAAATTAATAAATTTTGTTTATTTAAACAAGCTACAAATTCTGGGTCATCCTTTGAAAAAGTCATGAAAAGGGAGGTATTAGGGGTTCTGAGAGACTACAAGAACACACAATATTCTATTAGAGAATACAAGAGAGGTCTTTCCTTCTGTAGAATCATTTACTATTCATTGAGTATCAGTTTTTACAGGTATTACTAACGAGTAGTAATTTAAAAACACACACATAATTCTGGTGAAAACGATGTTATCATTACCCCTTGAAGTTAGCTTCTGTATAGACATTTAGTGTCCTTTGAAAAGCTTGCTACAGGATGAAACAGGAATTTTCCAGCCAATAATAAATAAACAATAAATATCACAATTGGAATATCATTGTGCTATAAATACAACCTTTCTATGTCTATTAAAACATTTCATTTAAAAATAAGCAAAAAAGTAAAGAAAACTTTTCATAAAAGGAAGTGAACAAAGGATGGCTAACATCAGTCTTTTAGTAACAATTAAACAAGATGGTAGGGATGGCAGGAAGTGAACAAAGAATGGCTGACATCAGTCTTTTAGTAACAATTAAACAAGATGGTAAAGATGGCAGGAAGTGAACAAAGGATAGCTAACATCAGTCTTTCAGAAATAAATAAACAAGATGTTAGAGATGGCAGAAAGTGAACAAAAGATGGCTAACATCAGTCTTTTAGAAACAATTAAACAAGATGGTAGGTATGGCAGGAAGTAAGCAAAGGATGGCTAACAACAGTCTTTCAAAAAAATGAAACAAGATGGTAGGGATAGCAAGAAGTGAACAAAGGATGGCTAATATCAGTCTTTCAGAAACAGTTAAACAAAATGGTAGTGATGACAAGAAGTGAACAGAGGATGGCTAACAACAGTCTTTCAAAAAATGAAACAAGATGGTAGGGATAGCAAGAAGTGAACAAAGGATGGCTAATATCAGTCTTTCAGAAACAGTTAAACAAAATGGTAGGGATGGCAAAAGGTGAACAGAGGATGGCTAACATCAGTCTTTCAGTAACAGTGAAACAAGATGGTACGGGTGGCAGTTGCTATCCCTTATGAACGATGTAACTTCCATCTTTACTATTTTTTGCATTTACTTACTTTAAAAAAGTTTTTTTTCTACTTTTAAATATTGATCAAGCTCCTCAAATACTGGAATTAAAACTGCACACAAATATATATACATACATATAAACAGAAAAGTCCGGTGAACAGAACTTTCTGATGATAATAAGTCGTTGGTACGAAATAAAGTACATTTAGGTATAGAAACTAATACCATCCAATAAGAATAGGTAAGTTCATGTATACATTGTGTAGAGTAAACTCTATTATAGCTAGTAGTGTAACACGTGTTAGACCTTGTGAAGAAACTGCTGAAAATGGATAATTTATTTAAATACATTCCATGAACGAAGAAATAAAATACTCTGTCTGGAACGATTTGAATTTGTTTGTGGTGGTGAAACTGGCGAGGAAGCAGTTCCATATGATAAAATCAGGTATATAAGTGAAATGTAACACAGTTTGTTGACCTAACAGAAAGTCACCTGACAGTTCCATGTGATAAAATCAGGTACATAAGGGAAATGTAACATAGTCTGTTTACCTAGCAGAAAGTCACCTGACAGTTCCATATGATAAAATCAGGTACATAAGTGAAATGTAACATAGTCTGTTTACCTAACAGAAAGTCACCTGACAGTTCCATCTGATAAAATCAGGTTTTGTACACAATAAAAAATCGTTATTAACGTTGTGAATAAGGTTTAAATAATTTCCTCCTGTCTAAATAATGAATTCCCCGACAATTCCTTATAAGGATGTCGTATGTTGTTATCAAGGTTTATCAAACTGTTCTTTAATCAAGTAATAGAAACTTAAATGTCCCCATTTTAGTTTTCCAGAGATAACAGGAATTGAACTAAAGAAGAAACTATTCCATGTATATATTAGTTCAAACTTACTTTACAATGATACAGTCCTTAGATTCTGTCTATTCCAGTAACGTAAGATAAAATTTGTTGAAGTTTGTATTCAAGTTAAGAGAAAAAATGTTATAAATAGAGAATAACTCTTTTAATGAATAATTACTGAGTAAAGTTCGTTTCGTAATGCAAACGATTCCTTGCCAAAGAGTCAAGTACGAAGACTAACTGGAAAGACCTGAAACTTTCTGGATGATCGATGCCTTTTGAGAATGTGAACTTGGTGTTCAGGTCACTAGAATGTTGTTTTAACTCTCCATAACTTAGAATTACAAACACAGAGAAGCCAGCACAAACAACCACCGCCACAAGGGTTTTATGTTGAGCTCTTTGTATCGATAAGTGAGATTCAATGTCACTTCTGTAAGTTCCCTACATTAAACGAAATACTGTTTCGAATCCTAGAATTTTCAATTCGCTCACCAATGCTAGTAACGAGTCTAAGCCAGGTTCATTAACTCAAAAAAAGAAAATTATCTAATAAGGTAACAGATAATGACGAGTAAATAAAAGTAACTTTTAAATGGTTGTTATAAAGGTCACCATTGTTCACATAAACTAAAGACAACAATATCTAAGCCATATTTACACAAGTTGTCCGTAATAACAGAGAACATAAACTAAAGGTAAGATACATAGACTCGTATCAAATTCTAACTTGTCTGTTATATAAATTGTCCATCTTGTGAGACAAAATAAACTAAAGATAACTTTGAAAAGCTTATAACTTACTGTACGTTCTAGAAGTATGAACTAAAACACAAAGAAAGATGACACGATACAAGTACATTAGTGTTGCCTACTTAGTTAGGACTTGTAACTTAAACATTCAGTTTGAGTTACGGAACATAAATGTTCAAACAAGGCTGACATCAGACATTGTTTATCTCATATAACATGAGACTGCACTATATGCTGCTTATTTACTGTTTATCTATACAGCATAACGCTGACACTGTGTATATATATGTGGTTTATCCTTCTGTTTATCTACTATAGTCTTAAAAATCCATCCGTTTATTTATCCATTAAAGTTTCATTTAATATTGCCATAAGATTTTCGTCAATAACACTAGTTCTTGATCGAAGAGAAACCGTTGTCATAAAAAAACAGTTCTATCTGTATATATACATATATATGTATAACCACAGTTTTCATATCTTTCTGCGATAAATAAATACTAATTTAATTCAAACACGTCACTGCGTCAAATTGTATGAAAATCAATAACTAATGATTTCCCAACCTCATAAGATTATTAAAATTCCGATGAAACACGTGCTTGTAGCATCGTTCTCTGAAGAGCACGTGACATGAAAAACAATTAGTCATATAAAGTGACATCTAAGATTAGATACTCACATGTATACACTGGGTGACACCAGAGGTCCAACGTTTTAACGGTGAAACTCATATTGTTACGTTCCATGAGTTTTTGTGTGTGTCCTTTCACACAGTTCCCTTTCATTTGACGCCATAACCAATTTAATTTTTTTTTACATCTCTTACAATTAAAAATATTATAATTATAACGTGTAACTCTATTGTGTGTCAAAGTTACAAGTTAATATTTTGATTATATTTCTATTTTATGAGGCTAATCCCATGGTTTTTCAGATTTCAACATGTGGTAATGTTTTACTAATACCTGCTCACAACCGAATGAGTCAGGGTTAGAATACTTATCACTCTATAATTCTCATATACTTGTACCGAGGGTATGTCATAAGGGTTCCGTTTGAAAGAACGCACACTAAATTTAGGGTCTGAAATGACTCTCATGGTACCTCATGCCGTGTCTTAACTACACAGATAGAAGTAAGCAACGAGCTGCTTACTGTACAGTATTGGTATATCCTATAAGAAATCAGTGTCATTGCACTTAACCAATAAACCTTGATAAAACAGTAAGCGAAGAAAACTGTGAGAAGAACAGAGATTTCGCATAATAGCTTTACGTGATGCTAGTTGGACTCTCTGACAAATAACTACAGACTTGAAATATTCCCCAAAGATTGTTAAGTAAACCCTGGATCGTGAGACCGAGACAGGTAGAGTTGAAACTAAGAAAGGGAGAGACAGAACACCTAAACTCAGTGGTACTGATGTCAAGAATCTTTGTTTATTCAGCCTTCAGGACAGAAGGAAGACTGCTACTGATTTCAAGATAAACAACCATGTTCCAAATGATAGAAAAGTGTCCATATCTACAGTATTAAGAATACTTAATTATAAAGGAATATTTGGTTCTGTATCAGTTAGGAAAACCTTGACTTAGATCTACAAATATTGTTAATAGACTGAAAGATGTTAAAAAGTACATAAACTGGACTGTTGGTAATTGGAGAAAGGTTTTATAAACAGACGAGTCCAAGTGTGAAATATTTGGTTCAAAGCTTAGTTTTACGCTCTGCGAAGGAATATGAAAGATTCATACTTAAGTGTGTAGCTCCTATCATAAAGCATGGTAGTGACAGTGTGTTGGTTTGAGTTTCTGCTGAGCCCACAAGAGATATTTACAAAATAGATGTAATAATGACCATCAGATAATGTTCCTTCACGGTATACCCAGTTGTCTATGTGTTATTGGTAAAGGTTTCTACTATCACGATATACCCAGTTGTCTATGTGTTATTGGTAAAGGTTTCTACTATCAAAATAATAATGATTCTAAACACTTATCCAATCTATGTAAAAATTACTTAGCCAAGAAAGAAGCTACTGGAGTCGTTCAAACGATGTAATGGATGATACTGGAGTCGTTCAAATGATGTAATGTATGATACTGGAATCGTTCAAACGATGTAACAGCCCCCACAGAGTCGCGACCCCAATCCAATTGAGCAGATCTGAGACTTGACAAATTAAAAACCTTTGACAGTTCAAAAGTTACTTCCAAAATTTTGTGGAGTGCTGTTGTTTGTTATTAAACACATAGTAACAGAAAGGGCAATCTATTCTTTGCCCACCACGGGTATCAAAACCCGGTTTCAACCAATAGAAGTCCGTTAATGAGAGGTGCTTATGCGAGTATATCAGAGACATATAAAATAAAATCTCAAAGAACAGTTCGATAAACTACGTTATAACAACACCTGAAAGACTGCCTACAGTTAATGAATCAAACGTGGGACACACAAAATATTACCCGTTTGCATAACTCAAGCACTTCCACAGATTTCGTGTTGTACGAAGATTATCAAACTTTTGATGTTTCATTTGTAATTTTACCTTCCATGTTTCTTTAAAAGTAGCCTCAAACCTTCTTTTTTTACCTGTTTTTACACTTCTGCAAATTTTTCATATATATATATATAAATACAACGCTAAAATCAGGGATTCGATTCCTCTCGGTGGACTCAATAGATAGCCAAAGGTAACTTTCCTATAAGAAAAAAACACACACGCATATATATATTATCAGTGAAAATAAATACATTTTAATTTGTTTTGGAATTTCGCACAAAGCTACTCGAGGGCTATCTGTGCTAGCCGTCCCTAATTTAGCAGTGTAAGACGAGAGGGAAGGCAGCTAGTCATCACCACCCACCGCCAACTCTTGGGCTACTCATTTAACAACGAATAGTGGGATTGACCGTCACATTATACACCCCCACGGCTGGGAGGGCGAGCATGTTTAGCGCGACCCGAGCGTGAACCCGCTACCCTCGGATTACAAGCGCACGCCTTAACGCGCTCGGCGATGCCAGGCGCAAATACATTTTAATGAAGTTAAGTAATAAAATAAGTAAAACCACAAAGGAGTCTTTGAAAAACAGCAAATCCAAACCTTTGACTAATTATATTAGTTTGTTATAACCTATAATTATAATTATATTAGTTTGTTATAACTTATAATTATAATTATATTAGTTTGTTATAACTTATAATTATAATTATATTAGTTTGTTATAACCTATAATTATAATTATATTAGTTTGTTATAACCTATAATTATAATTATATTAGTTTGTTATAACCTATAATTATAATTATATTAGTTTGTTATAACTTATAATTATAATTATATTAGTTTGTTATAACTTATAATTATAATTATATTAGTTTGTTATAACTTATAATTATAATTATATTAGTTTGTTATAACCTATAATTATAATTATATTAGTTTGTTATAACCTATAATTATAATTATATTAGTTTGTTATAACCTATAATTATAATTATATTAGTTTGTTATAACCTATAATTATAATTATATTAGTTTGTTATAACCTATAATTATAATTATATTAGTTTGTTATAACCTATAATTATAATTATATTAGTTTGTTATAACCTATAATTATAATTATATTAGTTTGTTATAATTATAAATATAATAATTTGTAATCACTTATAATTGTTATTATATGAGTTTGTTATAACTTAAAATTATCGTCATAGTAGTTTGTTTTAACATCGAATTATAATTATATTAATTTGTTATAACTTATAATTATATTAATTTGTTATAACTAGTAATTATAATTCTATTAGTTTGTTATAACTTACAAACAAGTCGAAACAAAAACAAATAAAACAAAAAGAAGCAGGTGAAAAGAAGAACTTTTAGCTTTTACTCTGATCCCACCTTAGCTTGTACTCTGATCCCCCTTGTAGCTTGTACTCTGATTACATTTGTAGTCGCACTCTGATTCCACTTATAGCTTGTACTCTGATCGCACTTGCTGTTTGTACTCTGAGATCTTTTCAGTGAATGCGACGTTTTCTGTTTCGGCTTGTTTTTGAACTATATCTTTTATCGTACATTCTTCTGGTCCAGTCAATTTGCGGGTTTCACTGGATGTCTTAGAATACTTAAATAGCTACATATAAATCACATATTTGAGGTTTTGACGATTGGAAGGCTACAAAAGTAACTGCATGTTTGTGTGTTTAATGGTATAAAGATAACATATTTATCAAAGTGGTTCATTGTGTGAAATTTGCAAAGCAAACTCGAGGGTGAAATCCCCGTCCTACCAATTATGCTCGCCCTTTCAGCAGTGGAGGCGTTATAAGGTAATGGTCGATTCCATTATTCGTTGGTAAAAGAGTAGCTCAAGAGCTGGCGGTGGGTGATGATTACTGGTTACCTTTCATCTAGTCTTAAACTGCAGAATTAGGGTCGGCTGTTGCAGATAGCCCTCGTGTAGCTTTGAGGGAAATTCAAACCAAACCGTAAACAACCCTCTGTGCCACGATAAGGTGGTGACTTATGCACTTAGTTGTTGAAAACATTCATATAATCTGTCAATTGAGGTACATAAATTATGAAAACTGAAAGTTTAAGGTCATGATTATATAAGTATTCTGTTTCCATTGTTACACTTTTGTGCAAATTAATTGAAACAAATAGTCCTTTTACGATATTTTCAGCATGCTGGACTGGTCTGGAAACTCTCCGGACTTAAATTCTGTTGAAAATATTTGAGCGATTTGTAATGAAAGACTTCGGGGAAAACTGTATTACGAAAGATAAGCTAATTGAGACCATAATTGAGGTCTGGTACCATGATCCAAAAATTAGTAAAGATTGCAGTCAACTCGTGGACTCGATCCCAAAGTCGATTAATGATCTTCTGAAAAATAAAGAGGGTCATATCATATGTTAATTTGTGAGTAATTTATGGATTCTCAGAAATAAAACACAAAAAATTGAAAAAAAACGTTATTTTCCGTCTTGTTTGAATCAATTTTCACATCTTTCACGTTTTATGTGTTGAAATACTCATTTACAAACGTATATTTATTCGTTTTCTGTTGTTAAGTAACAGAGCTCGAAGAAAATAAGCACATTTATTTGTACGTTTCTAAGAAAAGCGAATAAAAACGTTTCTATTGTTTTTTTATGCTTCGGTTTTTGTAACTTTTGGGCACAAAACGGCATCTCATATCTACTTTTTTTTCTGTTTTCAGAAATCCGAAACTTTAGCTGCATTTTCAGAGTTTATTTCACTTTTTTTTACTATTAAAGAAGTCTAAAAAATTTGTGCGTGCGTGTGTGTTTTGTTATGGCAAAGCTACATCGGGATATCTGCTGAATCCGCCTAGGGGATTCAAACCGCTAATTGTCGTGTTGTAAATCCGTAACTCTTTTCTGTAGCAATAGTTTTCAGAGGATTGTGGGAAACACGTGCAGTTCTTTCTTCTACATTTGTGTATATCATGTAGAAACTCAAAACTGTCTTCACTAAGCGCAGGAAACACCAGTTGTTTGGACTTTGAAGAAGTTAAAAGAAATGAGGCTGACAGTTTACTTATCATGACACAATTTTCATTTCCACCCATCTTGGCTAATTTAGCTTGTTTATAATTAAGCACAAAGCTACACATGAGGATATCTGTGCTCTGCCCACCACGGGTATCGAAACCCGGTTTTAACGGAGTGCCACTGGGGTCCCATCTTGGTTAAACATGAAATATTTAGGGCTTCCCTGACATAACCGTTCAGTTTCTCACTGTCCAACTAATTTTGCTGCCTTGATTATATTTATTACGGACAAGTTTTGTTTGTGTTTGAATTTCGCTCAAAGCTACACACGCTAGCCGTCCCTAATTTAGCACAGGGAAGGCACCTTGTCATCACCACACACCGCCAACTCTTGAGCTACTCTTTTACCAACGAATAGTGAGACTGAACGTCAGTACAATGTCCCAAGGGCTGTCAGTATAATGTCCTAAGGGCTGAAATTAAAGCCAAATAAATGTCTGTTAGTTCAATAACTGAAATAAACGAGGTTAATGTGAAACACATTCAATATTCAGAAATATTGAAATGATTTCGCTAGCTATAAAAAGTCCGAAATGAAAAGAAAACAGATGAAATGTAAGAAAAATTGTCTTTCAGCAAAACCATAGCAACCTATCTACTGAGCCTACCAAAACATCGAACCCTTAATTTTAGCTTTGTAAATCCTTAGGCTTACCGCTATACTAGCGTATGTTTACAACTTACTCTGTATGCCGTTCCACTTGAAGAAAAATAATGCGACAATGTAAAATATAAATAAGTCATAATATCCGTTATCTCTGTATGAAATGCTACAACATGTTTAGGTCTTATATCACTATCCTTTTCTTACATAATAACCTTTCTCTCTAGGTCCGGCATGGTCACAGTGTTTAAGGCACTCGACTAGTAATTCGAGGATCGTGTGTTCGAATCCCTGTCACACCAAATATGCTCACCCTTTCAGCCGTAGGGGCGTTATAAAATGCGGTTAATCTCACTATTCGTTGGTAAAAGAGTAGTCCAAGAGTTGGTGGTGGGAAGTGACGACTAGTTGCCTTCTTTTTAGTCTTACACTGTTAAATTAGGGATGAATAGTGCAAAAAGCTCTCGTGTAGCTTTGCGCGAAATTCAAACTAAACCGTTCTTTCTGTGTGAAAATATCAAACAACAAGTTTAAGTCTTATATCTTTCCTCTTTTCTTTCAGCGTTTCGATTTCTGGAGCTAACAACCCATCGTGTTCACACTACACGCTGCAGTCTTCATCCCAAAAATAGCCATAAAAAGTAATTCCATCTTTAAAATAACAAATCGTTATTTTGCTCAACAGAACAAATATGTCACGTGCAATGTAAAATTGAAATAGAAATAAAATTATTGCAGTTTAGATGTTGTTATCTGGAACACGTGACAAGTTTTTAAGTTAATCAGCCAATCAGAATTACTGTATCAGTTTGCTTTTTTCTGTGTCCATTCCTCCCAAAGGTTTATACAAATGTATAAATAGAAAAAAACAAAACCTTCTTTGTATTTACTTTCCCTCCAGAACATTTACACAAAGTTGGACATTTTTCTTTCGAAGTTCCCTCTTTCGGTTGAGAAATGAGCCAACCGTATTCCACTGCATACAATTTCAAATATTCCTATTCAAATTCATATCTATATCACTGTTATAATTTTTACTTAACGCGGAAAGTTAAAAATATTAAGTAACAGAACCTGTCGTTTATTGCACACCAAAACCTACTAAACGGTTAGAAAACCTGTCTTAATCCCACTGTAAATACTCTTCTGCGATGTTTCTGTACTGTTAAACATGTCATTAGAAACACTAAAAAAGAGATACCATTATAAACACAAAGTAAACAGTAGTAAACTTGGCTCGACTTTACTAATTATATTAAATAGTTGTTGTACTCATAATGTCAAAAGGTCCCTTTCTCACGTCACACACGAACATACACAGATTGTGTAAATATGTGTTGCACACATAACAAAAGAGACCAGGAGACTCTATAGAGCCTTATACTGAAACGGTATTTATTTTAATAATTGTCTCTAGATGTATATGTAAGATGTTAGTTTCACTGCTTGACTCCAGCTCATACTGTCTCATACTTTGGATGACATCGTTTCTTGTATTACGACAGCACCTTCAACTGACGTTTCTGCTTCACTCCCTCATAAAACGAGTAAAGTAGGCTTAGTGAAATTTTGAAGATATGATGCATTAACTTTCTGTACTGGTTCGCATAAAACGGCTTACATTATTATAAGTAAACATATTTCTGTTTACGCGTGTTTGATTTTTAAATTATTCTTTGATGATTGGTGCTTGAAGAGACAAATGTAAAAATATGAGTAATTTATCAATTGTACATTTGAGATATCGACGACTTTTTGGATTTTTGGCTTTTTCAATTCAATGTTTATTATTTGTGAATTTCTAAATTTTAGGTTTTCTGCCATTCATGATCCTTAAAAACCTGCTTTATTTCAGGATTTTGTATAGCACGCGAAAGGTTAAAGTACATTATTTTTCTCTTTTTTTGCTGCCTATTGTTATTCAGATATGTGGAATAACTTATGTATTATCTTTGAGGAAGTGAGTTGTATGGGTGAAAAATTGAATTGTTGAATTGGTAGGTCAGTTGTTATCAGGACCGTTTAGACTCACGAGCTACGTCAGGTTAAGAAAAAGATACAATGACGTCATAGTATCACACACCGAACAAGATTACATTAGACTTACGTGAAGTGTCACCAGTGGGAGATTCTGTCTCACGTGGATGATAAGATTTATTACTAAGGTTAGAACTGCTAATGCGGATAGTGTTATTAGAAAGATAGTTCATCATAAGAGGTCTCAACATGTCTCATCATGTGATTATATCATCGACAATTTAGTCTAGAATTAATTATTTGTCTTAAAAAGTCAACAGTAAACGAGTTCTTGAAAAAACATTTCATTTTAAATATGCTGACAGTTGCAGAATAGTTTTCACTTACACGTGTTTTACAGAGACTGATGGTGTTTATCTGTGCAGACAATGTTTCTATTATAAGGTACTGCCAAACGACAGTGCCACTGTTTCCATAACTCCATAATATTTTAAAATATCTGCTGTTTTGCTTCGACAAGTCAAAACATTATTGCAATTAAATTATTCTAATAGCACCAGTAAATAGTTCGAATTTTATTACACGTATCATCTGTTATTTGAATCTTAGATACTTTTACAATTATCTATCATTTTATGTAAAAAACTTCACTAATTTATCAGTTCTATAATTTTTCTATTCATTTAACTTGCACGATATACTTTATTATTTCTGACATCTTATATATAAAAGACTTATCCCTAATTCATTTATGTCATTAATATGTATTATTTATTCATCCTGAAAAGGACGCTTATTTAAATTTCCCGTTTAATTTCTAAGCCTAGTTGTTCCACAAAAGTTTAAACCATCTGTGTTAATAATTACGTTTAATCATTTACTTACCTTTCTTTAGATGTTTTCAGAAACATTTGTCTACAGCTTGTTTCTTACTGACTGAAAATATTTTGAAATACACTTAAAATCTCGATAAACTCTGATTGGGTGCGGCATGGCCAAGTGGCTAAGGTACTCGAATCATAGTACGAGGGTCGCGGATACGAGTCCCCTTCACACCAAACATGATCGCCCTTTGAACCTTGAGGGTATTATACTGTAACAGTCAATCCCACTATTAATTGGCTTAAGGAAGAAGCCCAAAAGTAGGTGGTGGATGGTGATGGCTAGCTGCCTTCCCTCTAGTCTTACACTGCTAAAATAGGGACGGCTAGCGTAGATAGTCCTCGAGTAGCTTTGTGCGAAATTCCAAAACAAGCAAACAACCAATCTACACTTTGTTTACATTACTATTTAAGTTAAAGTATATACTTTTTATCAGTTTTCAAAATATAAGAAAACAAACATAATTTTTCAAGAAGTTCTAACAAACAGGACTAAATAAATGTCAATACACAGATAAACAAATAAAGCATTCGGTAAAAATATAAGATTTTATCGCTTTTACCAGTAACAACAAAATAAACCAACGCTAATTTTATGTGGTCCTTAAGATGTTGAAAAACTTTGGAAGAACTTTAATTGTCAAACTTATAATCATAATATTCTATCACAACGTAATGAATCATATTCCAAACTGATTACTTGGAATTCAATACCACCTTCTAGTTTAGACTTTGATAGGCGTATTCTGGTTGACATGTAATGGCTGTACAAAGAAGTGTGTTCTTGAATTTAAATGGTGAATTATTTGTCCTAATAGTTTATACATTAATCGTAAGGTCAGTCACACACATCAACAACAATCTTTTATCCCGAACCACTTTGTGAATATGTTCAGAAGTTTTATGTAGCGAGTATGTGGAACATATGTAAACAACCGTCTTTTCTTCCAATTCGGAGTTCTTGGGTGGCACTTCTCATGAAGTACTGGACATGTGCTATTGTTTGAACGAAAACAAAATGACTTAATGAAAACCTCACTGGAATCAACCTCCTAATGACAAGATGATTTGTTTTTGGTTGTATTTCAGTGATGTCATGAAAACCCACTTGAAGAGAAAAAATATATATGTAAATACCGCTCGTTTGGGTTGTAAAATTGTATATTATTAATTACAATATTACATATTATATATTCAAACATCTAACACCTCTTTCTACATTCCGACACTCAATTACACAACCCTTTTGAAACATGTGGTCAGCTTCCGGTCAGTTACCTTTTTCTTTTTTTGTAAACCTGACGATGACCAAAGAAGGTCGAAACCTTGTTCACTCTTCTACGCAAAATATTTTTTCAACCCAAATGAGCCGTTTTTACATATATATTGTTTGTATTTATCGTAAATCTTGATTCATATGCACAAGAAATTTAGACACAGGAGCAGTGTTGTGGTTTTTTACTGGTTATTTACAATACTGTCAGTGGTGGGCCTCCATCCTCCTGTCTATTGAGGGGTATTAAATAACATAACACCTCTTTCCTGTTTCTAGAAACTTTGATGACTACACCAGGAGCATCAATGCAAATTATTCCTTTTTTATTAGCAATTTTATCTGTAGGTATTGTTCATTTCTTCTTTCCATATGCCTCTCCAGCAGTGCACAGCTGAAGTTCATAGATGAACTTTAAATGGGTACATACGCAAAAATTGACGACTATTGCACAGGGTTCATTGAACATACGATTCTCTCAGTAATGCAACTTGAATTTCTGTCCTAAATCTTTAGGTAATAAAAATCTTGAGACATGTAACTAAATCTATTTATATGCTTTTGATGAACCTATCTGATTATTCCAGTTGCCAGTCTATGATCTCTCTTGTTGGTCTGCCCTTAATGTGCCCTACCTCATGTCTGAGGTATATGATATGGATTTATCATGAATACATTTAAATTCGCTGGCTTTCCCTGTTTGCACATAATCATCTGAACACACAAAAAGTTTCATAAAGAGTGAAGATTACAATGCATCCTCTTGATTTTTTCATGAAGAGTGAAGACTACAATGGATTCTCTGCACCACATGTACATATTCTGGACACAATTTGATTTTTCCTTAAGAATGAAGACTACAATGGATCCTCTGCACCACATGTACATATTCTGGACACAATTTGATTTTTCCTTAAGAATGAAGACCACAATGGATTCTCTGCATCACATGTACATATTCTGGACACAATTTGATTTTTCATGAAAAGTGAAGACCACAATAGATCCTCTGCACCACATGCACATATTCTGGATTCAATTTGATTTTTCATGAAGAGTGAGGACCACAATGGATTCTGTGCATCACATGTACATATTCTGGACACAATTTGATTTTTCCTTAAGAATGAAGACTACAATGGATCCTCTGCACCACATGTACATATTCTGGACACAATTTGATTTTTCCTTAAGAATGAAGACCACAATGGATTCTCTGCATCACATGTACATATTCTGGACACAATTTGATTTTTCATGAAAAGTGAAGACCACAATAGATCCTCTGCACCACATGCACATATTCTGGATTCAATTTGATTTTTCATGAAGAGTGAGGACCACAATGGATTCTGTGCATCACATGTACATATTCTGGACACAATTTGATTTTTCATGAAGAGTGAAGACCACAATAGATCCTCTGCACCACATTTATCCACAAACAGATTGTTCTAATGAACTCCTGACCTTTTTATTCATTAACTTTTATTTCACTTCGTCTCATCAAAAGGAATTGTGAATGGTAATGTAAGTTTATTTCCGTCTGAAATGATACATCAACATTTACATTATTCAAGTCTTTTATGTACACATCATTACCTACATCATTGTTTCCGACCGATACATCTGTCTCTTAATTTTGTTCTATTTCAAAATAAGAGATAAAGTTTTGATATTTTATGATTCAAGCTGATTGGATGTTTTGAAATAATTATACAGCAGCATCATGAGATTACATATTTGTCCCGGCATGGCCAGGCGAGTTGAAGAGTTCGTCTCGTAAACTGTGGGTTCGAATCCTCGTCGCATCAAACAGACTCGCCCTTTCAGCCGTGAGAGCGTGATAGTGTTACGGTCAGTCCCACTATTCCTTGGTGAAAGTGTAGTCCAAGAGTTGGTGGTGGGTGGTGATGACTGGCTGCCTTCCCTCTAGTCTTACACTGCTAAATTAGGGACGGTTAACGCAGATAAATAAATTGTTTGTAACTAAGCACGAAACTACATAATGTATTATTGATGCTCTGCTAGCGAGGGTTTTTAAAACCTTGTTTCTAGTGTTGCAAGTACGCAGATATTTACAAACTGAAAAACGAAAAGAACAAAACCAGTTCGTTTTTTTGTTATTTGAAAAAAAGAGTTAACACTAAAAAACAAACTAGTTCGCTGCTCGGTTTTTGTTGATCAGTAGCCGTTAAACTCAGTTGTTTCTTGTTTATGTTTTCTCACTCGAAAACCAAGAAACTAAAATAAACGATCAGTAAAAACCTACTGGTTCGCTGTTTGTTTAGACAGTAGCTGAACTAGGAACAGTGAAGCAGTTCGGTTTTTGTTATTCAGAAAATGAAAAACGAGGAACGAAAAGGAAAAGTGATTGTTTATGTTTCGTTATTTAAAAACTGAAAAACGAACTGGTTCTTTGTTTCTGTTGTATCGTGCACAAGGCTAAAAACAAAAAATATCTGGTTTTTTATTCAAAAACCTGGTTCCTAGTTCACCAGCCCGGCATGGCCAGGTGATTAAGGCATTCGACTCGTAATCAGAGGGTCTCGAGTTCGAATCCCCGTAACACCAAATAGTTCGCCCATTCAGCTGTGGGGGCGTCATAATTTGACTGTCAATCTCACTATTCGTTGGCAAAAGAGTAGCCCAGAGATTGTCGGTGGGTGGTGATGACTAGCCTCCTTCACTTCAGCCTTACATTACTAAATTAGTGACGACTAACGAAGACAGCCTTCATGTAGCTTTGCGCAGAATTCAAAGAAACAAATAGACAAACCTCTTTACGTTTCTTCATTGTAAAACTGATGGGCAAAGAAAACAAAATATTTAGTTTTTCATTATCCAACACTATAAAATCAACAACGATTTTGGGTTATGGGTTACCTTTACTGTGCCCATCATGGGTATAAAAACTTGGTTTTTAACATTTTAAGACTTGAATTTACCATCAAGTCATTGAAAGCAGAAAGACACCTGAACTGATAGATTATTAGTTGGGAATTTGAGTTAATAGCTATAGCTTGGCGAAGATTGGAAGTTTTATCTCGATATGAAATCACAATGAAAAACAAAATATGAATGCATTTCCTCAGAGTTCTTAATAAGAGGAAAAAGAAAAGATAATAACTATAATTGTGCCCATGAAAATACCCATCAGAAAGAAACCAGACAAGTAAGATCTATGATGGATCTAAAAAAGTTCTAAAAACAGGAAGAATAAAAACTGATGCTGTGATAACCTGGGTAGCGGTTACATTTGTTCGATTATATCATATAAAATATTCGATGTTGGAGCAGTTATGTTTTATCGCGAATCTGAAGAACTAACCCACATTCTGACATTAGACTGTAAAGGTAAAATCTGGAAACTAATTTATATTCTGACAACCAAGCACGAGCGTTCTGAGCATGAGAATTTTTAGGGCTTAAGATGACTGTTTATATTTCTTGTTATTTTAGCCGTTTTTGTTCATATCTTTAAGAAACGACGTTTATGGAATATTTTACTTAAATAAATGTAAAACTATAATCAAAACATTGAAACGCTATTCGGGCTTTTGTTTGCTTAAGAACTCCATTTTGTTATAAAATAATTTCTATTGTTATACATTAAACACTATTAAATAACCATGAACCGCATCTCTAAATGATGTTTTATATTTTGCAGCGGCTCGGTATGATCAGGTGGTTAAGGTACTGGACTCCTAATCTGAGGGTCGCGGGTTCGAATCCCCGTCACACCAAATTAGTTCGCCCTTTAAGGCGTGGAGGCTTTATAATGTGAAGGTCAATCCCACTATTCGTTGTTAACAGAGTAGCCCAAGAGTTGGCGGTGGGTGGTGATGTCTAGCTACCTTCACTCTAGTCTTACACTGCTAAGTTAGAGATGGCTAACGCAGATAGCTCTCGTATAGCTTACAGCTATAATATGGTCACAAACACTTAATGTTTCTACATCTAATGTAAACATACTTATGTTACTAAGACTGACAATAATACAGTTCTACTATCGTAAATATGGTTATAAAGAACTAATTTTTGTCTGTTTCTCTTTCTTTGTTTTTGCATTTCGCGCAAAGCTACACGAGAATTATCTGCGCCAACTAATGTTTAAGCATTTAGTGTAAATATGTAAATGTTACTAAAATTGACAACATTACAGTTCTAATATCGTACAATACGGTTATAAACAAGTAATGTCTAAACATCTAATGTAAACATGTTAACGTTTCTTCGACTTTATAACAGTTTTTGTTGGCTTAAACTTCTCTCCAGTTATAGACTGATTAGAATAAATAAACAGATAGGATGTTTTATATTTATAAAAACTTACACTATAATATGAATAAGCTATTTTTATATATGAAACCTACCCTAGAAAACAATGTGAACCAATATTTACCTTTTATATCTCTATTAATAGAAAATTAATGACGGTAGAGCTACACATGCGCATTATTCGTCTATCTATTTGTTTTATATTTTTCATACTGCATGTCGGGTGTTCTCTAAACTAACCCCTTCGTCAGTTTCACATTTTTTCTTAGTTATAGTCACTTAAACACCGTGTTTGTTTAGTTTTCCGAAACGTCTCACGATCTACGTGGATGTAAAACGAACAACCCGAGGCAAAGTGAATTTCGTATTCCAAGACAAACCAATGGAATTGATCAGATTACACGTGTTTTTCTTCGTTGTTTGTCTGAAGTTCTGGTGAGAATTTTTTTCGCTGCCTTTATTTTGGAGACTGTCAGATTTTAGGTTGACAAGACCATCGCTGAGTTTCAATTGTCTTACTGTCTTCTGGAATATACTGCAATAATATAAAAAAAAATACTCCATGTTATTTAACAAACGTGTGAGTTATTTTAACATGATAAATATACGTTCCGAATTTGCGTCAACTTATTTTTCAGTTTCGATAGAGTAAACCTGGAAATGTAATTACGCGCATCAGGGATCTAACATCTAATGTAGAACCTGAGTAAAAATACACTTTAAATAAAAAGAGATGACAAAAAAGAACGGGAAATGAGAAGTTATAGAATCATCACTACAAACAAACTGGATTGAAAACGTTTTGTCGTTAGTTTCCTTGTTCCTCCCCGACTGAGGCCCGACATGGCCAGCTAAGTTAAGGGGTTCGACTCGTAATCTGAGGGTCGCTGGTTCCAATACCCGTCGCACCAAACATGTTTGCTCTTTCAGCCGCAGTGGGGGCGTTATAATGTGACCGTCAAGCCTTCTATTCGTTGGTAATAGAGTAGCCCAAGAGTTGGCTGTGGGTGGTGATGATTAGCTGCCTTCCTTCTAGTCTTACACTGCTAAATTTGGGAAAGCTAGCGCAGATAGTCGTCGTGTAGCTTGGCGCGAAGTTCAAAAACAAACAATTTTTTTTCCCAACTGAGTTTTTCAATGATATTTTCGTTGTATTTAAATCTATGGTACATAAATAATTTTAGGCTTAGTATAAAAATCTGAGTCCAGAAAAAGATCATAAGAAAACGATGAAAGGTGATTTTCGTAGTGACGTCATGGGACAATATGTTGTTCATCAAGGCTGGTCTAAACCAACAACGACTCAAAACCAGCCATCAATTACTTATCAAGCTTTTTTTTAAAACTTTATAACATTTATATACAACCCATTCTAAAGGCCAACCACCCTCTAAGAAAAGTAAAACAGTCTTAGCTGAAGGTGACTCCTATCCTCCCAAAATTTGAAGTTGTATCCAATGGTCCTACTATCCTCACAGCTAAATATGAAAAACGATCATTCATCCACAGTATCAGTTCACTTTACAAACTGAAACATCTCAGTTCGGTCTCCCAACTCTTTAATTTTCAAGAGAAGACAATTAGAGATATTTTGGCTTTTTCTCATGTGAAAACCCTCGATCTCAGGTACCACTTTAGTAATCCCTCTAGGAACTCTTTCCAACAACTCCATGTCTTTTCCAAGGTAAAAAGTCCAAGACTGAACACAATATTTCAAATGTGGCCTAACCAGTGACATATACGGTACAATTATAACCTCTTTAGGCTTGTATTCAGCATTTTTGCAGATAGAACCTAAAATCTTATTTGCCTTACCACTAGCAACAGAAGACTACTTGGAAGGGTTCACCAATATTCCTCTCTATGATGGCACTAATAAAGCTATTCTCATCAAAATTATAATTGTAGTTTGATTTATGATAATGCACATGCATTGTCTTGCATTTATTAAAATTAAAACCCAACTTCCATTTATCTGTTAAACTCGCTGAGTGATCTAAAATCTTTTATAAATCAGCAGCGCCCTCTCCACAGCCAGCGACATCAAAGACTTTCATATAATCAGCAAATTTAAATAATTCATTGACTGTTCCTTCATCTACATCGTTGACGTAAATGAAAACACGAAATGTTAGTAAGATGAGCTTCGAGGTGCCCCACTTGTAATACTAATCCATTCGGACTGAAGACCATTTATAACAACCCTCTACTTTATTCTATCCAGCCACTCTTCTGATCAATTTGCCAACATATCTCCCACCCCGATAGAGAAAAAAAAATTACAAACCTTTTTGGTAACCCCTTATCAAATTCTTTATGGAAATCTAGACAAATCTACACTCTTAGCCTTATCTGTAGTAACTTTTTCCAAGCAAGTTAAAATATTTATAAAGAAAAATTTTCCTTCAGCAAAACATTGCAGAATATTCCATAAACTTCAACCTTTTTAAATAACTTTCCAAAACATCTTCTATAAGACTTACTAAAATTTTCCCAAAACTTATCGAAGACTAATGGGTCTATAATTACTGGGACAATTAACATCTAGTCCCTTGAAAAGAGGAGTTACATTACCTAACTTCCAATCATCTGGTACCTGCCCACTATTCAAGTTCTGAAAAATATAGTGGTTATATATCCAATTTTAACCTCCTTCAAAACCCATGATGAATATTATGTAGTCAAATAGTCTTGTAGTTCTTAATCTTTCCAATTTTATCTTAACCAGCTGAGAATTAATAAAGTTATGCTGTTTGGTTTACCAATCATTCATCAACTGTTCAATATGTGGAATAATGCTTAAAACTTTGTTAGAAAAATTTAAAAAACCAGCAGCACTAAATGACTAAGTCTTCTCACAATGACCAAGTAGTAGCCTTCCCTTCTTTACCACCCCTCAAGGCTTCTACCCTCATCCTAACATTTTGTTTGTCCTTAAAGTTCCTTTACCATCTCCCTAGGGTTCTACCCTCATCCTAACATTTTGTTTGTCCTTAAAGTTCCTTTACCATCCCTCAAGGGTTCTACTACAATCCCAACATTTCCTTCCTATCGATCATTTCTATATTTAACATTAACAAGGAATGTAAAATAGGATCGTTTTTAATAGGTTCCCTGACTAATTGGTGAAGAAAACCAGCCATTCTGAAGAGTTTCAAAAAACATTTTTCCCTTATGGTTTGACCTCTATCATTTCCCAATCTATATGCATGAAATTAAAATTACCTGTAATTGTGTCTTCATTAATCGTAATATCTTTGTAACGTTTCATCAATATAAGTTAATGGTCTGTAACAAATTCCCACTAAAAGCCTTTTCCTTTGATATTCGCTAAAAGAAACCTTAGAGTTTGAATTCATTTCTTTTGAAATTATCTTTAATGTCCCTATTAAACAGCCTGTAACCTTGTATTTCAAAGAAACTTTTCCCATTAAAATCCTCTATGTTTAACCATATTTATATTATATCCCTTAAGATCAAAATCTGCAATTCCAATTAATGCTCTGATGTCATCTGTTTTATTTCATATACTTCTAGCATTCCAAAAGTAACAGTTAAGCCTATCCTTATAACTACTTCTATACTCATTTCCTATGTTTAACTTTTTTCTGACCTTTATTCCTTTCGCACTTAATTTTTTCTATTCCTCATCACTGCCTAATGCTAGTTTAAAATTTCAATAAAGTCGAGTTAATATCCTCAGTAAACAAATCATCCTCTATCTTATTTAAATCTAAATCATCCATTTCAAAAAGTTTCTTTCTTCCACTGAATCGGTTCCATAAGTCCAATCAACTTATCTGCTCGTCCTTATATATTGACCTAAGCCTAGTATTTAGTCCTAGTGACCTTCTTAAACCTTTAGTGTTATATATTGACCGAATCCTAGCATTTAGTCCTAGTGACCTTCTTAAACCTTTAGTTTTATATATTGACATAAACCTAACATTTAGTCCTAATGACCTTCTTAAAATTTTATCCTTATATATTGACCTAAGCCTAGCATTTAGTCCTAGTGAACTTCTTAAACCTATATTTTTATACATTGATCTAAGCCTAGCATTTTGTCCTAATGACCATCTTAAAACTAAACTTTATCCTTATATATTGACCTAAGCCTAGCATTTAGTCCTAGTGAACTTCTTAAAACTTTATCCACACAAGTGCTTATCGGCGGTACCCATGACAAAATCAAGTTATGTTATATTCCTTTAAATACCTGCATCATCCATTTGCGCGTATTAACATATACCTCTGATGTACATCACTAGTCTCTACATGCTTCACAAAAACTGTGTCTGATATCTCCTGTTCTTATATCTCCTATTCTGTCAGTTATATCTTCAACCTGTGACCGTGGGTAACATAATATCATTGTTTTCTCCCTATCTAACCCACAGATATTTCGACTCATATACCCCGTCAAGGAATGACCTCCTTATCATCAACATCCTTCTATAACCCTTTTGTTTCCCTTTTTTCCAATAGTTCTTCATCTGCAGAAGTCAAAGGCTGAAATTTGTTGCTCAACAGAATAGGTTCATTATAAATAAATTTACCAATTTTTATTCTAATAGCCTGTTACCACTTCCCTCAGTCTACACTTCATTTCTTTATCTATTGTCTGTACTTGAATTACCATAGTCTCCAACCAACAAACCCGATACAAAATGTACACATATTTTTACTAGTTTCCTCAGTAGTATATAGCAGTCCTGAGTTCCCAAATAAAACTCTCTCATCACACCCATTGCATACTGTGAATGCCTTACCACTAGACTAGTCTTAACAGTTGTATTTGTACGTATATCCTGAAAGTAAATATTTAGCACCAAATACGAGTTAGCTATTGTTAACATTGTTACCGTTAAGCCTAATAATTTTATTATTTTTATCACTACTTTGTTTTACACTAAAGTTTATCTTTAATTATATAGAACTTAATAAGTTATTAGAGCTAACAACTTACGTAACATTAATTATAAAATGCGTTTAGCTAAATTTATAACCTATCTATATTTATAAGTTATAACAGTATGAGCTGAATTAATAATACCAAAAAACAAGAAACTAGTTTTTAGATAATATTTATTTAATTAAACAATGCATATATCCTGTTTTATGATTTAGCAGTATGTTTAAATATTCCTAAACCTAAAGTGAAATTTACACCATTAATTTATGAGTTAAAAGTTTTATTGTCCTACTTTTATTTTAAAAAAATGTTATTTAACAATAATTACGACAATTTTTATATATATATAAATTTGTAACAGTTAAATTTTTCAACGTTTTCCCTCTTCAGTTGCACCCTCTACAAGACACTTTGTTTTCTGTTACTTGTTTTACAAAGGAACATGGTGGTTTGTTTATTTTTTATCGCAAATTTCCTCACTGAACTATGTTCACCGTGTTCACCGAAGGGATCGAGATTTGAATTTTATCCTTTAAGCTTTTCAGAGGATGAGGTAACACTGTCATAACATATAGCATATTACAAAGCTCTGATTAATTGGAGTGTTGATATTATAATAATATACTATACAAATCCACCAGTTGAAATATAACGTAGTGACTTTTTTAAATATTTTTGTACGCAGTTATGCAAGAAAAAATTAAATTTGTAGCACTAACCTGTAGTCTCACTAAAAAAGAGACAGTTTTACTAAGTCTTATGGATACTGTACAGGTGTATTCATATTTAGAGAAACAGGTGTGAGAAAAGAGTATTTTGAAGTTTTACAGAGATAAAAACTTTAATTTACCGTGTGTTCGTTTGTTTGAGAACATGGGTTATCGGTGTCACTCATTAAGAACTGATAAATAAGAGATAAACCAGCTATCAACGACTGTTTAGTTACTTTTATATTACCGAATAATATAATTTAACCATTATTATTACAATGCACCTATAGCCTTCAAATACTGGTCGTATTTTTGCAGCAACGATATACAAGAAATGGACATTTGGTTTTACACTTTAGACTCCCTGACGGCTGCTCCAAGATACACAGTGTGAAATGGTAGTTAGCTGTCTTATCTACAGTATGTAGATTAATAATATGGTGAAAACAGTGTTCTTTCTGCCGTGGGTAATGTTCGATTTAATACATTTATTATAATTACATGCTGTGAGGTAGTAATATGTTTCAGAAACTCTATCTTGTCTCGCCCTGTAGCGCATGTTGGTAGTTCAGATTAGGGTGTGGTGTCCAAAGTGAAAACGCTTGTCCAATGTTTCTATGTTAAAAACACACGTCACGTGTGTCGTATTTACAGGTGACAAAACCAACAGGGCTCTGGTATAAACAGTTAGACTGTAACCAGGTTGATTGACTGGAACGCCTTCACAGTCCTGAAAACGGTTTTATATATTACATAGTGTGCACTGATGAAGACACTTTTAGGAGAATGAATTAAAAATAATCTATATTTGATATTAATGAGAGGCGTTGTCAGTTACAACAACAACAAGTCAAATCACTGGTTGTCTGTCAGTATAGTTGTGGATTACAAATAAAGGATATTTGAAAACGAAAAACATATGACTTTCAATGGCACAACATCTCTGATTACTTCCATGAGCAAACTAGATATATATATATATATACATGAAAGATCGTATAATAATACATAGTTGTATCGACTCATACGAACCAATAGTAGTGGTGAGAAACAGACAAGCTTTTCTCATCTGGATAAATGTACTCACAGGTAACACTGAAAGAGAAACTGGGAATGAGAAACGTATGTGTAATGATTACACATGTTTGATAAAAGAAGAAACATGCCGAAGCAGTATGCAGCATTAATATAACGTGTATAAAAATAGGCCTAAAATATATTAAGAATAAACAAGCATCTGTAAGCTTGTTTGACTGAGATCGTCTTAATATTTTTCTATTTAAAAGATCTCGGTTCTTACTTCTGAATCAGCTGAGGTTTTTGGTTCTTAAACTAAGTCAGCTAAGAATATTGATTCCTATATCTGAGTCAGTCGATGTTTTTGGTTCTTACTTCTGAGCCAACTGAGATTTTTGGTTCTCACTTCTGAATCTTCTAAGAATATTAGTTCTCACTTCTGAGTCAGCTAAGGTTTTTGGTTTTTACTTTTCAGCCAGCCGAGGATATTGGTTCTTACTTCTTAGTCAACTGAGGATATTGGTTCTTACTTCTGAATTAGTTGAGGATATTGGTTCCTACTTCTTAGTAAACTGAGAATATTGGTTCTTAGATCTGAATAAACTGAGGATATTTGTTCTTACATCTGAATAAACTGAGGATATTGGTTCTTACTTCTGAATCAGCTGAGGATACTGGTTCTTACATCTGAATAAACTAAGGATATTGGTTCTTACTTCTGAATCAGTTGAGGATATTGATTCTTACCTCTGAATCAGCTGAAGATATTGGTTCTTATATCTGAATAAACTGAGGATATTGGTTCTTACTTCTGAATCAGCTGAGGATATTGGTTCTTACATCTGAATAAACTGAGGATATTGATTCCTACTTCTGACTCATCTAACCTACTGAGTTTACTATTGTTTTGGCTAATTTATCTTAATTTTAAACAACTCAGTCAGAATCGCTTTTTACATTCGAATTTGACCTGAAATATGTTAATATTACCATATTTATAGTTTACAGTTTTCTTTCAAAATCTCTGACGTTTCTACTTTGTTCTATATGATTACGTTTCTAATTTTTTCATATCGTTACGTTTCTTGTTTGTTTTATATGATTACGTTTATAATTTGTTTTATATGATTACGTTTCTAATTTGTTTTATATGATTACATTTCTAATTTGTTTAATATGATCACGTTTCTAATTTGTTTTATATGATTACGTTTCTAATTTGTTTTATATGATCACGTTTCTAATTTGTTTTATATGATTACATTTCTAATTTGTTTTATATGATCACGTTTCTAATTTGTTTTATATGATTACATTTCTAATTTGTTTTATATGATCACGTTTCTAATTTGTTTTATATGATTACATTTCTAATTTGTTTTATATGATCACGTTTCTAATTTGTTTTATATTATTACATTTCTAATTTGTTTTATATGATTACGTTTCTAATTTGTTTTATATGATCACGTTTCTAATTTGTTTTATATTATCACGTTTCTAATTTGTTTTATATGATTACATTTCTAATTTGTTTTATATGATTACGTTTCTAATTTGTTTTATATGATCACATTTCTAATTTTTTTTATATGATCGCGTTTCTAATTTGTTTTATATGATCACGTTTCTAATTTGTTTTATATGATTACATTTCTAATTTGTTTTATATGATCACGTTTCTAATTTGTTTTATATTATTACGTTTCTAATTTGTTTTATATGATTACATTTCTAATTTGTTTTATATGATCACGTTTCTAATTTGTTTTATGATTACGTTTCTAATTTGTTTTATATGATCACGTTTCTAATTTGTTTTATATGATTACATTTCTAATTTGTTTTATATGATTACGTTTCTAATTTGTTTTATATGATTACATTTCTAATTTGTTTTATATGATCACGTTTCTAATTTGTTTTATATGATTACATTTCTAATTTGTTTTATATGATCACGTTTCTAATTTGTTTTATATGATTACATTTCTAATTTGTTTTATATGATTACGTTTCTAATTTGTTTTATATGATTACATTTCTAATTTGTTTTATATGATCACGTTTCCAATTTGTTTTATATTATTACATTTCTAATTTGTTTTATATGATCACGTTTCTAATTTGTTTTATATTATTACATTTCTAATTTGTTTTATATGATTACGTTTCTAATTTGTTTTATATGATTACGTTTCTAATTTGTTTTATATGATCACATTTCTAATTTGTTTTATATGATCACGTTTCTAATTTGTTTTATATGATCACGTTTCTAATTTGTTTTATATGATCACGTTTCTGATTTGTTTTATATGATTACATTTCTAATTTGTTTTATATGATTACGTTTCTAATTTGTTTTATATGATTACGTTTCTAATTTGTTTTATATGATCACGTTTCTAATTTGTTTTATATGATTACGTTTCTAATTTGTTTTATATGATCACGTTTCTAATTTGTTTTATATGATTACATTTCTAATTTGTTTTATATGATTACGTTTCTAATTTGTTTTATATGATTACATTTCTAATTTGTTTTATATGATCACGTTTCTAATTTGTTTTATATGATTACGTTTCTAATCTAATATTATAGGATCAGCTTTTTCTCACATTCAATAAGTTTAATAGCTCCAGCTGAACAATATATTTACTTTTCTTGAGTTTGATTATAACACGAGCTATAACAAGATGCAGTAGTGATAGAAGGTTCTGTAAGATTAGTTGGAGGTCTGAAAACCAGCGCGTGACAAAATCACCATAATTAGATAATTAAAGACGACAATACATTCAGTAGAACTTTCTTATTATCAAAGTGAAACTATGATAAACCCAAGTGAGAGAATATTGAATACTGAGTGAATTCAATCAAACGTTTTATTTAATTTATCAAGATAAACTCTAAGTTTTACTACCACACGGTTTCACTTCAAGGAACTTGCGCTACAGGTGTGAAAATAACCAAACATATGCAAAACACACATTCTATTTTGTGAATCCGCGAGAGGAACTATTTTTTTTAAAATTACTGCCCTAAACCTCGATAAATTTCATCTATATGCATATTATTTTGAATAAATCACGGTGTTTTCACAGTTTCTTCGTTCGACTTCACCATCCTTACTGTGTGTACTTTGATGAATAAAACATGCCATTTTCGTTGGGTTGGCCCTTTGAATGAAAGCCCGTGTGTTATTTTTTAATTCATTTTCGTCACTTTTCATTTGCACCTGAGCATCTATGAAACATGAATTTTCAGCAGAGAAAACAAGACGGGATAGAGTTCTCAATTTGCACGATGATTGATCACATATTCTGATCGCATATACACTTGGTTAGTGGATATGCTGAAGGTTTTATAAAGTGTGTTCCTAATGTACTTGAAACTCAATACCACGTGCTAAACGCGAATATTGCCTTTCTCTTGTTTCGTTCGAAACTATCCGAGAAAGATTCAGAGAAAAATAAAGTGATGTAAAAGAGAAATAATATCTTACAAAATAACTGTTTCAAATTTTTAGTTATCCAATGAAAAGTATTTAGCCTTTCTTTTTTCTCTCATATTGGTTTGACCAATTCTATTCTAAGAGGGCCCGGCATGGCCAGATGAATAAGTCACTTGACTCCTAATCTGAGGGTCGCAGGTTCAAAACACCGTTAGTAAGGGCGTTATAATTTGACGGTCAATCTCATTTTTCGTTGTTGAAAGAATAACCAAAGAGTTGGCTATAAGTGTTGATGACTAGCTTGCCTTCCCTTTAGTCTTACACTACTAGATTAGGGACTGTCAGCAGTCCTCGTGTAGCTTTGGGTGAAATTCAAAACAAACCATTCTACTGTGATTATTTTGTGATTAATCGAAATGAGCTTTTTTTTAAATGCAAAATTAATTTCTTTTGTAGGCTTACATGTGATATTTGGATAAATCGTTACATGTCCATTACATCAGTTTCAAACCCCGTTGCTCAGTGGTAGGTTACCGGGTTTACAACGCTAAATTCTAGATTTGAGTATGCTTATGATACTCATTGTTTGGTTAATGACAGTTGCATGACTATAAATAGTTGTTTGTTTCTTTGTTTTAGAAATAATTGATACAACATAAAGTGATACGTTTGTTTTAGAATTTTCGCACAAAGGTTTTTATGGCAAATTACTAACCCTAACTTTGGACTGATAGACCAGAGGAAAGGTATACAGTCAATGTTCTACATCGTTAACACGTAGGTTGCTCTTGTCTGATGGAATATTGTGATTTGACTATCACTCTTATAACACTCCAACAGCTCCAAAGAGCGGATCTCGTTCCTATGCAACGAAACGGAAACCACGAACCTTCAGGTTTGAAGCCTAAGTGCGGTGCTTGTCATATCACACTCTGGCTATTTAGATTTAAAGATGTTTTTCGACATTTCTTTTTAAATAATTAAAACCAATTTCGCTTTTTCTTGACCAACCGACTAGATTTTAACTCTGCTCGAGCTTGTGGTTGGTTGGTTGACGTCACGTGTATTTCTACTGCTCGTCGAAAGTTACTGAAGAAAACCAGATTAATGACGTAAGAGCTTTAACTGATGTCACATCTTCGTAATACCATTCAATAATTACACACAGAAGTTTCTGAAGTGTTTTTAAAAACATGAAGCGAGTTAAAGGTCAGGAGAAAGTAATTGAACAGAAAAAAGCTATTAAAATTAACTGAATTTCATTTTACAACCTTGTTCACCTAACACACAGTTTCAATACAGCCGGTTTATCAATTTGTGTTAAGATGAATGATCAGAATAAACGGTGAAGTTATTTTTAAGTTACACTGTTTTTACTTCTGAACTACACATCATTCACCGCACACGTTATCAGGTTTAAAAAATAAACCTAAGATAAGAAGAGAAAATCGTATTACGGAAACCATGTGAATTTCAGATGTTCTGAGACTAAACAAAACTGGAACGTTTCACCAGTTTATTCGAAGAAATTAAGACATAAAGCGACAGTTAAAAATAGCACCGAGAGATATAAAAATATAAAAGGAAAGAACCAATCAAATTTATCCCTCATTAATCAGGTCTGAACACCAATGTTTTGGGGTTAGATTGACCAACTGCCATATGTGTTAATCACTATTACTAATTTGCAGCTTTTAGGCCTCATCGCTAAGAGTTAATTATCCACCGTCAATGATTTCATGGGTCATCGTTGTACACAAATCTTATGGATATATAGCTTTACCATATTAACATGTTCAGATTAAAAAAGGTTTCGAATATCACTACCTGCGTGATGAAGCGGGAAACTTACCTTCCCACCCCAAATAAGTATGTGATTTATAATCAAGATAAATTACAAATAGAGACGTTTCTGTGTTTGTATTTATAGCAAAGTTGCCAGAGGAAGACATTCGATCAGTAGCAACCGACCGCCAACCATTCCCGCCAAGGGAATGGTTGTCATACTTATAACGCACCTATAGCTGACTCATAAGTTCAGAAACCTAAAGCTTTATCACGAGGCCAAAGCCGCGCCCAAAGCACAAATGAATTTTTGTCATTGTGGGGCACACTCGGATTGTTCATTAAAGTGACGTTTTAAATATCTTGTCAGTAGATCACCAATAAGTTTGCAATAATATATAATATTTATTTTTACAAGGACGTCTGTGTAATAACAAGTTCTGGTTTGTCTTTAACTATCATAGAAAAACGTTTGAATTTCTTGTTCTCCATAGTTCTAGTTATTTTACATCACACGATAACTGAAACAAACCAAAACAATAGTATCAACCAATTCCACTGAGGTAACGAAGTTACAAACAGTTTTTATAGGTATTACTAACTAGTAGTAATTTAAAAAATCGTAATTCTGGTGAAAACGATGTGACCATTATCCCGTTAAGTAAGCTTTTGTACAGACAGGTGATGTTTCTTAAAAAGCTTGGTTACAGGGTGAAACAGGAATTACTAGTCAATAATAGATAAACAATAAATATTACAATTGGAATATCATTGTGTTATAAATACAACCTTCCTATGTCTATTAAAACACTTCATTAAAATATAAGCAAAAAAGTAAACTTTTTATAAAAGGAAGTCAACAAAAAATGGCTAACATCAGTCTTTTAAAACAATTAAACAAGATGGTAAGGATGGCAAGAAGTGAACAAAGGATGGCTAACATCAGTTTTTAAAAACAATAAACAAGATGATAGAGATGGCAGAAAGTGAACAAAGGATGGCTAACATCAGTCTTTTAGTAACAATTAAACAAGATAGTAGGGATGGCAGGAAGTGAACAAAGGATGGCTAACATCAGTCTTTTAGAAACAATTAAACAAGATGGTAGAGATGACAAGAAGTGAACAAAGGATGGCTAACATCAGTCTTTAAAAACAATAAACAAGATGGTAGAGATGGCAGAAAGTGAACAAAGAATGGTTAACATCCTTTTAGTCAGTCTTTTAAAAACAATTAAACAAGATGGTAGGAATGGCAGGAAGTAAACAAAGGATGGCTAACATCAGTCTTTAAAAACAATAAACAAGATGGTAGAGATGGCAGAAAGTGAACAAAGGATGGCTAACATCAGTCTTTTAGTAACAATTAAACAAGATGGTAAGGATGGCAGGAAGTGAACAAAGAATGACTAACATCAATCTTTTAAAAACAATCAAACAAGATGGTAGAGATGATAAGAAGTGAACAAAGGATGGCTAACATCAGTCTTTAAAAACAATAAACAAGATGGTAGAGATGGCAGAAAGTGAACAAAGAATGGTTAACATCCTTTTAGTCAGTCTTTTAAAAACAATTAAACAAGATGGTAGGAATGGCAGGAAGTAAACAAAGGATAGCTAACATCAGTCTTTTAGGAACAATTAAACAAGAAGGTAGAGATGATAAGAAGTGAACAAAGGATGGCTAACATCAGTCTTTAAAAACAATAAACAAGATGGTAGAGATGGCAGAAAGTGAACAAAGAATGGCTAACATCAGTCTTTTAGTAACAATTAAACAAGATGGTAGGGATGGCAGGAAGTGAACAAAGGATGGCTAACATCAGTCTTTAAAAACAATAAACAAGATGGTAGAGATAGCAGAAAGTGAACAAAGGATGGCTGACATCAGTCTTTCAATAACAATTAAACAAGACGGCTAGTATAGGTAGCTCTCGTGTGGCTTTGCGCGAAATTCAAAACAAATGAAAGAAACCAATTTGACCTATCTTATATTTATCTGAGAGAGAAAAGTTTAAATACAAACAAACATGCACGGTATTTCGTAAAATAAGTTAAATGTAAATATTTAATACCATTATTCCAAAAAAGTTAAATAGTATTACAATTTTTTTCTTTTAAAACCTGTTTTATTTCTACTTATGTAGAAAATTTTTAAAAATAATCAATTGATTATATAAGAAACTCTCACATAAATAGGACGATGCGTCCTTACAGAGAAGCTACACAACGTGAATCGAATCTCTAAATTGAGAGTTGAAAGTCCCCAAATTTACCACTGACTCAGGGTTTCATTTAAAGAGAAACAAAACCAAAACAAAAACAAAATGGTTCAGGATATTTTAAGTACCTTTAATTTATTTATTTTTAATATGTGAACTTAAGTAATTCAAAATATGATATGAAAGCTTCCTAAATAAGCCACTAGGTAATTTTATTCGGTTTGTGTTTCGGTTTCCGTACACCTAGTTAAATAATCTAACTAATTATTTCAACTAATATTTTGGTTATTTATTAGTGATATTATGTATAATTTAAATTCTTTGGATTACGATATACACTTATGCTGCTTTACTATGGTGACTTGTTTACCATAATTCGGTACGGAAAGGAAGGAAAACTATTATTATGAAAATATTTACCAAGATAATCACTCCAGTATTATCTTATCGTACGAACTGGCTTAAGGAAATTTTACTTTGCTCTAAAATATAACTTTCAAATATCTTCCACTAACAGAGAAACCAAATCCATGGGCCTCCAGTTCAATATTGTAGACTTATTTTCATTCTTATGAGATTTCTCTCGAGATACTTAGCTTAAAGTGCATTGATTTATCAGCTATCAAGACTTTCAAATGGTAATAAAAGTACAGGAAGGCGGATTCTTAACCATAAGTTATGT
Source organism: Carcinoscorpius rotundicauda (assembly GCA_011833715.1). Lineage (NCBI taxonomy): Eukaryota > Metazoa > Arthropoda > Merostomata > Xiphosura > Limulidae > Carcinoscorpius > Carcinoscorpius rotundicauda. Next base: position 77,686,014 of record CM022400.1, on the reverse strand, counting down.
TTGACGAAGTAATATTCTACAAATTTTCATCCCAAATAAAACGAAAATATATCTTGTTATATTTTCTGACCGCCATATTACAGTTCTTAATACATTTTTTTAAATCTCATAAATTATATCTCTTTCCTCAAACTCCACTGTTCAGTCGTCTTCTTCAGTGGGTTAGTGTTTCATGAGATTCCACTAGACACGTGCAGTTTAAGTAACTATCAAGAAGGAAACTTTAAAATTTCAATTTGAATATTTTGGTGACCGATTCTTCTGAATGCGTACGATATTTTAATTCATCGTTTTACTTTGCTTACTAATAAAAAGTCTACTAGATACATATGTGTATTTCTTATTGTTATGTAAGGCTTTCAGTTTATCACTAGGGTTTTTTAGAAGGCTTAACCATCGTGATCATCATGTTTCTTTTGTTTTGAATCTCGCGCAAAGCTACACGAGGGCTATCTGTGCTAGCCTTCACTAATTAGCAGTGTAAGACTAGAGGAAAGGCAGCTAGTCATCACTACCCACCGCCAACTCTTGGGCAACTCTTGTACCAACGAAGCATGGGATTGACCATTACATTATAACGCTCCCACGGCTGAAAGGGCGAGCATGTTTGCTGTGACGGGGATTCGAACCCGCGTCCATCGGATTATTAGTCGAGCGCCTTAACCACCTGGCCATGCTGTGCCCTACATCATGTAACTCACGTTGTTTTAGTGTGCATGCAATATGTAGTTAAAACTTGTGTTTTCTGATTGAAATTGAATTTAACTGGTGATAAATAGTTGTTGTCAACACTAAATAAAACATAGTTCCAGGTCAAGTAACTTAAATCAAAATTTATGTTCAATTTTTGTAAAATTCTATGAAATCTAAAAACCTCTATTCGTATGTGTCAACAAATATTATCAAATTGTACGGCAGTTTTTATTATATCAAGTCATTACGTAGATAAAGTTGATTATATTGGGTGTTCTCTGTGATTAGGACCAACTTTTGAAGTGTGTAAAAATCAAATAGCATCGATGTAAAATCTGCCTGATGGAAACACATTCCGTTAACGTGTGTATTTTTTATAGCAAAGCCACATCGGACTATCTACTGAGTACACGGAGGGGACTCGAACCCCTGATTTTAGAGTTTTAAATCATTAACTTACCGCTGTCCTAGCGGGGGCTATTCCATCACTCCTTGAACAGTTACGAGCTATTGTCGTTCTGCGAAATGCGTGTAATGATACATTATAGTTTTAAAATGATCACAGCAGTTCACGTGATCTCGTGATGATGGGCTTTCACCGTGATTTCAAAATGATTTTGTTGGAAATAAATAAAGAATAGGTAGTTAATGAAATGAGATCAGTGAACACTTAGCGACATCTAGGTCTATAACAAGATTCATATGGAACTAAGTAATCCATAACCAATTCTTGGGTGACATACAGTTCAAAATGTTTCAGGCAGTGAGTTATTGTGTTCCTTTAATTAAAAGTCGTTTTGCTTCTTATCGTTTGGTTTGTGCAGAACACCAAGATGTGACAGATTGTATTGTCACCATTTACTCGCAGAGATCTTGGTTGAAAATTAATAAAAGTTTCAGGGTTATTTGTCTACGTTCTAGGAAATTTTCTCAGTCCTGATTCAGGCTTAAGTAGGTCATTAAAAAAACATAAATATTAAATTAGATATGTCTTATTCATTCTTTTTTCTCTGAATAAAAGAGAGGGGAAAAATAAAACTATCTTGTCATGTAATTAAATAAATTTATTTCTCTTTGTTTATACAGTTTGTTTTGTAATATTTGATTTTTACTAAGCGCAATGCCAAACAATGTATTATGCGCGGTATGTCCACCAAGCTTATCAAAACTCATTTTTTATGTTATAAAACATAAGCTCGTTGACCTACAGATGAGCCACTGGGAAGCCGTTTCTTAACGTAAGAAAAGGTATTCCCATTGGCTACCTCGCTAGTCAGTAATATAAGACGAGGTATCGCATTGGCTACCTAGCTAGTTAGTAATATAAGACGAGGTATCGCATTGGCTACCTAGCTAGTCAGTAATATAAGACGAGGTAACGCATTGGCTACCTAGCTAGTTAGTAATTTTTTTATTCACTTTCAACATATTCCGATCTGAGTGTTGTAAGATTTAGTTAATTTCTGTATATGTCAAAATAGATACGTTTTACCTACTACATTTACCAGTAGGTGGCTTCGAACCTCGTCTTTATGAAAGAACAATAACAATGATTGACAGAATTCGAATCTCATAGATTTCATGTAGAACATCTAAGGTCACTAAAGTCTAATTACGTTTCCTTTTATTCAGTATCTGTTGGACGTGACCCAAAGATGGAAACGTGACATTTTATGAATGTTTGCAGAGCAGAGAAAAATTGCTTGTATATAGAATGCAACCTAACAAAAGTGCATCCACACGAGAGACAGACTGCAAAATAAATAATTCGTCACTTACGTTTATATAACTTGGTTTTGTGCAAATTGTTATCTGAACTCACTTAAGATGTATTGATTGATTAACCAAAGTGATCTATTTTTGCACGTACAGTAATCAGCAACACAAATTGGTCATCTATCAAAGACATAGCTTACACAAAGGACAACACTTTCTAATTTATATCGTTAGCACATGAGTAACGTTTAGATTACTTAACTGGTTAAAAGATGTTTCGTAGCTCGTGATTTTGTTGTGTATTCTGTCTTAGTAAAACCACTTCGTAGCAAAATAGCTGAGCCACTCCACGCAGTACTTGACATGACACAATTCAACTTGACATGGACCTGTCTAGAATAAAACATTTACATTTAATAATAACATAGATAATAGGAAGAAGGGATAGACAAACAGTCGGAGGACACACAAACAGATGGACAGAAGGAAGGACGAGTGAATAGACTGATAGACAAAAAAGCGAATAGATGTACAGATACTGAGACAGGAAAAGTACAACTTTGAGGACAGAGAAATAGACACAAGGACCATTGGATAAACTGATACATGGATAAAAGAATAACAAATACTGACATTACTTGTGGACACCTGGAAGAGAACCTTGACTGAAAATGTCACTGTTTTCTGATTGGAGGTTTCCTCCACAGGAAAACGGAGTTATTGCTTCCTCATATGTTTCCTCGATTAGCTGCAGTTTTAGATTTTTCTGTTTCTACGAACACGAGTAGGTTATTCAGAATAATCAGTTATGTTATTTTCTTATTTTAAAAACGAAATCCCTCGTTATGACATGTACTCAACATGAATATTCAAACATGTACTTGACTTGAACATTCAGACATGTATTTAACTAGAACATTCAGACATGTACTTGACTTGAACATTCAGACATGTACTTAACTTGAATATTCAGACATGTACTTAACTTGAATGTTCAGACATGTACTTAACTTGAATATTCAGACATGAACGTAGCTTGAATATTCAGACATGTACTTAACTTGAATATTCAGACATGTACTTAACTTGAATATTCAGACATGTACTTGACTTATACATTCAGACATGTATTTAACTAGAATATTCAGACATGTACTTGACTTGAACACTCAGACATGCATTTAACTAGAATATTTATACATGTACTTAGCTTGAATGTATTTGAATGGGAAATGGTTTAAACTTTAAGTAATTTTGGTTAAGACAAGTATTACAATGCCATTATCCTTTTTAGTTATACGTTGTAACTTGAAAACGTGAGTAATTGGGTAAGCTTCCTCGAATTCATTCTGTAAAAAACGTCAAAGACAAATTAGTAACAGGCTATTAGAACTCGTTTCATCTGATAGATGGTTGATGGTATCTTGTATGTTTTGTTTTCTTCACACTTTCCTTGGAGAAAAATGTCTTTATTGTTCCTTATAAATTCATTCTACAAGTATTTATAATCAGAGTAAGAGGAAACCGACAAAATCGTTACAAAGTGTATCTTTACTCGATTGGTTTTTATTCAAAGTTAAAGGAACAATATATTCCGTTTAGATAATCGATCGATTATGTTATGATCTCTCTTTGTGTCTTTAACAGAAATATTTTGTTTTTGCTGTATACTAGAAAGGTTTAGATATTTAGACAAAAAATGTTAGAGAATAGAAAGCACACGAATGATCTTTCTCTCTCTAGGTGGTAATAAAAACTTTTATTTCAATTACATGAAAATTCTCTTTTTGAATCTTTTAAGAAAAGCAAAATTAATTTTTGAGCCAAAGAAACATTTGTAACGCACCACGTGTGTTTCACGTTCACCACTCACGCTTTTCTAGAATCAGTAACTTGTTATTTACATCAAATATATGAAATGATTAAACCGAATATCATGCACGAGGGGTGAGGAAAAGGGTGGATAAGTTTGTTTGTGTTTTGATTTTCAAATGTCAGTTTCAAGCGTTTTCAATGACAACCAAAATAGATTATCTACAACTGATGAAACTGATTGTAACTCAAGGATAAAACATCCATAATTAGTATGTTCTACCTGTTAAACTTTACTTAATCGTCACAGAAAATTTTATCTGCTTACTATAATAAGTTTGAAGTTAAGTCTTTGGCGTTACAACACGTCTTTTTTATTTAGCAATTTTATTTTCTAGTTCAGTTAAAGTGTACAAAACACAACGATAAATAATGTTTATTGAATAAAGTTTTTTCTTCAATCTTCAATACGTTGGAACATTCAAGTATCAATTTCACATACGAAGCTAAGAACAAAGTTTTAAATTTCCACAAGGAGGAAGCTGAGGGCTGCAGTTTTATTTTTTCAGTAAAAAAAAATTTAACAACTGTGGTTTGAAGTTCTACATGAAGAGATTTAGGTACTATGTTTTAAAACTCTCCATGTCTACATTTACGTACTATACTTTTAAATTCAAAATGTACACAATAAGGTAGTGTGTTTTAAAATTCTGTATGTAGATACTTAGTAAATATATTTTAAAATTCTACATGTATACACATACCTACTATGTTCTGAAATTCTACAGATAAACATTTAGGGACTGTGTTTTAAAATTCTCCATGTAGACATTTCGGCACTGTGTTTTAAAATTCTCCATGTAGACATTCAGGTTGATGTTTCAAAATTCTCCATGTAGACATTTCGGCACTGTGTTTTAAAATCCTCCATGTAGACATTCAGGTTGATGTTTCAAAATTCTCCATGTAGACATTTCGGCACTGTGTTTTAAAATTCTCCATGTAGACATTCAGGTTGATGTTTCAAAATTCTCCATGTAGACATTTCGGCACTGTGTTTTAAAATTCTCCATGTAGACATTCTGGTTGATGTTTTAAAATTCTCCATGTAGACATTCAGGTTGATGTTTCAAAATTCTCCATGTAGACATTTCGGCACTGTGTTTTAAAATTCTCCATGTAGACATTCTGGTTGATGTTTTAAAATTCTCCATGTAGAGATTTAGGTACTACGTTTTAAAAATCTAATTGTATAAATTTAAATAGTGTGTTTTAAAATTCTGCATTTATACATTTAATTACTGTGTTTTTAAATTATCCGATGTATGCAATCAGGTACTATTTTTTAAGATTTTACAGAGAAACATTTAGGTACTGAGTTTTAAAATTCCACAAGAAGACCTTTACTTACTGTATTTGAAAATTTCACATATATACAATTAGGTACTGTGTTTTATAATTCTACAGGTATACATTTAGGTACTGTATTTTAAGATTCTACATGTAGACATTTAGGTACTGTGTTTTATAATTCTAAACGTTATTATTTACGTACTGTGGTTTGAAATTCATTGAAAAACAAATTTGTTTTTAAGTTTTACAGGTATGTAGTTAGGATCTGTGGTTCGAGATTCTACCTTTATAGTTACAAAACAAGAAATTGAATATTGAACTTTGACCTTAATTTAAATTATTAACCTTCGCTGGAAATAATAACTCGTGTTAAAGTTAGAACATCTAGAGTAGAACATATAAACTCGATAGTTTTACTTCACTGCTTTTGTTTGAATGTAAATTATTTAGCAATAGAAGTGTGTGCAGGGAGAGTGAGACATCATGATACGAGAATATCTTGCGAAGTTGTTTTTTTTTGTTTTTCCTATTACTACAAACTAAACAAAAATATGAAAGTAAATAACGCCTATTTCCCTAGAGTTCGAACCCCTGATCTCCCGTGAAGCGTGCAAGTTGGTGAACCGGATAAAAGAACACGGATAATAATTATTCAGTAGATCAATGTCCGTGAAATACACAAAATCGATTTCAAAGCTGGCGTGTTTCCCTTTTGTGCTCCAGTTTCCAATGTAGTTTCAATTGTAAGCTCTTATACAAATCTATCATGTGAGAAAGTTCACTAAATACACGAAAACAGAACAAGTTTTCAAAATGATTTAATTCTTAAACAAACATCCTAAACTTACAATCGATAAAGAAGTTATACAGCAAGAAACACTTAAGCCTCTCATTCACTCGTCTGTTTAAAGAGCATTAATTCTGACATTTCAATTTCAACTTAAAATGAAAATCCAACATAGATTTTATTCGTCTCTTACGTTTGCTGTTCATTTTTTTCAGCTTCTCTCTTGAATTCCGGTGAAATGAACGACTAACTATCTGCTTTGGTCTCATGAGTCCTTTAAGAATATGAGCCACGCATTCACAAACATCCACATGGATAAATAAATCAATTGGTATTTTTCAAGCATTATAAATCCATGTGATAACACAGAGTCCACAAACTTTTATCTCTCAGGGACTGAATGATAGTGACTTAGGAAACACAACAGCTCTTGAGATACCAAGGAGAAGTCAGCATAACACACACCTCTCGTAGTTCTAACAACTGCCACAAGATGGACAACAAGAAGAGCATGGCACTGGATTGATGTTTGCCGCTCGCTCGAGAGTTTGCTATGTATATAAAGGAAAAGATCAAAAGTGAAATATTTATTAAGTATTATTGGAAAAACCACAATAAAACAAGATAAAAACTACTCCAAACTAATTTATTTTATACATAAAGGAACACTTAAGTGTACTCTAAACCATACGTGCTCAAAACCAGTGGCTGCTAATTCATCTTGTATTTGGCAGCAAAAATATATGCAGTTTTTATTTAAGTTTCAATGAACGTGTACAGAAGAAGATATTTTTATATATTTTGCTTCACTGTGTACTCTGTGGTAGCAAAACAAACCTTTAATTTTATATTTGTTCGAAATTATTTTGCGAATTCGATAACATATCTTTATGGATTAAAGATCGGTATGTGTTATCTACATCTTCATCAGGAAAAAAATCAGTTCTGTTGCTTACATCAGTACGTATTATCTTCATCAGGATAAGTATCAGTTCTGTTACTTACATCAGTACGTATTATCTTCATCAGGATAAGGATCAGTTCCATTACTTACATCAGTACGTATTATCTTCATCAGGAAAAGAATCAGTTCTGTTACTTACATAAGTATGTATTATCTTCATCACGATAAGTATCAGTTCTGTTACTTACATAAGTACGTATTATCTTCATCAGGATAAGTATCAGTTCTGTTACTTACATCAGTACGTATTATCTTCATCAGGATAAGGATCAGTTCCATTACTTACATCAGTACGTATTATCTTCATCAGGATAAGTATCAGTTCTGTTACTTACATAAGTATGTATTATCTTCATCAGGATAAGGATCAGTTCCATTACTTACATCAGTATGTATTATCTTCATCAGGATAAGTATCAGTTTTGTTACTTACATAAGTATGTATTATCTTCATCAGGATAAGTATCAGTTCTGTTACTTACATAAGTATGTATTATCTTCATCAGGATAAGTATCAGTTCTGTTACTTACATAAGTATGTATTATCTTCATCAGGATAAGTATCAGTTCTGTTACTTACATCAGTACGTATTATCTTCATCAGGATAAGTATCAGTTCTGTTACTTTCAACAATATAAGTTGAAAAATCACACCTTGACAACTAAGGCTGTTAACAGTTGAAGTTTCACTACCCTTAGGTTTACTGCCCTTATACTATTCACTTTGTCATCAATGAAGATCATTAAAGATCAGTTGATGACTTGTCATAATGCATAATACTATAATCTAGTATCATCTATATTACACTGCAGAGTAAGGAAGACCTCAAGAGTTTTGTTTACAAAAATTCTAAGAAAGGAATCCCCGAAAAGATGTTACGTTTAAATAAGCAATTAGAAGAAAGCGTGTTTTTGTGTTTGTCTCAAATATTAAAGGAAAGGAAGCTTGTGTGAATCACCCACCGCCAACACTTTTGGCACGACAATCGCGTTTGTATGTTTTATCATCACTCATACCTTAATTACAAACCATAGTGTGAAGAACTGATTAAATAGAAGGAAGCTGGACTAAATCACCCACCGCCGACTCTTGGGTTACTCTAATCCAATTTGCATATTTTACCATCACTTATAACGTACCAAAGATAAAAGTGCGAAGTGCTGTATTTTGGCAAGGGACGTAATCCGTACGCTCATCAATACATAGTTTAGCGATGTTAGGGCAAGATAAGTCAGATACTTCAAGTTAAAATGAGTATTTATTGAAACAATCCAAAGCTAATTAATATTTGGATTAAAAATATCACTGCTCTGGTGGTATTAATCGAAATTAAAAAAGCCAGATGTTGTAATATAAAATGTTATACAAAAAACAACATCAGTGTTATTAGTATTATAAACATTAGTGTCATCTGTGATATTTTTGTTGACGAACTTGGGAAAAGAAATTAGATTTTATACAGATTTATAGAGTTAAAACGTGATTAAAATATTTATGTGTCGAATGAGAGATGAGTTTTGAGCTGAGGTGTACATTTCATGTACTGTAATTACAATAAATTTCATCAAGAAGTCTAATACTGAACACCAAACCTCCTACAAACATGTATTCTAAACACCAAACCTTCTACAAACATGTATTCTAAACACCCAATCTCCTACAAACATGTATTCTAAACACCAAATCTCCTACAAACATGTATTCTAAACACCAAATCTCCTACAAACATGTATTCTAAGCACCAAATCTCCTACAAACATGTATACTAAACACCAAACCACCTATAAACGTGTATACTAAACACCAAACCTTCTACAAACGTGTATACTAAACACCAAACCATCTACAAACATGTATTCTAAACACCAAATCTCCTACAAACATGTATACTAAACACCAAACCACCTATAAACGTGTATACTAAACACCAAACCTTCTACAAACGTGTATACTAAACACCAAACCATCTACAAACATGTATTCTAAACACCAAACCTTCTACAAACGTGTATACTAAACACCAAACCGCCCCCCAGTGGCTCAGCGGTATGTCTGCGGACTTACACGCTAAAATCCGGGTTTCGATACCCGTGGTGGGCAGAGCACAAATAGCCCATTGTGTAGCTTTGTGTTTAATTCAAAACAACAACAAACACCAAACCACTTACAAACATGTATTCTAAACACCAAACCTTCTACAAACATGTATTCTAAACACCAAACCTTCTACAAACGTGTATACTAAACACCAAATCATCTACAAACTTGTAAATTAAACATCAAACAACCTACAAACATGTAGACTAAACACCAAACCACCTATAAACTTGTATACTAAACACCAAACCATCTACAAACTTGTAAATTAAACATCAAACATGTAGACTAAACACCAAACCTCCTACAAACTTGTAAATTAAACATCAATCAACCTACAAACATGTATACTAAACACCAAACCACCTACAAACTTGTGTACTAAACACCAAACCACCCACAAACGTGTATACTAAACACAAAACCACCTACAAACGTGTATATTAATGAAAACCAAACCATCTTCAAACGTGTGAAGTAAGCTCCAAACCACTTACAAATCGACAGATTAAACATCAAACCACATATAAGCTTGTAATATTAAAAATCTAAACAACTCCCAAATTGTAGATGAAACGTCAAACCACCTAAGAAAGATTATAGTGAAAGACATCAAACCACGAACAAACTTGAAACCTCTTATAAATTTGAAGCACTTAATATCAAACTATCTCCAGACTTGTGAAATTTACAAATTTGTTTGTTTGTTTCGAATTTCGCGCAAAGCTACTCGAGGGATGTTTGCACTATTTGCACCATAATTTAGCAATGTAATACTAGAGGGAAGGTCATAAACACGCACCGCCAACTCTTGGGCTACTCTTTTACCAACGAATAGTGTGATTGAGCATCATATTATAACGCCCTTATGGCTAGGAGGGCGAACATGTTTGGGATTTGAACCCGCGACCCTCGGATTACGAGTAGCACGCCTTAACACGCTTGGCCATACCGGGCCACTACAAAATTGTAGATGAAACATCAAACAATGTTATAGCACTAAACATCAAATTACTTTAAAAATAGCTTTGAACAAAAACAAATCGATGCTTCTACAAGTTATTAGAACCCAGTAAGAGAAACAGTTGATTATTTGGTATTTAGAATTTCAGGAATTTCTTTTCTGGAATAAATATAATTTAAAAATAATAATTATTTGGTTTAATTATTTTCAGTTTTTTTTGTTTTGCAACCACTTTTTCTTTCACAATTTGTGGCGCGTATCTCTTCTTGATTTCAAAGAAGACCGACACAGACCTTCATGGTGTTGACTCAACGAATCCAGTGAGTCAGAAATATTGCTGGTGGTTTGTAATAATGTTATTAACAGTCAAGAAGTCATAAAACTTCATTTCTTGCGTTATTGGCATGGTTTCCTGTAAACTGGACCACTGCGTTTTCAAATCTGCACAGCGTAACAAAATCATTACGTTTCTAGCGAAACTTCGCGAACATTTCTAGGCTCGCGTGCGCGTTAGCGGCTTTCGATAACCAATATTCAGGCAGAAAATGCCATTAAATCTTAATTTTAAATCAATATTTATTTAGATGAACTATATATATATATTTAAAACGAGGTGTGCATTGAGCTAGTTTTAGGTAATAAAACACGCAAGTCTTTAAAATTTTAATAATATCCAATAAAAAGTTTACATCTCTGAAAATAATTTCTGATGAAAGTAATGTGTAATAATGTATCAGTTTGTAAAATGTCATGGTGAAACTTTTAATTAGTAGTTTTACAATATATTTTAATGTTAGTAAAGGCATTTTATAAACGTGATGCAATAGGTAGTAGCTATTCATTATAAGTTTGTATATTTGTTTTTAAATTTATTGCAAAGCCACACAAGAACTGTCTGCGCTATCCGTTTTTACTTCAGCCCTGTAACACTAGAGGGAAAGCAGCTAGTCGTTACCACCCACCATCAACTCTTGGGCTATTACCAACAAATAGCGTGCTTGACCGTCACTTCATAACGTCCCAACGGCGAATATTTTTAGTGTGACAGGGATTCGTACCGAAAACCCTCAAATTACGATTGAAGCGCCCTAATCACTTAGTTCTGCCGTCCACTGTAAGAATAAATGTCTTGTTCTGATAAAGTCGATCACCCACTGCAGGAGTCCTCGCATGACCAGGTTAATCACTCGACTCGCAATCTGAGGGTCGCAGGTTTGAATTCTCGTCACCCCAAACATTCTCGTTCTTTCAGGTGTGGGAGCATTATAAAGTTACGAGTTAATCCCACTATTCGTTGGTAAAAGAGTAGCCCAAGATTTGGCGTGAGTGGGGATGACTAGCTGCCTTCCCTTAGTCTGACGTTGAGTTAAATTAGGGACGGGTAGCACAGATATCCCTTGTGTATCTTTGCTCGAAATTAAAAAAAAAAAAAAAAAAAAATTATTTGCCGGTGTTTCGGTGTTAATGTTGAGGGCTTATACTGGAAAAATATGGGATTCGATCTCTTCTGTGGGAACAACACTTTTAGCTCATTGTTTGATATACAGAGTGCTTCATTACGAGGGTGTTTGTCACCGTTACCGCTAGGTGATGTACCCGTCTCTTGCACTGAAGTTATGTGAATTTAGGGTTAATGAAAGTTTATCTTAGGACATGAAAATTTGCTTCCCTTATATGTTATTGTGTAAAAGATGAAGTACATCAAACTGCAAAACACAAAATATGAAACTGCAAATTTGAATTATCTTTCATGGACTCAACGAACCTTCATGATAAATTTGGTGAAGATCCATCATAGGCGAAATATTAGTGGTAAAAAACGCTCATAAAAACTGCAAAATTCAAAACTGACAACTTGTACTTATTTCCTTAAGAGCCTATTAAACCTCCATATCAAATTTAGTAACGTTCCGCTTAGGGATGGTAAAGTAGTGCAGAGAAAAAAGTAGTGCACATAAAAACTGTAAAAAATATATATGTATTTCCACATGGATCCTTTAAACCATCATATCAAACTTGATGAATATTCATTCATACTCTGAGAAGTAGTTACGTCGATATACAACAGCCAGCACTATTATATCAACATAGATAAGTTGTTAGGTAGACACACAACAGAGAGTACTATTATATTAATATAGATAAATAGTTATGTGGACATACGGGAGACAGTACTATTATATTAATGTAAATAAATAGTTATGTGAACACACAACAGACAGTACAATTATAGTAATATAGATAAATAGTTAGGTGGACATAAAACAGAGAGCACTATTCAGTGATGTCGAGAAACCCACTTGTTGAGAATTTTATATGCAAAAACGGCTCTTTTGGGTTCAGAAAATATTTTAAATAGAAAGAGCCGTTTTTGCATATAAAGAGAGCACTATTATATGAATATACATAAATAATTAAATGGACATACAACAGAGAATACTATTATATTAATATACATAAATAATTAAATGGAGATACAACAGAGAGTACTATTATATTAATATAGTTAAATAGTCAGTTGGACACAAGAGAGAGTACTATTATATTAATATAGTTAAATAGTCAGTTGGACATACAACAGAGAGTACTATAATATTAATATAGATAAATAGTTAGGTGGACACACAACAGAGAGTACTATAATATTAATATAGATAAATAGTTAGGTGGACACAAGAGAGAGTACTATTATATTAATATAGATAAATAGTTAGGTGGACACAAGAGAGAGTACTATTATATTAATATAGTTAAATAGTCAGTTGGACATACAACAGAGAGTACTATAATATTAATATAAATCAATAGTTAGGTGGACATACAACAGAGAGTACTATTATATTAATATACATAAATAGTTAGGTGGACACACAACAGAGAGTACTATAATATTAATATAAATCAATAGTTAGGTGGACATACAACAGAGAGTACTATAATATTAATATAAATCAATAGTTAGGTGGACACACAACAGAGAGTACTATAATATTAATATAAATCAATAGTTAGGTGGACATACAACAGAGAGTACTATAATATTAATATAAATCAATAGTTAGGTGGACACACAACAGAGAGTACTATAATATTAATATAAATCAATAGTTAGGTGGCCATACAACAGAGAATACTATAATATTAATATAGATACAGGAAATAACAAATATCATAACAACGTACGAACAAAAGGTAAAAGTGATTTGTGACAAAGTTTGAAGATGTTTCATGTAATATGGGGTGAGTTTGGATGGGAATTCTACAATATTAAGAACGTTATGAAAAAGTTCCAGTGATATACAGTAAAACAATTCTTAAATAAAGTTTGTTCTTTATTTTAAACGGAAGTATGATTTTATATAAAACGTTGGAATACCTAAAAAGACTACAGTTTAAACTTACGGGATAATTTTCTGGATATAATGAACTGGAAATGGACAGGTTTTAAATGAACGATTACTTAACGTACGTATTTTCAAACCACGTAGTTGAAAATGTTTTTTTTTTCAAGTGTTTATATCAGTTACCTAGGCCTAAAGACATAAACAAGTCAGTATAAAACGACTCGCACTATCGAAATGGTCAATTTATTCAAAAAATAAACCACACGTGGTGCATTTTGTAACCTGACTATTGTGTGTTCGTGTAGAATTTGAATCTCTCTGTAAGTAGAAACCCAATATTAAAAGGCTAGCATATTACAAGTTATGGCTTCGATACGCCTCTCCTCTTTGGTTAATTATAAGTTAGCGAAGAGGTGAATTTTAACGACAGTTAAGTGAAACGTTTAACAGCAGATTTATTGTGTGTACTCAATTATTATATTTCTTCAGATGAAGAATTTGTATTTTGTGAGAATATTCTGTCCGAACCTAAATATGTAGATGTTTGAAAAGAATTGTCACAATGATATATACAGCTCCTACGTACACATTAAATAGACGATTGACCATTCAGTCCTTGTGTATGCATTCCTTGGCTGGAAGAATGTTTGACCTCTTTAATTTTTAATAGACGAAAATAAGACATAAAATGGTTTACATTACAAGACCAATGTCAAAATTACCTCTAGTCTATTCATAAATACTTGTTTTTGGTTTCTTTGTTTGTTTGGAATTTCGCACAAAGCTACTCGAGAGCTATCTGTGCTATCCGTCCCTAATATAACAGGGTAAGACTAAAGGGAAGGCAGCTAGTCATCACCACCCACCGCTAACTCTTGGGCTACTCTTTTACCAACGAATAGGGGGATTGACTGTCACATTATAACGCCCTCACGGCTGGGAGGGTGAGCATGTTTTGTGCGACCGGAATTCGAACCCGCGACCCTCGGATTACGAGTCGAACGTCTTAACCCACCTGGTCATACCGGGCCTACTTGTTTTTACACATAATGTTTTTAATACAGTGCTGAGTCTTAGCGAATGTACAATTCAGTATGTGTGATTTTTCTGTGGATGTCTCGTGATCTTGACGTTAAGAAATGCTATTTGGTCAGTTTTTTGCTTGTTCACAGGTGAACTGAAGAGTTTAGGCGTAAAGAATTAACGTGGTTAAAAAACTAAGTGGGTGTTTTGTGATGTTTTTGTTTGTTTGTTTTGGAATTTCGCGCGAAGCTACTCGAGGGCTATCTGCGCTAGCCGTCCCTAATATAACAGGGTAAGACTAAAGGGGAGGCAGCTAGTCATAACCACCCACCGCTAACTCTTGGGCTACTTTCTTTCCAACGAATAGTGGGATTGACCGTCATATTATAACGCCCCCACGACGAGCATGTTTGGTGCGACCGGGATTCGAACCCGCAACCCTCAGATTACGAGTCGAACGCCTCAACACACTTGGCCATGCCGGGACTTATGATTATTATATATCATCAGTTAACAAGTGAAATTAAAGAGCATTCATCAGTCCTATAGATGTGAATCCAACAATGACTCAGTACACGAAACAAAACAAAAACTCAACATATTAAGAAACCAAATAAACACAGTCACAACACAATGCTCACCAGATAAAATTAACGATGAAGTCAACAAAATAAAACAACACTTCATCAACATCAACAAATTTCCTCAAACATCCGTGGACAAAAATTATGCACACACCTAGACAAACAACAAACAAACAACATTAAATCCCAAGATACAACAATCTACATAACTGTACTGCTGCATGCCATATGTTTCCGACATGAAAAAATAACCAACATTTGGGAAAACTTGTAACAAAACACAACATTCCAGTAAATAGCAAATTTATTCAAAAAACACGTACAAAACTAAAGTCCATACTATGTAAAAACTACACTGACAAGCACAACACCAATATAATTTATAATATACAATACAACAACTGCCTCGACATCTATATTGGAAAACAAGCAGAGAAATGGAAAACACATTCACACGTTTTTAAACACTGCAAATAAACACAACATAACCATAGAAAACATCCAGATACTTAGTGGGGGGAAACAAATATAAAGAAACGTAAAATCAAAGTCGCCCTATTTACGTACAGCAACAAAAACCAAAATTAAACCAATATAAAGGAAGGCCTTTACACCTATACTAATTAATAACCTAGCATTCAACTGCAACGCCCTCTACAAAACAATACCCGTTTATACTTTCGTCCTTTGGACGGCAACGGTCAATTGCAAACACTCTTTTTGTTAACCTGATAATGATCTACGAAGGTCTAAACGTTGTTTTCTCCTAATCAGTAAATGTGTTAATATCCATACCAGCCGTTCTGAGATACATTTTTATTTCAAGTGGATTTCTCGTCAACAAGAACGTCTTCACCACACTTGTATTTTATAATACATTTCAACAGAAAAACAAGAATTAAATATCTGCTTCGTAAAAGTCACATTTCAACCCTCATTAGTTTAATTTTATATTCAGTTCACGTTTTGTGTTAACTCTTAGTTTTACATTTAGTTTACGTTTTGTACTTTCTATTAGTTTTCTATTCAGTTTATGCTTTTTATTCATAGTTTAATGTTTAGTTCTAATTTTGTGCTTACTCTTAGTTTTATATTTAGCTTACGTTTTGCACTTATTCTTAGTTTTATATTTAGTTTACGTTTTGTACTTACTCTTAGTTTTATATTTAGTTTATGTTTTGAACTTACTCTTAGTTTTATATTTAGTTTTAGTTTTTTCCTTTTTCTTACTCTTAGTTTTATATTTAGGTTTAGTAATACTTGGTCTTAGTTTAATATTTAGTTCTAATTTTGTACTTTTAGTTTTATATTTACTTGAGAAATTATTAAACTATTAAATATTTCATCTAGTGGATTTGGGGATACCTATCTAAATCACAACCTCTTTTGAGTAATACAAATATTTTATAGTTACAAATTAACCATGAAACTTGATTATAATTATCTGTTCTAATTTCAGTGTTTCTAAGCTAGAACCAAGTGTAAACATAAAATATTACAAACTTAAATTCTTCATGGTAAATACCACTTTAGTCTTTACTGTTTGTAAGCATTCAGACTTTTACACATCGCAAAAAATTCAAAATGTTTTTAGTCAGACTTGTAAATCTATTTATTCTATTGTGTTGCCTTCCTAACTTGTAAATCTATTTATTCTATTGTGTTGCCTTCCTAACTTGTAAATCTATTTATTCTATTGTGTTGTCTTCCTAACTTGTAAATCTATTTATTTTATTGTGTTGCCTTCCTAACTTGTAAATCTATTTATTCTATTGTGTTGTCTTCCTAACTTGTAAATCTATTTATTCTATTGTGTTGTCTTCCTAACTTGTAAATCTAGTTATTCTATTGTGTTGTCTTCTTATCTTGTAAATCTATTTATTCTATTGTGTTGTCTTCCTAACTTGTAAATCTATTTATTCTATTGTGTTGTCTTTATAACTTGTAAATCTATTTATTCTATTGTGTTGTCTTCCTAACTTGTAAATCTATTTATTTTATTGTGTTGCCTTCCTAACTTGTAAATCTATTTATTCTATTGTGTTGTCTTCCTAACTTGTAAATCTATTTATTCTATTGTGTTGTCTTCTTATCTTGTAAATCTATTTATTCTATTGTGTTGTTTTCCTAGCTTGTAAATCTATTTATTCTATTGTGTTGTCTTTCTAACTTATAAATCTAGTTATTCTATTGTGTTGTATTCCTAACATGTAAATCTATTTATTCTTTGAGGTCGTCTCACCAACTTGCATATCTAGTTACCCTTTTGTGATGTTTTCTTAGCTTGTAAATCCAGTTATCCTGTTGTAATGTCTTCCTAGCTTGTATATCCAGTTATTCTTTTAGGTTGTTTTCCTAAGTTGCATATCTAGTTACTCTGTTGTGATGTTTTTCTAACTTATAAACATTGTTATTCTGTTGGTTTGTATTTCTAATTTGTAAAACTAGTTTCTCTGTTAGGTTATCTTTCTTCGTATTTTCAAATATTCTGGCGAAATGCGAACCACAAACTGGAAAACAAACCAAGTAGGTAATCAGTTACTCCCTCAAATAAAAGTGGTTTATTCTGATAAATCGAATCAGATAATTGTTGTTAATCTAGTAGATTATTTGTTCGTATTATATATTTTGCATTCTATCAGTTATTTCTTCATCTTTATTTTGTGACAGAAAGTAAGCACAGAATACGACTTGTTCAACTCATATTACGTTAATGGAGTATCGGATATTACATATATTACTATCTTACCTTTTACTATCATATATTTTTGCGCTGACACTGTCTGAAATGAGGGAGCATCGGCTGAAACTTCACAACGAAAAAGTCCATCTGTTGATGGATTTACTCCACGCATAAATACCGCACGCTCATCAGAAAGACTGACCTGTTTAAAAATGATCCAGATAAGTTGTATTAATTCCACGGTTTGTCTCGTATCTAAGCTATTTTTCAATTTCTATAAATATATTGCAATATTATACGTTTATTTAAGACTGTATTTTCTTTGAACCATTGTTCATTGAGAAAAAAAGATAACACCAGCATATCTTTGAGTACATAATTATTATCACATTCAAAGTCCTTACGTTTGAATGTGTAACAAATTTTGTCTTTGAAAAGTTCTATTTGAACTATGACACATCAAAACGTGGTTCTGAAGACATTACCGAATCTGTTAGCAAACGATAGACGCGTATATAGACGAAAACATTATCGTTCTGCGCACCTTCACGTAAGAGAAGTGTGGCCTGCGCAGTAAAAGCAGTGAACAAACAATCAATCAAACAAAAATAGAGATTTTTACTATTTTACATGTAGACGATCAATCTGCAGTGTTACAATGATGCTATCAAGATGTAATACAATATATATAATGAACCTGCAATGATTTTAATATTTGAAAAGATATAATGATATCCTTTGTATCTAATATAAACATTGGATTAATAAATTCATTATAATTTAAATAAATGAAAACTAAACATAAAGTGGTTTGACACTAAGTATATAGTATTATTCTGGATATTAAAAAAGGTACATATAAAGGGGAACAGGTCCCCACTGAGAATCTTTGACATGTTATCTGTATTACACTTTCATAGATTCAGCTCGAACGAAACTGTCAGCTCGCAGATTTCTTTGACTTATTTCAAAGAGATGATCTGGTTACTTAATCAATAGGGTGTTAAAGATTATTGTCATAATAGGTTAAATTTAAATTAGTTTGGTTTCCCAGTTTACTCGATAAGAACAGGTGTGACGACCCTATCATGTTCCTAATTAACAATTAATTAATCCATAATTAAACTTGTCTTCTACAGAAGTTACCGGTATCGAACCAACTTTTGTTTTCAACAATTCTGTATCATCAATATTCTGCTTGTTTGTCACAACCAGCTTCATCCTCTTGGTTCTGCATCAGTTTACCTGACCACAAATTACCTGTGTAGAGATTTTCATGTTCAAAGTTTGTACAATATTTTTCAGGTAGATATTAACGCCGTACAAACAGAGTTATTTTATATAGAATGAAGTAACGTTTTGAAAATTTAAAAAAAAAGTGTACACCTTTTTCTGTGCGAAAACTTAACATGATCTTCGTGAGGTACATAACCATTATTTATCATTGAAACTAAAAAAGTTTGGTTTGTATTCCACGCAAAACTACTCGAGGACTATCTGCGCTAGCCGTCCCTAATTTAGCAGTGTAAGACTAGAAGGAAGACAGGTACCCATCACCACCCACCGCCAAGTATAGTAACACCATCACCACCCATTGACCGTGATATTATAACACTACCACGGCTGAAAGGGCAGGCATGTTTGATGTGACGGGGATTCGAACCCGCGACCCTCGGATTACGAGTTGAGTGCCTTAGCCACCTGACCATGCCGAACCAACGTAACATGTAAAGAAGCCATTATAACATGTTTTTACAACCAGAAGTTTGTTTGTATTAATTCTCATAAACTAATTTTAGCACTATATCATGCAGTGCGGCAGTGAAACTGGCCACAGGCTTACTTTTACTGCAATTTGTTCTTTAATTTATGCCAATAAAAGAATTAGCTATTTTACAAAATTTACATTTTTTATTTCAGTATTCAAACCTAAACTTCCTGAAGAGATACGCTGTTTAAGTAAAGTACAGAAATTTTTGAACCGCAGCTGAGCTGATTGTTTCCCTGTTCGAGGCGTATTGGGCGCCATATCTCAACTTTTAATCCAAGAGGTCATGGTTCGAGTCCCATTGCAACGAAAACACGCTCGTGACCATAGTAAGAGACCCCAGATCTTTTATAATAGCAATGTCCAAATTCAACTGTTCGATTAGATAACTCAACAGTTAAAGGATGGTGCTGTCGATTGTTTGATTTCTTTCTCATCAACCACTTCACAGTTAAGAACTGTCTTTTGTAAACAGTTTTATGAAGCTTTAGGGAAAAATCTGATGTAATTATGATTTATCTTAGTCACGTGTCGATCCAACACTGAGGAAAGAAATGTGCGTTTCCTGAAAGCAAAGCAGCATCGAGTTACTCGCTGTGGTGTTCACAGAAGGAAATCGAACCCCTGATTTTAGCGTTGTAAGTCCCAAGACTTATCGTTGTAAGCACCAAGACTTATCCTTGTAAGTCCCAAAACTTATCCTTGTAAGTACCAAGACTTATCGTTGTAAGTCCCAAAACTTATCGTTGTAAGTACCAAGACTTATCGTTGTCCAAGGCTAGCATAAAATAGCTAGTAATGTCAGTATAGTAACACCTCACGACGAGAGAATAGCTGGTAATGATAGTATAGTAACACCTCATTACGAGAGAATGACTAGTAATGTTAGTGTAGTAACACCTCATTACGAGAGAACAGCTAGTAATGTTAGTATGGTAACACCTCAAGACGAGAGAATAGCTTGTAATATCACCATATTAAAAAAGAGAATATCTAGTTTTTTATTGCTACAGTACACAGAAGTAAACTTAGGAGACGTACATGTGGTGTTGTTGACTTGTCAGAGTAAGTAAAACTGTTGTAAGTTTTTGATTCCTGCAGTAGGCAGTAGTAAACTTAGGAGATGTACATGTGGTGTACAGTCAGTAAAACTGTTGTAAGTTTTTGATTCCTACAGTACACAGTATTAAACTTTGGAGATGTACATGTAGTGTTGTTGACTTGACTGAGATCGGAAACAGTTTGTTGTGTTCTTGGCTGTTTGTCCCTGTTTTCACAGGAATGAGAACCTTGGCTTCAGTGGAATAATTATCGTCACTTTGACAAATGGTACTCTGCAGCTTTCAGTACAACTCACTTGCAGTTATGGCGGACAGATCTTACTGTTGGTTCCAGCTGAAACCCAGACTTCAGTTCATAAAAGTGCCATCTAGCTGTTTTGAAAGTTGTCCCCAATTTTCAGTCTCTCTAGCTTTGAATCTCATCAACAGACATAACAGTACAAGTACAACTTGTCTCTGAATCTATGATAGAGCTTGTTGTACATTGTTGGGAAGATCAGAATAGTTTTGTATCATCATATTTCTTACAAATGTCTTTTCTAATTACGTTCATAAGACCATCTGGATCTCCTGGGAGTAACATCGTGTATAGAATCCTTAATACAATCATGCAGAACATAAGTAATCGATTGTTCTTGTCAAGAGCAGTGAAACTTGATGCCTTCTGTCCAGCATCTTCATTTGGAAAGTCTGATGTCACTCTAGAATCGATACCAAAGAACTGCGAATTAAATGGTCATTGTTCCCGCCCAATATTGGAGCATTACAACAATATCTTCCTTTCACACCTCAATTCTTTGATGATCTGGTGTTGTTCCTTCTGCTCACAAAATCCAAGAGGTTCTCAGAAGTACAGCTAGACATTTCATGTTTATTACTCTTCTAATGAATTGTTGTGACCAGTTCTTCCTATTTTTCTTTCTTTAATTTGATCTGTGGTTGTTTCCCATCTGTTTCTCATTCCGTAATGACCTCTGGGCCTGAAGTGTTGCATCTACACCTACATTGAGAGTATTTACCTAAAACCATTTTCTACTTTTCCTATATTAACATTGCTTTATCAATACAAGATCACTACACTCACTCAATCAATGTCGGCAGTACGTCGATATCTGTTTTGTGGCCAGCCGTGAACCTGGTTTTCACAGAGGGAGCGGTAAACGCTTGCTTTTTCACCAATCAGGTTTTAGTAAATCTTAGTAAACGTGTTAACCACCAATAAACAAACGATCCGAAATTAGTCGAAAATTATGTTCTACAAAATCTGTAAATATAATAATTTAACTAGCCATCAATATTCCAGTTTTTAAATAAAGTTTTTGTGCACTGTTCTAACAATTCATTGATTTTTTTTTAAAACACCATTGACGTTTCTAATCCTTTCAGAGTCTTAGCCAGTTTGAGACTTCGAGGTTTTGACATTTCAATCAATGTGGTTTCAACGCTTTTGGACTAAAATATGGAATCATTTCGTTATCATTCAAAATCAGATCTTAAAAATAGACGTGAAGATGTTTTTGAATTATACCAAAATGTGTACTTTTTGGTAAATAATCCATTATAGAAAACTGGTTACAACAGCAATCCTTTTATTTGTGTTTCTCTAACAAAGGAAAAATTTAAATAAATCTAAATCTAAAGCATTACTGACATAAAACTATGATATATATCAATTTATCACACAATATCATATTAAACCGCTATTCTAATTTAGTACAATATGCTTAACAATAGGTCTTCTATTGTTGTAAGGATGCTTACGACAAAGTCCTGAAACACAACGTAAAAAAATAGTTAATTCCAATAGATGACACGAATAAAAAACATTTTTTTATAAAGTGTGTTGGTTTAGATATAATGTAACGACATCAACTAACTGAAAGTGTAAGCCCTTAAGGGTTTTATGTCTTGTCATCTACACCTCGTGAAGAGGAAATGTTCGTCACAGTTCGGCCCAAACTGCTCTTCCGATGATCAAACACCTCCAGGAGATATTTTAACAAGAGTGTGTGAAACAAACAAAATCAGTTGAGTTTTTCTCATGGCTTACAGGTTTCTAAGTTTAGATGTTTCACGAAGAAAAACTAGATTGTTAAGTTACAAAACAATAACATAACACATTCGATCCCAATTGTTGTAAAGTAATGACACATTTCTAAAGTTGGATATTTACATTTTGTTGTTCGTAAGCAGTTAACAAAAGCTAAAGTATTTCTTTAATGGCCGAGCGCGTTAAGGCGTGCACTCGTAATCCGAGGGTCGCGGGTTCGCGCCCGCGTCGCGCTAAACATGCTCGTCCTCCCAGCCGTGGGGGTGTATAATGTGACGGTCAATCCCACTATTCGTTGGTAAAAGAGTAGCCCAAGAGTTGGCGGTGGGTGGTGATGACTAGCTGCCTTCCCTCTAGTCTTACACTGCAAAATTAGGGACGGCTAGCACAGATAGCCCTCGAGTAGCTTTGTGCGAATTTCCAAAACAAACAAACAAAAGTCTTTGTTTATGGTTTTGCATTCAGCGAGGTCTCTGGTAACAAATACACACCATCTGAACAGTGGATTTTAACACTGAAAGGAAGAACGACCTGACAATGACCTCCATATTTACAGTAGGTTAACTGACTTGACCTCTCTATTTGCAAAAGGATAATTTATGTGAAAGGGACATTACACTTTATGATAGATATATTTTCGTTAAAATGCTGTTAATTACAGTTTTTATATTAGATGTAGAATAACAAAGAGTCACAAATCAGAAATATTGTTGCTTAAGTTTTAATGGGAACATTAAATACAAAGCAATTGAAATTAACATGTGCATTTTCTCACTTGATGTCGCTACTTTACATAATAGTAGCAAATTTTACCACCACCTCTTAACCTTTTCAGACAGGTGTTTAATCGCTATTATGACCATTCTCGTCCTGTAAGGTTAAAAATAAGGCAAACAAATCAATAATGTTCGTAGTTGTTGACTTCAATGCATATGAACTTTATAAACAACAAAATGCAATAAATGAATGATTACTCGTCTTAGTGACTAATGTCTCGGGCTACAGATCATGAGGTCCGAGGTTCGCCTGTAATACCACTCAACACGCTTCTCACTTTTAACTGTCTTTTCTTTGTAAAAGTGACAGTCAATTTTGTTATTACTTTCACAGTCGGGTTAAGCCGTGGTGGCGACAGGTATTGCTAAGTCGTCACCTTATTTCAAATCAGTAGTTTAAAAAAGGAAAAGCTATACTTCACCACTAGGTGTCTCTGGTGGCTTGGTTGTATGTGATACAAGAGAGACTGTTGGTAATAATAGCTGAGGAAAAAATAACAACACACTAAATTAAGATCAAGTAAAAATTATTGGCTGATGAAATGTGTAAAAAAGAAGTTAAAATGTGCAAAACGATGAACTATGAATAGCAAGTTGGAAACTGAAAATCATATATGTGTGATTTCAATAAGGAAAATCTGGCTTTTCCTCTACCAAATATTAATGCTAATAGCTGAAGGATACACTGTATATTTTGAGGATTGATCTTTTATAATCCTAAGATAGTATGTACTTTCGGAATGCTCTGGATTTAGAAATCAATTTCTGTAGGTGAATGATAAACCTAAAACTAATGTTTTAAAAGATGTCCTTTTGTATCATTTACGCTGTGACCATGACGGGTATCGAGACCCAGTTTTTAGCGTTATAAGTCTTGAGAACAAAAATGCCGTAAAGTTAAATGATTATTCATAAGGGAAGAAGATTTACTTAAATTATTGTCTAAACGGCCCTAAGGTACACAGTAACCATTTATCACTTTAATCCAGATAAGGCAGTGAACCAATATCATTTAACTCAATGCCATCATTCTTGGTTCTTTAAAAATGAACACCACAATTGGGAATCATTTTGATAACTCTTCCCTAGTTGGAAGTACTTGGTGCATTTATCAAGAACACGTCTTAAACTTGGGGTTTACGTATCACTGAGCCACGCCCAGCCCTCACAGAGAGGGAGGATAGGGACTCTTTAATCTTGCATACAAACCTCACTTTTTATGGTAGACCATAACTGACAGCGATGGAAAGATGATAACGATACACGAGAGAAGGAAAAACAAAGATCACTGATTTCCAATGGTTTGACATACTGTATGTTAAAACACAAAGTTTGGAAACAGAAAACCACAAATCATGTTAATCGTGTTTCAAATTAAGGAAATTTAAGAACGTATATCCTGGATTAACATTTTCATGTTAGTTTGTCATGTTCCGTTACAACTTACAAGTTTACTGAATCATGACGACTCGGCATCGCCAGGCTGGTTAAGGCGTTCAAATCCCCGTCGCACCAAACATACTCGCCCTCTCAGCAGTGGGGGCGTTATAATGTGACAGTCAACCGCACTATTCGTATGTAAAAGAGTAGCCCAAATGTTGGCGGTGGGTGGATATAAAAAATATAAATATTGATAAAATATTTATTGTGTCGTAGCTTATAGTTAATATAAATAAGAGAATTGAGTACATTAAACATGCAAACCTACAAATCACGTGACAACTATGTCCAATAGAAAGTATTTGTAGAACGGTATATATATATCAGGTCTATAGTTTGTTTTGGATTCATAAATAGCGTGAGTCCACTGAAAATATTCGTACACTCAGAAAATATAAATCAGTTCAGATTGGGAATATAGAATTTCAAAAATAGGTAACTTGGTGGGCTTAGAAATAAATAACTATAGATCATCTTGGGGTACCAGAACTATTTAGAAAAAGATTCATGACAAATTATACGACAGTCATGGAAAACAAAGTGCAATGTATTGTAACAGCTGAGGATCTACGAAACCAAAATTTAATGTCAAAACCCGCCCATGTACCCAGGAAACAGTAAAAAAATATAATAAAGAAGGAACTCTGTTTAAAATTCAACGAAATTCACGCGTAAGCAAGTTACCTTGCCGACACAGCTAGTCAGTAATTCATACCTAAAGTAGCTGGACAATAAAATCGGTATTCATGCTATGTTTTACGAAAGCACATTTGTCAAGTCGCTTAAGACTTTTTATGTTTTATTTTGTAATCAGACTATCGAAACAAGCATTGAGAAATCATCATTCTCTCACACCAGGCAGATTATGGAAACAAACAGAAACAAGTAGTGAGCTTTGGGTACGACAGTATTACAATGAAGCCTTTTCTAATAAAAACAACATTACAGATCTAGTGTTTAGATTCAGAGTTATTAGATGGGGCATAAGTTAACGTGGTAACATGGACTAGAAAGACGTGAAATTAGAGTGAAATAGCGTATTAGACCTCTTTGCTGGTAAACATATTGTGACAATTAACACAATTATAATAGATAGTCATGGGGAATGCCCATAATGAAAAACAAATGTGCAAGTAACATACTTCATTTAGATTACTCTATAGCACCAGTTTTAATGTTATAAAATTCCATGTTGGACAGTAATAACGAATCATGATAAAAGTTTATTTTTAATTTATTAAAAAAATGGAAAACTCGAATGGAATTGAAGTTGTAAGGTCAAAACAAAAACATAAAATTATACAGATAAAACGAGAGACCCCAAAATTACTCAACAAAAAGGTTCAGAGGTTATAGATGTGTCTCAGGATTTTGATTTGGTTCTGCAACTAATCACTTTCCTTTCCACTTAAGCTAATCAGTTTTTACACAGATAAAGTTTCCAAGTTTGTCTTTCAAACAAATCTTTACATTAAATGAAGTTTCAAACTACATATTAGAAACTATAATTTTTGGAAATAATTTATCTTGAGTATTGCCATACATATGTCGTTAGTATTCTGCTGTCTTTAAATATGGTACTTTTAATCTACTGATACAAAATATAGTGGTAAAATATTAACATTAAATAGTATGATAATTATACTTTAACCTCGGAAGAATGTGGTGGCTATACATTACACATCATTAACATAACGATTATGCAAGTAAATATTCACAAATAAAACGGTTATACATTAAACATGATGGTTATGTACTACTATCAACAAGAATAGAGGTTAAAACATATTTTAGAGATACCAAGTAGGGAAAGAAAAAGGTAGAATTTTCTATTAAAATCAAAGAAATTGAATAATGATAACGTTGTTGAGTTTAACCATAACAAACATACAAAAATACTTTCAAGCTTTGACACACAAAACTGTCGAAACCGGATGTATATGATAGACATTGTTAGCAATGTGTAAAGGATGTTTTTATATAACCACAGCTCTGTACACTGAGTGACAATACTGTGAAAAGATTCTGTTTTACTTAGTGATAAGCATAAAGAAATAATTGACAAGGCTTACACCCTCGAGTTAACATTCTACAGTTAAGAATGATCGAATGTTCGACTGTTTACTAAAATTATCATTCAAAATAAGAAGAAATGAAAGCATTATTCATCTCACGGAATTCTCGTGACAGATGTATCTAGTCTTTTTTTTTTTTTATTATGATATATTTGGATAAGTTTGTTTGTTTTTTGAATTTTGCACGAAGCTATACGAGAGTTATCTGCACTGGCCGTCCTTAATTTAGCAGTGTAAGACCAGAGAGAAGGCAGTTAGTCATCACTACCCACCGCCAACTCTTGGGCTACCCTTTTACCAACGAATAGTGGAATGGACCGTCATATTATAACGCCCCCACGGCTGAAGGGGCAAGTATGCTTAGTGCGACTGGGATTCGAACCCTTGATCCTAAGATTACGAGTCAGGTGCCTTAACCCACCTGGCCATGCTGGGCTTATATTTGGATAAATCATTGCTCATTTAATGGAAGAAAAAATAAGTTGTGTGTAAGGACGGAAAATCACTTGTTTTTTGTTATATTTTCATAGAATAGCGTCGTTACTTTTGAAAGTAGGTCGTAAGAAAGATGAAGACATTAGAGATGTAGTATGTTTATGTTTTATAGAGATTTGTGAAAATAAAATAAGAACAAAGTAAAAAAGACAAGTCGTTTCTCACAATCACCATATTCTCCCAAACAGCAAATTATGGTACAGGGTGTGTTGTATTTACCGTAATTCAGTTATTTCTCGGCCTTCACGTATTTATTGTATTTTCATTGTGAGAGAGAGGCTTGCTGTATTAAATGTTTAGTGTATTTTAATTATGATACAAGAGCTTGTTGTATTTACTATATTTTAATTGTGATACAGGGCTTGCGTATTTACTGTATTTTAATTGTGATACAAGAGCTTAACGTATTTTATTTTAATTAATGTATTTAATTAATATACAATAAATACAGCAAGCCATGTATAGTAATTAAAATAAAACAGCTTGTTGTATTTACTGTATTTTAAATATGATACAGGGCTTGCCGTATTTACTGTATTTTAAATATGATACAAGAGCTCACTGTATCTACTGTGTATTGATTATAATACAAGAGCGTGACGTCTTTGCTGTATTTTGATTATAATACAAGAACTTGTTTGAATGATAGTAAACAACTCTTCCATTTTATATGAAAACAGTCATTTCCAGTTTTAAAGTGTTATTTGCTAAAACGTTACTAAGAACGAAGAAAAAACATGTTCTTGTCTTAAATGGATATAAATAACCGTATTTCAGTTATAATATCTTTGATATAAAAACAAAAGAGTATATTTTATTTATATCAACTATACTGTCTTTACATTATGAATAAATAATAAATTATTCAAACTACAGATCAAACTTTAAGCGTGATATATATTACACGTACGTCAGTGTTTGTTTTAACAGTGTCGTAAAGTCCTCTATCAAAATTCCGCAAGGTTTGAAAAGAAAAGAAAGAAAAAAATTGTAATATAAGCCTAAGGAATGAATTTTCAAAAGAAATCGTCTAATTATTCTTGAACAATTGACTTGTACTTTATCGGTTCTTTAATAAACAATAAGTCCTTCTGCATGTTCTGTTATGTGTGTAAAGGGTCACAGCCTTAAGTATAACCTCAAGAATGTCAAAGGTGAGGACTGAAAATATAAAAATTCTGCCAGCTGACTTTTTTTACAGCTATTCGAGCAGTGCTAAGCCTAGTAATAATAAAACAGCTAACAATCATTCAATAGTACAGCTATTCGAGCAGTGCTAAGCCTAGTAATAATAAAACAGCTGACAATCATTCAACAGTACAGCTATTCGAGTAGTGCTAAGCCTAGTAATAATAAAACAGCTGACAATCATTCAATAGTACAGCTATTCGAGCAGTGCTAAGCCTAGTAATAATAAAACAGCTGACAATCATTCAATAGTACAGCTATTCGAGTAGTGCTAAGCCTAGTAATAATAAAACAGCTGACAATTATTCAATAGTACAGCTATTCGAGCAGTGCTAAGCCTAGTAATGATAAAACAGCTAACAATCATTCAATAGTACAGCTATTCGAGTAGTGCTAAGCCTAGTAATAATAAAACAGCTGACAATCATTCAACAGTACAGCTATTCGACCAGTGCTAAGCCTAGTAATAATAAAACAGCTGACAATCATTCAATAGTACAGCTATTCGAGCAGTGCTAAGCCTAGTAATGATAAAACAGCTAACAATCATTCAATAGTACAGCTATTCGAGTAGTGCTAAGCCTAGTAATAATAAAACAGCTGACAATTATTCAATAGTGGTGGATGAAAGCCATAGTTTAATAAGTTCTATCACTTTCGGCACCTCTGACAGTTTTAAGGCCCCAGGTGTATCGCAGACTTCAAAGATCTGGTTGTGGAGTTTTATTCTGGAGTAATTGTCATCAATAAGTTAGAGGTGGCACCGACACTGCTTTACAGCCAGTACAGGGAGAAAGCAACTCTCACAAGCTTCTGATGTGATTTCATCCGACTTAGTTCTGATGTTTGTCATAACATCAAGTATTTCTGTAACAGGACTACAAAGGTTTCAAGACAGATTACGATGAATTAATTAAAACCAAAACAACGAACTCTTACAATATTTTCATACATAAATTAGTAATAAATATCTTGCTTTACTTGTAGAACACACAATCTTGATGAACAAGTAATCCTTACCTAATAGAACACATTATGTTACATGAACAAGCAGTCCTTGCTTTACAAAACACATGATTAAACAAGAATACATGAACAAATAGTCCTTACCTTATGGAACACAATAGATTACATGAACAAGAAATCCTTGCTTTACAGAACACATGATTAAACAAAAATACATGAACAAGTAGTCCTTACCTTATAGAAAAAAGCATGTTACATGTAAAAGCAGTCCTTACTTTAGAGAACACAGCGGGTTATATGTAAAAGAAATCCTTACTTTAGAGAACACAGCAAGTTACATGAACAAGCAGTCCTTGCTTTACAGAACACATAATTACACAAGAATACATGAACAAGTAGTCCTTACCCTATAGAACAAAGCATGTTACATGAACAAATAGGTTTTACCTAATAGAACACAGCATGTTACATGTAAAAGCAGTCTTTACTTTAGAGAACACAGCGGGTTACATGTAAAAGCAATCCTTACTTTAGAGAACACAACAAGTTACATGAACAAGCAGTCCTTGCTTTACAGAACACATAATTACACAAGAATACATGAACAAGTAGTCCTTACCTTATAGAACACACCATGTTACATGAACAAGTAGTCCTTACCTTATAGAACACACCATGTTACATGAACAAGTAGTCCTTACCTTATAGAACACAGCATGTTACATGAACAAGTGGTACTTACCTTATAGAACACAGCATGTTACATGAAAAAGCAGTCCTTACTTTAGAGGACAAAACGGGTTACATGAAAAAGTAGTCCTTACTTTACAGAACACATTATTACACAAGAATACATGAACGAGTATTCTTTACCTTATAGAACACAGCATGTTACATGAACCAGCAGTCCGTTTTCTCTTACATTTTATTAAACCTTTGTTCGTGACGTACAAAAATAAGATTCTAAAAAGAAACGCCATTCTTGTCAGTTTCGTTTACATCGACGTTTACGTAAGATATGTTTCAAAATTTTCAACGTCCAGAAGTAACCGACACGTTGGTCCCAGTATAGGGTACGTGTTTAGGGTTGTTAATAAATATTTTTGGTAGATACACGTGGATGAGGTGTGAAGGAAACTTTGCAGACTACATTTTTACTAGTTGATGCATGTGCGTAAAATCATTTAAGGAAAACATTTGTACACAAAACAACCACATGCGGCGCTGCATGTTACCTTAGAAACAGGTAGATTTTCTTTCATCGTAATACTGCAGTAGTGTGAAAGAAGTCACATTAAAATTATCTCAGATCGACTGACATAGGTATTAACACTTTTACTAAAAAAGCAGAGGTCGAAACGTTGTTAAAAGATGGTAACCTAAAGATGACATAGGAAGGTCGAAACGTTATTCTTTGTTTCATTAATAAAATTGTTAACACCCATACCAGCCGCCCTGAGATACATTTTTACTTTAAGTGGATTTCTCATCATCGCGAAAGTCGCATTCGATGTTCAAACATCCTCTGTCCATTTAAACATCAGACTTCAAACAAGGTTAGGAATTTGCTGGCAAGCAGTCCGAAACAAGTGGTGTTAGATATGACATTTTTGTTGTTATTCAAATTTTAACTGTCTTGCTATAGATGATATATAAATGACATCACGTGATGAGAAGTACAGGTTCATGATTGCCGTGCGACCATATTTATGACGATGGTTTAACAAACCATGTGTCTGTACCACTTGGCAAGGTTCTAGGCTATGTGGTCCTCGGTTCTTCTCCCTTTGTGTCCGCCCAATCGTACTTCTGAGGACTTACAATGTGGAGCACAGATAGCACATTGAGTAGCTTTATGCTGAATTACAAACAAACAAACTCACCAGTTTTATGTTTACACCTAGACTTATTTTCTACCAGTATTTGAATCAATGTCAAACCGCAAAGAAATTTAATATATCTTGTTTCTTCATTGTAAAACCAGAGAAGTCTCTTCGCGACGTGACATAATATTAGTAGAAACGCAATAAAACAACACTAAAACAGCGTTTGTAAACACAATAAAAAACAGTGTGGTATAGACAGTCTCAGACAAGTTTCTGTTTATTATATGCCCTGTAGCCACGTTGTTAAAGTGTATTCTCAAAAAGTTCAGTTACTGTTTGTATTTTTCTCATCTTTAGACCATGAAGAAAAAATTCGTTATTCGATATTTCAATCCTCCAAGACCTTGTTGGGAATTCTGATATATAAATCTAAAATCCAGAGTTCGATTCTTCCGCGGTGATATAACTGAGTAGCTCTGCGTAAGAAAGATATTTTTAAGCTTTATTAATGAACCTAGTAATTTTGTGCTTGAATAATAGAACTAGAGTCTCTAAAGAAAGATGCCAACAAAAAACACAATGCTACTGATAAATTATCACGTCGTAAATTATAGTTTTCACAGATATGTAGTCACCAGTGGCTCGGCGGTATGTCTGAGGATATATAACGCCAAAAACCGGGTTTCGATATCCGTGGTGGGCAGACCACAAGTAGTCCATTATGCAGCTTTGTGCTTAATTCAAAATAACAACAACAGGTGTGTATGAGAGAAATATTTTAAAGATTTGATGAAATCAGATAAAATGCTCACATAGATGTATTGAAACAAGCTGATCACAGACAATAAACACCAGTTGACGCTAGGGATGGTTGACAAATTCTAGGCATATGTTATTATTGACAAAAGGGTTTTGGTGTATCGATATATTCAAAGTTTCTCTTGCTACCTTTGAAAAATTGAGTAATATTTCGAGGTATATTTGTAAGCACGTAATTAAATACTTGTATTAAAACTGGTATTATAAAAAACCTCAGGATAAACCAGTATTTTAATTAATAAGATAAGATTCACTTCTGCTCTATTTACAAGGAGTTTTGTATTAATCCACATTAAAACATTGTTATATCTGCATCGAGCTTTTCCAATAAACTTTTCTCTATCTCTATTGAAATAATAACGAAGACTTGGATAACAGACTTCCTTATCTCAATAGGTTTTAATTTACTGTATAAAACTATCAAACCACAACCCTATAATATAATAACGAAGACTTGGATAACAGACTTCCTTATCTCAATAGGTTTTAATTTACTGTATAAAACTATCAAACCACAACCCTATAATATAATAACGAAGACTTGGATAATAGACTGCCTTATCTCAATAGGTTTTAATTTGCTGTATAAAACTATCAAACCACAACCCTATAATATAATAACGAAGACTTGGATAACAGACTTCCTTATCTCAATAGGTTTTAATTTACTGTATAAGACTATCAAACCACAACCCTATAATATAATAACGAAGACTTGGATAACAGACTTCCTTATCTCAATAGGTTTTAATTTACTGTATAAGACTATCAAACTACAACCCTATAATATAATAATGAAGACTTGGATAATAGACTTCCTTATCTCAATAGGTTTTAATTTACTGTATGAAACTATCAAACTACAACCCTATAACATAATAACGAAGAGTTGGATAACAGACTTCTTTATCTCAATAGGTTTTGATTTACTGTATAAAACTATCAAACTACAACCCTATAATATAATAACGAAGAGTTGGATAACAGACTTCCTTATCTCAATAGGTTTTAATTTGCTGTATAAAACTATCAAACTACAACCCTATAATATAATAACGAAGACTTGGATAATAGACTTCCTTATCTCAATAGGTTTTAATTTACTGTATAAAACTATCAAACTACAACCCTATAATTTGATAACGAAGACTTGGATAATAGACTTCTTTCTAAAAAAAAGTTAATTATTTTAGAAGTCACAGTCTTCCAATTAATTAATAATTCGATAGTTGACTTCTTTAGCTCCAATAAATTTTATTTATTTCATAAAACTATGGATTTGATGCACTTAATATGACCCATAGTAACAACCTACCAGTTTGTATATTTGATGATTTTAGAGCTCACAAAAGAACGGTTAAAACAGTAAGTACAGTTAGCTAAGACAAGAACAATCAGGCCTAAGCACACAATTAGTAATAACTACTTTACCTGCCACCAGAGAGAGCTCGTTGTTAACAGTTTACATTGATAGTCTAAGACTTTCATTATGTATCTTAATTATAGCAGTTAATTAAGTGTTTTGGTTGAATTGGTCTTAAAAACAACTGAAATATTATTTGTTTTACTTTTGCTGAGTTGTGTTCTGGTGAAATCGATCATAATAAGAAACGAACTTACACCAAACTATTTATCTTCACAGCAAGAGACAGAGAAAATTGAACAATAAATGTAACATATCTGCTCCTCAAAGGCATTTAGTAAAACAAGGGGAGGTTCAGAGTTTTGTTTTGTATTAGACCCCTACTGTTGACAACCAAACTAATTGTAAGAAGCAGCACTTGTCTGGTGTAACCGAGAAATGCACTTTTTCTGAACGTTCGTCAACATTCCTGGTTTCCTCAGTAAGATATTCGTTCACTGTGGGTCTGCCTATCATTGCTTCTTCCTTAGATAAGCCAGATTATTCTTCTTTTACCACTGTCTATTGTAACGAGGCCTTGCTGTTTCGGCTTGTCCAATCATAGTTAGGTGTCTATTGTGGTGCGATCCAACTGTACATTTTTGTTGGGCTTTGGCACGCCAAAATCGAGTTCCATATTGATAAACATTTTAAAAGTTGATTTCCAATACAAAAGGTGAAAATCCTGGCGAACATTATGATATATTCTTAGTTTGTAAGGATACTTATTTATCCATATACACTACAAATATCTTGAAACTACATCTCCAGAATGTGCTTCAAATTCAACTCTCATTTTATGGTCCAAAAGTTGTAGAATTTCCATGTTTTAACTAAAGGGAGGACAAGGAATCAGCAGAGCTATTTATTTCATATATATATTTATATATGTTTAAAGCATGTACACGATATAACCTAACAGGATATATATATATATATATGCATTACATATCATTTAAATCTGAAATTCTCCGTTATAAAAACTCGATGCACACACGTCTTTGTATTAATATTTCGTATGCCTTTAAAGCGTAATAATCGTAAGACATTGCAGAATAAATAAATATATGTTTTGTGTGTTTCTCTTATGGTAAAGCCACATCGGAATACCTACTTGGTCCACCGAGGGGTACCGAATCCCTGTTTTTAGTGTTGTAAATTTGTAGACTTATCCCTGTACAAGCGGGAACTTTTGTTTCGTTATTGGCCCGGCATGGCCAAGCGCGTTAAGGCATGCGACTTGTAATCTGAAGATCGCGGGTTCGCACCCCCGTCGTGCCAAACAGGCTCGTCCTTTCAGCCGTGGGGGCGTTATAATGTGACACTCAATACCACTATTCGTTGGTAAAAGAGTAGCTCAAAAGTTGGCGGTGGGTGGTGATGACTAGCTGCCTTCCCTTTAATCTTACATTGCTAAATTATGGACGGCTAGGACAGATAGCCCTCGAGTAGCTTTGTGCGAAATTCAAAAACAAAAAACAAACAAACAAAATGTTTCATAAATGTCTCTAAAGCAGAGCACCTGGTGGCTAAGGTTTACTTCAACTTAAACAGTACTGCCTTTTCTGTCTTCATTATCAAACAGAGATAGTGTTTGAATTGCTAAAACCGAGAAAATGGTGTCAAGATGAGCTAAAGAATCTAATCAGTCTCTCTACTACAACCCACAATATTGTTCTCAACATAACTTTATCGGCTCACATATTCTCCTTCTGGTGTTTTAAGATGTTTACGAAACATCCTTAAATATGCATAAGACTTACACACATTGAGATTCAGGCCAGCCCACCAAGGTTATATGTAACCAAACCACGCGTGAACAAAATTCAAAAATCACTAAAACACACATAGCTCCTCAACATTCTTCCTTAATTATACAAATGTTCTGATGTTGTCAGGAGGTAGGCTTCAGAATACGTTAGTTCTGGAAAAATCTTTAAAAAATTAAAAACACTGAGTCATGCGTGACGACAGTGAACATTTGTTGTTGTTGTTGTTGTTTTGAATTAAGCACAAAGCTACACAATAGGCTATCTGTGCTCTGCCCACCACGGGTATCGAACCAGGATTTTAGCGTGTAAATCCGCAGACATACCGCTGAGCCACTTGGGGGCAACAATGAACAGAAGTATCTCTCATCAGTGAATCTAGTAGACGCCTTATTTTAATTTTATTTGAAAAGGGGTTCATTTATGCGCTAATAATATTAATAGTGTTCCTTTGCAATTGATATTTATAAAAGTATTTATATGAACATAACTTTCTACTGATTATGAACAAAATAAAAGTTTGTATCAGAAGACTTGAGAAATCAACATTATACACTTACGGACATGACCAGAAAAGTCACTCACGTGTACGAATTAAGTATGCAGTGACTACATCATGTAAGTACGTGTATTCTACTGAAGAACTTTGTTTAGGATTAAATTTTGCGCAAACCTACACGAGGGCTGTATGCACTAGCAGTCCCAAATTTAGCAGTGCAAACTATAGGGAAGAAACTAACTCGTCATCACCACCAGCCGCCAACTCTTGCGCTGTTCTTTTACAAACAAATGGTGGGATAAACCGTCATATTATAACGCTCTCTCTCGGTTAAAAGGGCGAGCATGTTTGATGTGACGGGGATTCGAATCCGCGATCCTCGGATAACCAGTCGAGTACCTCAACCACCGGGTCGTGCCAGGCCTATTGAGGAAGTAATGTAGACTTCATCCAATAATCACAATTCAAATCAGTGGTCAAACAAGGAAGGAGGTCAAGGTGTGTCTGAACCTCCCAGGTCACCCGTGACCAAACGACAACCAAATGAAACAACGCGTAGATGGTTCACAATACAGTTTTGTGATGAACTCAGCGGATCGTGCACAAGACGATATAAACTCTGAAATTATTCATTCTTAATCTAATTTAAAACAACATGTCATTCGATGGGTCAATGCTAAAGGATTCTCGCTGTGGAGAGAGCAGACAGTGTTTTTTTGCTCGAAAAAAACAACAACAACTAACAAATATATCGTTTTCTTTAAAAGCAAGACTTCAACAGATTGAGGTACATCAATCTTGACACGAATATTCAGCGTATTTTTCCTTATTCCAATTCGCGACTCATCTTTTATCATCATCATGTTTTGATTTTGTAATAACTCGCTCTGCATGTGAACGGTATAACTTAAGTGGCTTATGACGTCTTAGACACGTTGTACATCTTTTAAAAAAAAACTCATGTTTAACTATGTGAACAGCTGGTGAGAAAAAGAGATTTTTATAGTCACCGAGACTTAAAACCACATGTTCATCCTATTACGCAGATGAACGAACATACCGAAGACTGAAAACTCATTACGGTCAACTGGTCTTTGATGAAACGCAAATGTCGCGAGCTGAAAATCACGTGCTTTAAAAATTCATTGCTTCCTCGTTTTCTGACAAAGAAATCGTTTGGTTTCTTTTTGTAGAAAGTTTCATAAAACTTTAATATTATGCACATTTCGGATCACAACACAGTGCATAACGTTACTGACATTGTTATGCCTGTCGATTTGGGATAGATCTGAATATTTAATTTTCAAAAACCTTCATTCGCAGTGAGCAAAATTCGAAGATTCCGGTTCAGTTAGCCCTTTTCTGGTGTTTGTTTTTAATGATAAGTTTGGCGAATGACGTAAACATGTTTACTTTGAGTAATTCGATTGCAGTTTTGTTACGTTAGAGGTCTTGTTGTTGTTGTTTTGAATTAAGCACAAAGCTACACAATGGGCTATCTGTGCTCTGCCCATCACGGGTATCGAAACCCGGATTTTAGCGTGTAAGTCCGCAGACATACCGCTGAGCCACTGGGAGGCTAAATATCGTGTTTCTCCAATGCATACAAATATATAAAAACAAACAAATATGAAAATATTATATTCACCATTGTGAAACAGCGTGGTGTATTTTTACTTTTCATAATTATTACGTCTCTTCATTGTGTTTAAAAAAGTATTTAACCTCTTATTAGAACAACATTAGAATTAAAACTCACCAAGGTTTGTTTGACATTAACCTCTTATCACAGAATTATAACAATTAAAAATCACCAAGGTTTGTTTGACATTAACCTCATCACAGAATTATAACAATTAAAATTCACCAAGGTTTGTTTGACATTAACCTCTTATCACAGGGTTGTTACAATTAAAATTCACCAAGGTTTGTTTGACATTAACCTCTTATCACAGGGTTGTTACAATTATCGATTTAGAAATGAATATAGCTAATTCAGTATTCTGAATTTATTACCTAGACACTCTCGGTTTTTCATTGGATTTTACCCACATATTTGTATGAGGGCTATCTGCGCATGTCAATTTTCAAACGACTGAGCAACGTCACAGCTAAATGATGTTTTATAAAAATAATTATAACTAAGATAAAGTATCGCAAAAACATTACTAAAACTTACTTGTAAGATAAACAGTTTTAAATCTAACTTGTAAGATAAACAGTATTAAATCTAACTTGTAAGATAAACAGTATTAAATCTAACTTGTAAGATAAACAGTATTAAATCTAACTTGTAAGATAAACAGTATTAAATCTAACTTGTAATATAAACAGTATTAAATCTAACTTGTATTACAGTATAAATCTAACTTGTAAGAGAACATATAATCTAACTTGTAAGATAAACAGTATTAAATCTAACTTGTATATAAACAGTATTAAATCTAACTTGTAAGGATCAACAGTAATTAAATCTAACTTGTGAGATAAACAGTTTTAAATCTAACTTGTAATATAAACAGTATAATCTAACTTGTAAGATAAAAATTAAAGTTTAATCTAACTTGTAAATAAAAGTATTAAATCTAACTTGTAGATAAACAGTTTAAATCTAACTTGTAAGATAAACAGTATTAATCTAACTTGTAATATTAATTAACTTTTAAGATAAATCAGTAAATCTAACTTGTAAGATAAACAGTACTTGTAATACAATTAAATCTAACTTGTAGATAAAGCATATAAATCTAAGTTTAGATAAACGTATTAATCTAACTTGTAAGATAAACAGTATTAAATCTAACTTGTAAGATAAACAGTATTAAATCTAACTTGTAATATAAACAGTATTAAATCTAACTTGTCAGATAAACAGTTTTAAATCTAACTTGTAAGATAAACAGTATTAAATCTAACTTGTAATATAAACAGTATTAAATCTAACTTGTAAGATAAACAGTATTAAATCTAACTTGTGAGATAAACAGTTTTAAATCTAACTTGTAATATAAACAGTATTAAATCTAACTTGTAAGATAAACAGTATTAAATCTAACTTGTCAGATAAACAGTATTAAATCTAACTTATAAGATAAACAGTTTTAAATCTAACTTGTGAGATAAACAGTATTAAATCTAACTTGTGAGATAAACAGTATTAAATCTAACTTGTCAGATAAACAGTATTAAATCTAACTTGTCAGATAAACAGTATTAAATCTAACTTACAAGATAAACATTGTTAAAATACATAGTACTAAACTCCAAGGAGTACTAATGGAAACTGATAAGGTGTGTAATCTTAAAGCAGACTTTTGTGAAGCATGATATTAAAAGACAAATATTAGAAGGGGAAGATTGCTAAATGGTTTAATATAAATATGGTATTGCTATGTACTTATAGCCTAGCGCTAGAGTGAAATGTACGAAAGGCAAACAGTTTTGGTGTGGCACACGAAGACATGTTCTCTTACCCTAAGATTTACATAATACACAGAAGTTTTGAGCCACCCAAACAACACTCGTATTCTTGAGGCTAATGTATAATTACCACAATATAATCGCTTAATGTGATTATTTCAATGTTAAACATAAAGCTAGATACACAATGCTTTATACGTACTGTGCCCTTCACGGGTATCGAAACCAGGATTTTAATGTTAGAAGTCTTCGACTTATGTAGTATTATGACGTTATCTGAGTTCTAACGTAAGTTATATATGGTGTTATAGCGTCATTCGAGTTGTAACGTAAGGTTTTACATGATATTATGGCGTTATCTAAGTTGTAACGTAAGTTTTATATAGTATTATGCTGTTATCTGAGTTATAACGAAAGGTTTATATGATATTATGGCTTTATCTGACTTGTAAGATTCATATGGTATTATACCGTTATTTGAGTTGTAGCGTAAGGTTTATATGATGCTATAGCGTCATCTGAGTTGTAACGTAAGGTTTATATGGTATTATGGCGTTATGTGATTTGTAACATAAGGTTTATATGGTAATATAGTGTTATCTGAGTTGTAAAGTAAAGCTTATATGATATTATGGCGTCATCAAGGTGTAACGTAGGATATATACGGCATTATAGCGTATTTTGGTTTGTAACGTAAGATCTGTATAGTATTATAGCGTATTCTGAGTTGTAAAGTACATAGGGTATCATATCAAGTGTTAAGCTATACTGTGAGGTATAAATACAGTCTCATTATGACATCTGTGATATAGTATAATAAATAATCTGATAACGAAAATGACATTTTAATCTAGGGTTTGTACCGTATTCCTACGATTACTGGATTCTTATATATAGACGTATTGATAGAGCTAGATCACAGTGTAAAGTATATACCTCGACAACTAGGTTATAAATATTGAGGGTCATACAGTATTCTCAGTAAAACTGGGTTATAGTTAAGAATTACATAGTATTCTCAGTACAACTAGGTTATCGTTAAGGGTCATACAGTATTCTCGGTACAACTGGGTTATCGTTAAGGCTCATACAGTATTCTCAGTACAACTGGGATATAGATAAGGATCATACAGTATTCTCAGTACAACTGGGATATAGTTAAGGCTCATACAGTATTCTCAGTACAACTGGGATATAGTTAAGGCTCATACAGTATTCTCAGTACAACTGGGATATAGATAAGGCTCATACAGTATTCTCGGTACAACTGGGATATAGTTAAGGCTCATACAGTATTCTCAGTACAACTGGGATACAGATAAGGCTCATACAGTATTTTCGGTACAACTGGGTTATAGAGAGTTCGAAAGAAAACATCGCATGATGCTGTTTGAACTCCCACAAATTGCTGAAGACTTGAAATTTTCTCCAAACACTGTTATATCTCATTACTTTGTAACTACCATGAAGCACAGGAAAGGGTATTTTTATGTTAAAATAATGAGAGATATTTACAAAAGAGATGGAATTATAGCCAGCCCAAGTATCATCACATATTGATGGTACACGGTATACGTTGTGTATTATTGGTAAAGGATTCTACTGTCAAGCAGTGTTACAACTGTAATTTATTTCTGACGAGCCTTCAGCTTATTGTGTTATGTATTACTGTTTCACATAGCTTAAAACAGGTTAAATTGTAATTTAGATTTAAAGATGTATCAAATATATGATGTTTACCAACAAGATTAATGCACACTTTTCTTTCTTAATACAAATATATTTTGATATACAAACAATTGTACAATTTATAATATAGTTTATTATCGCAAATTATTAATAAACTACATAAAAAGGTTTCAAAACCATACAAAACTAGTGAGTCTTTTTT
The DNA here is from genome assembly GCA_011833715.1 of Carcinoscorpius rotundicauda. Lineage (NCBI taxonomy): Eukaryota > Metazoa > Arthropoda > Merostomata > Xiphosura > Limulidae > Carcinoscorpius > Carcinoscorpius rotundicauda. The sequence goes on along the minus strand of CM022400.1, from coordinate 77,644,548 downwards.
TTTATCTGAATATTTTATCAGCGGTTCACGATGGATGAATTTATTTCGAATTGACATCGGCACAGTTCACTTAACGGATGGCTATCTGGTTCTTCACTGATCACATGTGAGTTTTTCACCGAAGTTATTTAATGTTTTTGTTGAAATAGCAAGATGAAAATTTGATAAATCCAAAGTTAATTCCGGATAAACTTTATGGGAGTGTAACAGAGACATCTGGAGAAAAATCTCAAAGGTCACTTTGATTGAAGATGGTGCAACAATTCGTGAAAAACTGTTTGCAGGTATTTTAACGACTGAAGACACCCAAAATATTAACTGTTAGCTGAACTCAAGCGCATTCACCGAGTTTCTGTTGTAATAAATATGGAAATTAACACAATGTTCATATTTCACAATACGATTTCCCTTCCATTGTTCTAGTACTGTATATTAAAGTAAGAATTATACAGTAATATAGCATTTTATGATATGAAGGTTATAAACACTTAGACTGATAGTTGCATATTGAAGTAAGAATTATATAGCAATATAGCATGGTTATAATATGAAGGTTATAAACTCTTAGAGTGATAGTTGTATATTGAGGTAAAAATTATACAGTAATATAGCATGGTTATAATATGAAGGTTATAAACTCTTAGAATGATAGTTGTATATTAAAGTAAAAACTGTACAGTGATATAGCAGGGTTATAATATGAAGGTTATAAACTCTTAGAGTGATAGTTGTAGATTGAAGTAAAAACTCTACAGTAATATACCATGGTTATAATATCAGTGTTATGTAATGTTGTTTTTTAAAATTAATTATAACGTAGTTTTCACGTTATTATGGTCGAAACTTTGATTTAAATGTTATTTAAAGTTTAATTTAACATTTTTAAAGTGTTACAGCTACAGCTCGATTATAATTTGTGATTTACCCAGCATCGTAAAGAACAACCGAGAAGGTTGGGTTTTGACGCAATATTTACCCAGTATTACAACGACAGTTGGGTTTCGACGCAATATTTACCCAGTATTACAAAGACAGTTGGATTTCGATAAAAGTTGCATCACCTGTGTTTTAATGTTTAGTTTTTACATTATTATGGGAACGATTGATTGTTTTTTTATAAGTTTTGCAGGATTTTACATCAAGAAATATGATATTACAGTGACAACAACTAGGTTATTTTGTAAAGTTTACACAGCGTTATAAAGACAAATGGGTTATAACATAAAGTTACAATATACCGCGTTACAATGACAAATAGGTTATAATATGAAGTTAATACAGTGTAAACAGTGACAACTATGTTATAACATAAAGTTTGTACAGCGTCATAACGACAACTATGTTATAACATAAAGTTTGTGTAGCGTCATAACGACAACTATGTCATAACATAAAGTTTGTACAGCGTCATAACGACAACTATGTTACAACATAAAGTTTGTACAGCGTTATAAACCACTAGGGGTTCTGTAATAACAGCGACAATGTTTATTAGATAATAAATTATTTGATATTCCAAGGACTCTGTTTCCTATCATGAGTGAATTACAAATCTCTAAATGTATCACGGTTGAAAGAAACAATGGTTTTTATTCAAATCTCATTTTTAAAGAGGTTTAAACAAAAAAAAATTATTTTCGTAACAAAATTCCTTATGTAACATCAAGAGCCTGGCATGGCCTAGCGCGTTAAGGCGTGCGCTTCGTAATCTGAAGGTCGCGGGTTCGCGCCTGAGTCGCACGAAACATGCTCGCCCTCCCAGCCGTGGGGGCGTTATAATGTGACGGTCAATCTCACTATTCGTTAGTAAAAGAGTAGCCCAAGAGTTGGCGGTGGGTGGTGATGACTAGCTGCCTTCTCTCTAGTCTTACACTGCTAAATTAGGGACGGCTAGCACAGATAGCCCTCGAATAGCTTTGTGTGAAATTCCAAAACAAATAAATGTTTAATATTAAATATTCTTATTGAGCTGTATTGAAATATATATTTATTTCCATAGTAATACCTTTGTTTAATATCAAGCTTTTTTATAGAACTGTAAAATTGAGTTAGATTTGTTTACCATTAAATACTAAATCTGTCGAACTAGCCTCGGTAATAAAATATACAGTTCTTCAAAATGACAACAGAGGACGCTGCGCATCATGCTGTTTGAAATCACGGAAAATGTTGTGTACTCTTATTAAATGCGAAAAGATAAACGTTGAAACTGATAGGTAGATTGATGACTGAAATTGTGGGAGATACAGATAGATAGATAAACAGCAAGATAGACAGATATGTTTTCAAATGTTGAAGAGATAACGAAGGGCGAGTTTCAAGTGACGGTAATGATAGGTAAAGCCCCGTGTTTTATAAAGATATATAGTTCAGTGATGCAGGGACGAGCCACCTAGTTTAAACTATCTACTAATAGCAGATCATAGATCAAGGAAAAGTACCATTTAAAAGATAAACTTACATCAACGTCGATGCCTTCGAGCGGGAAGAACTGTTTAGGTGGATTATCTCGAGGCACGAACCGGAAGAATTCCATATCATCGCGGTACCACTTGACTGAATAAAGACTCTCTCCTTCTAAGTTGTAAATACATCGCAGTATGAGGTCCGTGCCGAACTCTATGTCGTCCGGGAAGTCCAACGACATTATCCGAACTTCGCTTGTAGCTGTTGAAGAAGAAAATAGCTCGTTTAATTTGAAAAACAGTCTGTTTCGGTTTCTATACTTGTATCGTTGAAACAACGGATTTGGTATAACCGAAACGGCATGATTCATCCACTCTGGTTCTAACAAATAAGATTAGCTTACCAGGAGTGTACTAATTAGATATGAAATAAGCCCTAACGAAGGGAGTTTTTGTTTAATAAACCTCTGCACGAGAAGGCTAAAAGTTCGTCATATTTAGACGAATTAAAATATTTTCTCTCACACTGGATACTTCTTTTCGATCGTTTAATAACAGAGAAGACATTTCTGATTTTGTTTCACGAAAATAGGAAAAAGTGTTAATTACACAAACATGAGTTATTAGATTTACAAGCAATGATATGAAATGAAAACTTAGGTTTAGCCTAAACTAGCATATGTTAAAACAGCTTGACGTATGAACTTGAATTGGTTTAAGCTATTAATATGTTGTGCTTAAATTTGCATTAGAATGTTTGAGACAGATAAAAAACGCACATCTTTGTTGATAGAACTTCTGATATGTGGCTTAACACTGACATCTACCTTACATCGCAATGACTCAATGTTTACCTTAAACCGCGGTGTTTAATAAAGTGAAGCTTACAGAAGCATTCGAGTGACTTCAAGTACAAAAGTATCTAAAGTTGTAAGCGTTTGATTGCCTAAGTTATAACTGTTATCTCGGCTTAAGTTATCTGAAAGTAAACTTTTGTTCATCTTCTGGCCTGGCATGGCCAGGTGGTTAAGACACTCTACTCGTAATGCGAGGGTCGCGGGTTCGAAACCTCGTCACACCAACAATGCTTGCCCTTTCAGCTGTTGAAGCGTTATAATGTAACGGTCAATCCCCCTATTCGTTGGTAAGCCCAAGAGTTGGCGGTGGGTGGTGATGGCTAGCTGCCTTCCCTCTAGTCTTACACTGCTAAATTAGGGACGGCTAGCGCGGATAGCCCTTTAGTAGCTTTGCGCATAATTAAAAACAAACAATCAATCCAAACTGTATCTTACAACTTCTTCACAAGGACTTATAATCAAATATTAATAATTTGTTATTGAATTTACGAGTGGAAATACAAAGTTGTATATTTACTGTAACAAGGCATGATTATAATTCAATACATTTGATTCAGTGTGTTTAAAGACAAAAAAAATGGTTTTACATCAAGAACGAGAATTAACTTTCATACAAAAAAATAGGGGTCGCTTTTTGACGTCATTTGGCAGCCAGGAACTATAATTTATCCCAAGACCCCAACGAAGTGAAAACTCTAATTTTGATATATTTATTTTTCTTAATTAGTCGACGAGAAAGTTAATGTATAATTCTGGAGTCAGTTATCTCTTCACAATATGCATTATCGTAATAAGTAAAATCATCTTGTGGTCAGTTTGTTTATTTTTTTTGTGTTTAAGTGCAAAGCTACAAACTGGGCTATCTTTGCTCTGCCCACCAAGGTTATCAAAAACACCGTTTCTAGCAGTAAAATTCCGCAGACATTCCGCTGTCCCACTAGGTGCTCTTATGGCCAGATAATTACATCTCTAATATTTTATTAAAGAAAAAAAATGTTTAATAGAACCTAAGCTGATTTTTACTTTGACGATATGTTTATCTTCGAATGATTGGAATCGCATGGTGGACTCTTTAAGGGGGGGAATACGACTTACTGAAATGTCCGAGTGTGAAGATGAATTATTGGAGAGGTGACCGTGAAGAACACCGAGAGGAAATGTGGTTGAGTCAGCTTCGAGTGCAAATATAATTATGTCCGTCTGAGTATCGGCGAGTACGTGAATGAAATGACTTTTGAAAACTCTGAATGAAGATTTTGTTTTCTAAAGGGTGTTAGGGTCTAATGATAAAAGGTGTTTTGTTTAATGATAAAGTGTGTTATAGTCTAATGATAAAAGGTTTTGTGTTTAATGACAAAGTGTGTTATTGTCTAATGATAAAATGTGTTTTGTTTAATCATAAAGTGTGTTATAGTCTAATGATAAAAGGTGTTTTGTTTAATGATAAAGTGTGTTATCGTCTTATGATAAAAGGTGTTTTGTTTTATGATAAAGTGTGTTATAGTCTAATGATAAAGGGTGTTTTGTCTAATAATAAAGAGTGCTATTGTCTGATGATAAAGAGTGCTATTGTCTGATGATAAAAAGTGTTATCGTCTAATGATAACGTGTGATATAGTCGAAAGATAAAGGTTGTTTTGTAAATGATAAAGTGTGTTGTAATCTCATGATAAAGGGTGTTTTGTTTGGTGATGAAATGTGTGTTGTGGCTTAATGATAAAGGGTGTTATAGTCTAGTGATAAAGTGTGTTATTGCCTAATGACACATATATTAATGTTTAGTTTTAACCAACATTGACAATCATAAATAATTATCAGACGCAACTGTCATTTCTCTTGTTAGTAGGAATTTGTTTCATATTAAAGCTACACAATGGGCTATCTCTGCTTTGTCTACCGCGGAATATTGTACCCTAAGTTGTAACATTGTTAGCCTGTAAGCGTATTGGAAACTCTGTGTTACGTAGTAAGGAGTTCAAGAAATACTCCTCTTGTGCTGAAGAAAAGTATTCCGTGTTTGTTATGTTTTTATAAGAAAACTGCAGTAACCATAACTGACGTTTGTTGGACTCTGTAGTAACGTATGACATGTTGTAACCAAAGACATGCAAGAACACTTGAATCATTTGACTAACTGTTCTTTGTTAAACAAATTACTTTTTAGAAAGTGTTTAGTTGTTTTCATGATTTTATACTAAAGACAAGTCTGTAGAACCGGTTGAATAGAAATGAAAGTTATTGTCAAATAAAGAACAGTCCAGTAACCAAGAAGTAATTAGAATCTTCAAGTACCATATATAATTCTTAGAAATATTCACACAACGAGAGCTTATCTTAAATATTCACACAACGAGAGCTTATCTTAAATATTTACACAACGAGAGCTTATCTTAAATATTCACACAACGAAAGCTTATCTTAAATATTCACACAACGAGAGCTTATCTTAAATATTCACACAATGAGAGCTATCTTAAATATTTTTTCTTATCTCGATTTGTTTATTTTAATTTAGTGATATAAATATGAAACAGAATATCTCTACCAATTGCCCGGCATGTCCAGGTGGGTTAGGGCGTTTTATTTGTAATCTGAGGGTCACGGGTTTGAATACCTGTCACACCAAACATGCTCGCCCTTTCAGCCGTGAGGACGTTATAATGTGACGGTGAATCCCATTATTCATTGCTAAAAGAGTAGTCCAAGAGTTGGCGGTGGGTGATAATGACTAGTTGCCGTCACTGTCGTCTTACACTGCTAAATTAGGGACCGCTAGCGCTAATAGCCCTTGTGTAGCTTTGCGTGAAATTCAAAAAAAGAACAAATCTGTAAATCATAAAGTAGGTTTTGAAAATAGGAGGGAGGGTCACAAAACTTTTTGAGGCATGACTGAAGGTGAAAGAAATGGAAACGTCTACACAGACAGATTAGACACAATAACCGCTGAAATAGATCCCGATTTGTTAGAAACTGATTTAAGAAGGGTAATAAAATATTTAATAATATTGTCCAAACACCACACTTATAAAATAGTCTTATCGGTTTTGATGGTTTTCATTGATACACGTGAGCGCGTGTCTCTTTCCGCACCTGTCAAGGTATAAATAAATGATCTATAAATATGAAGGAAAGCAGTTTCCTCGACACCCATGCTTCGAGGAAAGGAAACTGATGCAGTTTATTTATTGTCAAATAAATATTGGTTACTTTGTCAAAGATCCCTGGTTGTGTCACACACTGACAGTTATGAATCTCAACAAGTATGGGTAAAACTACAGACTGACAGTTATGAATTTCAACAAGTATGGGTAGAACTACACACTGAACGTTGTGAATCTCAACAAGTATTGGTAGAACTACACACAGACCGTTGTGAATCTAAACAAGTATTGGTAGAACTACACACTGAACGTTTTGAATCTTAACAAGTATCGGTAGAACTACACACTGAACGTTGTGAATCTCAACAAGTATCGGTGGAACTTCACACTGAACGTTGTGAATCTCAACAAGTATTGGTAGAACTACACACTGAACGTTTTGAATCTCAACAAGTATTGGTAGAACTACACACTGAACGTTGTGAATCTTAACAAATATCGGTAGAACTTCACACTGAACGTTGTGAATCTCAACAAGTATTGGTAGAACTACACACTGAACGTTGTGAATCTCAACAAGTATTGGTAGAACTACACACTGAACGTTTTGAATCTCAACAAGTATCGGTAGAACTACACACTGAACGTTGTGAATCTTAACAAGTATTGGTATAACTTCACACTGAACGTTTTGAATCTCAACAAATATCGGTAGAACTATACACCGAACCTTTTGAATCTCAAAAAGTATCGGTGGAACTTCACACTGAACGTTGTGAATCTCAACAAGTATTGGTAGAACTACACACTGAGCGTTGTGAATCTCAACAAGTATTGGTATAACTACACACTGAACGTTTTGAATCTCAACAAGTATTGGTAGAACTACACACTGAACGTTTTGAATCTCAACAAGTATTGGTAGAACTACACACTGAACGTTGTGAATCTCAACAAGTATTGGTAGAACTACACACTGAGCGTTGTGAATCTCAACAAGTATCGGTAGAACTACACACTGAACGTTGTGAATCTCAACAAGTATTGGTAGAACTACACACTGAACGTTTTGAATCTCAACAAGTATCGGTAGAACTACACACTGAACGTTGTGAATCTTAACAAATATTGGTATAACTTCACACTGAACGTTTTGAATCTCAACAAATATCGGTAGAACTATACACCGAACCTTTTGAATCTCAAAAAGTATCGGTGGAACTTCACACTGAACGTTGTGAATCTCAACAAGTATTGGTAGAACTACACACTGAGCGTTGTGAATCTCAACAAGTATTGGTATAACTACACACTGAACGTTTTGAATCTCAACAAGTATTGGTAGAACTACACACTGAACGTTTTGAATCTCAACAAGTATTGGTAGAACTACACACTGAACGTTGTGAATCTCAACAAGTATTGGTAGAACTACACACTGAGCGTTGTGAATCTCAACAAGTATCGGTAGAACTACACACTGAACGTTGTGAATCTCAACAAGTATTGGTAAAACTACACACTGAACGTTGTGAATCTCAACAAGTATTGGTAGGATTACACTATAAATTATGTTAATTTGCTTAAACGCAAATTTCCCAGAATAAATATCAGTGTAGCTGATTTAGAATGCGTAAATTTTGTTTGAACAATCAAAATAATTGAACTAATAAACAGTATTTTTGTTTTAATAAGCTTTCGTGCAAGTAAATTGAAGGAAAACACTGTGAAAGAAGATATCGCACACTGAGATAAAAGTTAGAGTAAAGAAACAGTTTGAAATGATCTGTTGATTTTCTTCATGTATCTATCTGATCTTACATTATGTGCAAAAAATATATAAAATTATATGTTTTGTTTTTATATAAACCACCGATTTGACTGTAAAACCTCATCTGAATTTTGTTTAATGTCCATCAAGGCGTGAAATTGACGCTCGATTTTCAGCTTTTTTGAGATTATTAACTTATGATCAAAACAAAACAGCAATCAGAGCTATTTAAGCACATCATGATCAAAACAAAACTACCGACAGCGATCAGAGCTACCTAAGCAGATCATGATCAAAACAAAACTACCGACAGCGATCAGAGCTACCTCAGCAGATCATGATCAAAACAAAACTACCGACAGCGATCAGAGCTACCTCAGCAGATCATGATCAAAACAAAACTACCGACAGCGATCAGAGCTACCTAAGCAGATCATGATCAAAACAAAACTACCGACAGCGATCAGAGCTACCTAAGCAGATCATGATCAAAACAAAACTACCGACAGCGATCAGAGCTACCTAGACAAATCCATGGCTCTCGTTAGTAAAGCGGTAAGTCTACGGATTTACAAAGCTAAAACCAGGGGTTCGAATCCCCTCTATGAACTTAGCAGATAGCTAAAAGTTGGTTTGCTATAAAAAAAACACACACACACATTGATTAAAATTACCTAAAGAGATAAACATACCTACATTGATCAGAACCACCTACATAGATCAAAACTACATACGTGGATCACACCTATCAACATAGATCAGAACTACATACGTAGATCAAATCTATTCACATAGATCAGAAGTACATGCATAGATCACACCTATCCACATAGATCAGAACTACATACGTAGATCAAACTTATTCACATAGATCAGAAGTACATGTATGGATCACACCTATCCACATAGATCAGAACTAAAGGCTAACTCAGTGCTAAATATACAATTAGTTTAACATCAAAGTTAATGTTCCTGATCACTATATAATAAGTATGTGTTAATATGAAACCAGTTTAGAAGATATTCCTGACTTCTTGGCCATATGTTCTAAAATTTGTGTTCCAATACCGGTGACGAGTAGAACACAGATGTCCAATTGTGCAGCTTAACAACGAACAATTGATGCGTTTCAGCAGCTTTGATCTTTGGACGAGCTAAGACTACAATCGAAAATTAAACATCCTGCTGGACAAGGCACACACTTCAGTTAATATGTAAACAAACATTGCTGATGGCAATTAAATCTTACTTTATCAGCAACGAATTCATTTTGATATTCTACTCAACGACAGCACGTGCTCTTCAAAACGCTGCCAGTGTTAGAAAAGTGAGTTATGTTGTGGGAATTGAAACAGACCTTGTTCTAGCGTGGTTTTGGTCCGTTTATCTCTCAACACGAAGGCGGAGTTAAAACTGTCACAATATGAACTCATCTCTTTAAATGAAAAACTATTGGTTTATCGTGGAACGAGTCGAGTTGGACTGTATTAGTTCTGGTCAGAAAGAAGAACATTGTTAATGTTGTGCGTGTAAGGAGACATGTTAGAAATCTTATCAAGATAAACCATGTAACCATACACAGAACGAGAGGTTTCACTGATGTTTCACAGCAATGATTTCTCTATGGAACAAGAGCCTTCAGACGGTGAAATCAGTAAGATTGTTTGTTTGTTTGTTTCAAATTTTGCACAAAGCTACTCGAGGGCTATCTGTGCTAGCCGTCCCTAATTTAGCAGTGTAAGACTAGAGGGAAGGCAGCTAGTCATCACCACCCACCGCCAACTCTTGGGCTACTTCTTTACTAAAAATAGTGTAATTGACCGTCACATTATGACACCCCCACGGCTGATAGGGCAAGCATGTTTGGTATGAAGGGTATTCGAACCTGCGACCCTCTGATTACCTGTCGCACGCCTTAACACGCTTGGCCATGCCGGGCGTGAAATCGGTAGTAACCACTACCTTCATTCAATGTAGCGACCAATTTGGGTATAATTATATTTACTTCATACTCGTAACAAAAGCAGCCACAATGCTAACCAAGAGTTTTGTATTTATTGTATTAACATACGATATTAGTATCAATATAAAAGGGGGGTTGACTTATACACTATCGTTAACAAGTCCTCAAAAGGGGAGAACACTGTGTTTAACAGGTCCTCAAAGACGGATTTAGTTTTCACAATGTCCTTAATACGTCCTCAGCTGGGGATTTCATGTTAACATTGTCCTTAACGGGTTATTTAGGCTGGTAACTTTATTTTTACAGAGTTTGATTGACATACGACTCACTGCACCTGTCCCTCGTGACATTTAATAAAAGTAAAATTATTTTCTCAGATGAACAACTTTCTATACATGAAACTAACTTTGCTGGTTTATAAAAAACAGTAATAATTAAAATATTAAATTTACATCAGGAAAATTATTATATAGTCGTTGCTAAATGAAAAAAAAATGTGTTTCAAACAATCTGTTAATACTTAATAATTTGTTTTGTCAAATAAATCATTTCGGTGTATTTTAAAACATAATTATGTCACCATGAATAATTAATTAAGTTTTATTACCACCAAAAGAACAATTTTAAATCACGTGAACTCTTTAAAACAACATTCGGAGAATTTCTATTTACTTTTTGTTTGTATGTTTTCAAAGTAAAAGTGTATATATATATATATATATATATATATATATATGTTAAATATAGCCATATAATTATTTGTAGGTATTTATTTTGCTTGTAAGAACAGATGTAGCATGGTCTGTGGGCTGCGAAGTCTGATGTTGGCCCAGCATGGGCAAGTGTGTTAAGGCGTGCGACTCGTAATCTGAGGGTCGAGGGTTCAAATCCCCGTCACACCCAATGTGCTCGCGCCCTTTCAGCCGTGTAGGCGTAATAATATCACAGTCAATCCCACTATTCGTTGGTAAAAGAGTAGCCCAAGAGTTGGCGGTTCGTGGTGATGACTAGCTGCCTTCTCTCTGGTCTTACACTGCTAAATTAAGGACGGCTAGCACAGATAGCCCGCGAGTAGTTTTGTGCGAAATTCAAAAACAAAACAAACGAAGTCTGATGCATCACCGAACGTTTTTATTAAAATGTTATGTGTTTTCTTATAGCAAAGTCTCATCGGGCTGTCTGTTTAGCCCACTGAGGAGAATTAAACCCCTGATTTTAGCGTTGTAAATCCGTAGACATACCACTGTACTAGCGGGGGGCATATTATAATGTTCTGTCAATCCAAATAGCGGCCCAGTATGGCCAGGTGGTTAAGGTGCTCGACTCGTAATATGAGGGTCATGGGTTCGAATCTCCGCTTCATCAAATATGCACCCTCTTTCAGGAGCAGGGGTATAATGTGATGACAAATCCCACTATTCGTTGGTAAATGAGTATCTCAAGAGTTGGCGGTGAGTGGTTATAACTAGCTGCCTTCCCTCTAGTCTTACGCTGCTGAATTAGGGACGCCTAGCGCAGATAGTTTTCATGTAGCTTTGCGCGAAATTCAAAAACAAACATAATACCACTATTCATTGGTAAAGATTAATCCCAGAGTTGGCGGCGGGTGCTGTTGAATTACTACTTATAGTACGTTACTTCAAAGTTAGGGGAGCTTTGTACAAAATCTGAAAAACAAAATAAACAGTTCTCACCAAAACTAAATTAATTATGCTTCGTGGAAGAACTGAGTCATAAAAATCCGATAGATGTGAGATTTTAAAACATCTGTTACACAAATTAGAGTGATCTGTTAGAGCTGAAACACTTACGTTAATAAAGAATACAACACCGGAAATGAACCTTCAATATAAGAATATTTTTATCTCACGTTAAAATACAAGTCACAATCTACTGTTATTTTTAATCATTGACATCAAATTCTCAGATTTCGTTAAAAGTTGCTAATCTATAAGTGTTATCAGTGTCAAAGTTACGTCGTGAATAAAACTTATCACGTTTTAATGGGTGAAAAGTTTCTCAGAAGGAAAGAAAAAAAAGAAACCGAAACATAAACTTTGAGACGCGTAATCTTTACCTCCTCAGAGAATGGTTAAAACACAATTTTCATACATTATTCAACAACGTCATCAATTCTACTATTTAACGACCTCCAGTCGAGACGAAAAAGTTTGCCCAATAAATATTATGTTGGTTACTATACCTAAAGAAGTGGTTTCTCTGATCTCTCTCGGCCTTATAGATTGATCCTTCTTAGAATATGTCGTTTCTTCAATAAAAAGAAACTTCGTAATTGCAAAGCACATACACAGAGAGATAATCGACAAATTCATATATCGTATAAAATTCTGAAGCGTTATGTCAGAGTCAGAACAAAATTCAAACCATTATTCAAACACCATCTTGTGTCTTTGATGTTATGAGAAATTCATGCAAACACATATAATAAGATAATATTTTGAAAAAACAAAACACTGTACGTATCTTGCCTGCTAAGACAACTTTTCTTTGTACCAAAATTGGTGATCTCTGGGTGCTGTCTAACCATTTATTTTTACTGAAACCAGATTAAATTTGATTCTAATAATGATAAGTAAGATACGTTGAAACACAGGTTACGAACTCTCTGCTTTTAAGGAATAATCAAGCGATAAATGTCAAATACGAATAATGGTTTATTACAGTACAAGTTTAGGAAGCATGGACATGTAAAAATATCACACAAAAATTATGGTGGCTTCATTCACAATTTGATAACAGTTTTCAGTGTCAAACACATTTAAATTAGGATTACGTAACTTAAAAAAACAAACAAAAACACCTAGGCCTTCAATTTTCGATTAAGTGTTTTCAGTAGTACTCGTACGATGATTTATAACTGACGTAACATATCACGAAATCTAATGTATAAATTTTCACTTTGATCTCTGTGTTTCTGCAAGAATTAACCGTTAGTTTAACAACGAAACAAGTAGTGATCCTCTAATCATATGTGTAAATCCTTTCTGGGAAAAGTAGGTATTACGTGTCTCCCTTAAGAACAGAACCCGTTTTAGGTCCTAATGATCTTTAGTTCTGTATTCTGGCGAAACGTATAACATGAAGATTGAACTGGTCGTCATTTGATCCGGCTTGGAGAATTATATGATGTCCTTTGATCAAATCTCATTTGTATCACAGTTGGTTGCGTTTCAACATATGAAGAAAATTTAGCACTCTAGAAACAATATAGCTTTAGCACTTTAGACATGACAGAGTTTTATACTCTATTGGTAATACGTTTCAACACTCAAGAGAACAGGTAATAAAATTTTGATACCTATAGGTAATAGAGTTTAAAGTTCAAGAGGTACTAGAATTTTAACACTGTACAAATGACAGTCTCAACACTCTAGAGATGATAGTGTGTTAACACTAAAGATAATAATTTTAACACATTAAAAGTATAGCCAGTTCTGATTATTAGTCGCCCCTTTGTTTGTTGTTTCATAAATTCCTTTTTTAAAAAAATAAATTTACTCTATCGTCAGGTAGTTGGTCGATTCGATCGATCTCGTAACCATTGTGTATTTACTATTGTTTCCATATTATAGCTTTGGCAATAAAATATGTAAGCACACATCTTTTTTGTTAACATTAAAAGCTTTTTGCACACGTAAATTAAAATTTTAATGAGATATGTTTCATAAAGATTCGTCTATGAATGTACGGAGCATTTTCTTTGACTAGTTTGAATCCAAAGTGATCTTTGATGTTAATTGTTAAGCAACAATGACGATTGTGTTTTCCATATTTTACGAATATATGTAGGTAACAATATTTGGGGGAATGAGGGGGGCTCGAGCCCCCCTTGGCGCCGCCACTGCTGACATCGTTAGTTTTGAATCTGAAATACCTCATCTTCAACACAACATTGTAAATCTCGTGCAACATGATGATTTCAATGAAATTCTTGAGAATGATGAGGAAAAGTCACTAATTTGTCATGAGGAAAGTTTAACAAAGTCGCCGAGCTGACCCAACGTGCAGAAGAGGAGGCTGCACGTGCTAATGCTGAAAACGCTCCACCAGTGAGAGCAAATTACTCTCAGATATCTTTAAAAAGGCCAATAGATGTCGCCTCTAACAACTAGTCTGACGTTAAATCTCAGTAGTGCAGTGAAAAGGAAGGTGTAAAGTGGAAGTTTTTCTTATAAGGTAACTTTTAAACAAAGATAGAAAAAAAGACAACTTTCCACAATAACTTTCATTAAGAAACGGGAAAATGCGCATGAATCCATGGAGGAGGAGGTAGATGTTGCACTCCTCACTCCTCCGACAGCTTCGAGCCCATCACTAGTAATGTAACGTATAAACTATCTTCAAGATACATTTTTTTATAAATTAAATTTACTAGTAACGTTTCTAATCAGGTAATATTGTACGTTAATACCATAAAAGCTATTGCAGAAACATTCTCGTCGTCATAACATATCTTCCATGCTCTACATCAGTAGTTCCCAACTTTTTAATGCCCTGCACCCTTAAAAAAAATTTAATATGTTCTCGCACCCCTCAGAGTAATTATTTATTTAAGAATAAAGGTAAATATGGCAAAGAAAATGTTATTTCGCACCCCATGTAACGCCATATCGCCTCCCCAAGAGGTGCGAGCACCCCTGGCTGGTAACCACTGCCCTACATATAAGACAGTCAGTGGGTTAGTGGGCTTCGTTCTTCGTTGTGTTCTTTAGGAACTCGTCTACGACAAATAACGAAAACTGGCTATAACAGACTTTTAGTACTCTTGAGATAACTGGTTTAACATCCTAGAGATAGTAAGTTTAACACTCTAGAAATAAGAGGTTTGACAATCTGTAGATAGCAGGTTTAACATTGAAAAAATAATACAGTTTTAACACTAGAAGTAATAAATTTTAATACTAGAGAAAACAGGTTTAACACTCTGAAGGTAATACAATTTTAATACTCTCGAGGTAATGCAGTTTAACAACACTCTAAACGCATATTCATCGCAGAGTTTCAAAGTTGTAAACATTTAGAAAATGATGTAGTTTAGCCTAACTAACACTTTAAGCTTATAGAAGTGTCCAGTAAAACCTGATCTTGTATTGATAGAGAAAACGTAATTAAATCAACCACTATGTACTATTAGAAAATGTAGTTAAGCCTAAAAATTGTGTATTGGTGTTAACTAACGCACGTTAATATATTATATTAAAAATACTCCTCATAATTATAATGATTAAAAAGCAATGTTTCATCAGTAAGAAACTATCGCAATATTTTCATAATAAAAATTCAATAAGGCCTAACAAATTTACCTGTTAGTTTGTTTTTGAAATTAATCACAAAGCTACATAATGGGCTATCTGTGATTTGCCCATCACAGGTATTGAAACCTAATTTCTTTCGTAGTAAGTTCGCAGACTCACTGTTCTGCCACTAGGGGAGAACTACATAATCATAAGAAAATGTAATAAAGCCTATCATCGTATGCTTAGAGAGAAAAATAGTTTAAACCTATGTTTGAATTTTATATGAAAAGGAGTTAAAACCCAATTCTATATACTGACACTAAAACTCAGTGAAAGTTTAACACCGACTATTTACAGAAAAACGTTATCAAACTCAGTACTGTTTCTGTGTTTACAAAATAAAGTTTTGGGCTGTTTAAATTAGCGCAGTGAAAAGTTGAATGAATAGCTGGCTTCATTTCCGGATCGTGACATGACATTCCCAAAATAAAGCTTACTTCTTGACAAGTTTCAGAGTTTCAGGTCTGTAAAATATAGGTCTTATTTAGAGAGACTGGTATGGACAGGTGCTTAAATTGATCGACTCGTAATGCAAGGGTCGCGAGTTCGAATCCCCTCGCACCAAACATGCTCGCCTCGTTTTCAACCGTGGGGGCGTTATAATATAACGGTCAATCCCATTATTCGTTGGTTAAAGGAGTAACCCAAGAGTTAGCGATAGGTGGTGATGACTAGCTGCCTTTCCTCTAATCTTTCACTGCTAAATTAGGGACGGCAAGCGCAGATAGCCATTTGAAAGAAATTCAAACGAGATTATGTAAAAAAATAGTACTATTAATAATAAAGATGGTCAAAGAAGAACACATATTCTCCACTAGTGATGATAAGTAATTTATAATATGCTGTGTCTGACAATGTAATATAAATCTTGTTAATTTTTCATCTGTAAGCACAGTTATGGGGTCTTACCCCTAGCAGAGTAAGACACATATTAGCACAAAGTAACTTAGTAGATTCGTGGCTACCGATTCACCTCTGTTTAGGATGAATAACTAAACCAAAAGAGTGAAATGGATATCGTACCTCAAACAAAGGGGTGAGCAATACTAAAGATGTTTACAGGTAAAATCAAGTTTAATATTTGGACAACAATGAACAATAGTTTATCCTATAACAGTGAGAAGGACGGTATCACATCAACATACAACAAGTTTACTGAAGCATATATATGAACAGTATTAGTTTATGATTCATTTCAACAAGAGGTTTTGGAACACGATCTATATATAACTGATGGCTACCTGAATGCTGACAGGTAAAGGTGTATTATCATTTAAACAGTTATGCTGTCAGATACAAAATCTCGATATAAATATTAGTAATGCAGTATGTAATTACACGGAGATATAAAAAGTGAAACAATGACATAATTGCTAGTTAAATTTTGTAGAATAAAAGATGATATCTGAAGCAACATATCACCAATACACACTGATAAACTTATATATAAAATGATGCTTCTTATTTGTGAGTGAGCACAAAGGTATACAGTAATTTATCTGTAATGTAAGTAGCATATTAGTTATACCAGTTATCATAACTGTGGGTAGTTTTACTAGTTCTCATAACTTTAGATAGTTATACCAGTTATCTGTAATGTAGGTAGTTATACCAGTTATCTGTAATGTAGGTAGTTATACCAGTTATCTGTAATGTAGGTAGTTATACTAGTTACCTGTAATGTAGGTAGTTATACCAGTTATCTGTAATGTAGGTAGTTATACTAGTTATCTGTAATGTAGGTAGTTATACTAGTTACCTGTAATGTAGGTAGTTATACCAGTTATCTGTAATGTAGGTAGTTATACCAGTTATCTGTAATGTAGGTAGTTATACTAGTTACCTGTAATGTAGGTAGTTATACCAGTTATCTGTAATGTAGGTAGTTATACCAGTTATCTGTAATGTAGGTAGTTATACTAGTTACCTGTAATGTAGGTAGTTATACTAGTTACCTGTAATGTAGGTAGTTACACTAGTTATCATAACTGTAGGTAGTTATACTAATTCTCATAACTTTAGATAGTTATGCCAGTTATCTGTAATGTAGGTAGTTATACCAGTTATCTGTAATGTAGGTAGTTATACCAGTTATCTGTAATGTAGGTAGTTATACTAGTTATCTGTAATGTAGGTAGTTATACCAGTTATCTGTAATGTAGGTAGTTACACTAGTTATCATAACTGTAAGTAGTCATGATACCTCAGGATATGGCAGTCATGAAAACTTATTCATTTGTACATACAAGATGACATTAAACACTTTTTCATTTAAATTTTCTAAGAAATTATTATATTTGTATTATTATTATATTTGTTTTAGAAAACTGCGTCTTCGTTTTTGTGCTCCTAAACTCGAAAAAACAAAAGACATGAACGATCAAACGCGATCAAAAACTCCAGGTAAACAAAGTTCGATACCCGACCGCTCTTTCTTAATAGCTAAATGTGAACATCTATTCAAACCTAACGTACTTATGTTGAAGTTGGGTTTTACGTCATAATATCACCGTCTAACTTTCCTCTAGGTGAAATCAAGCGATAATTGAGTAGTTATTTTCCAACCAGATCAGTGAATTAAAATTTACATTTCGTGTCGAATTTGATAATATTTTTAACACGTGAACAGAGACCCTGAATATCATCCAGACACAGCTGTCACTAATTAATAGTCCTGAAGTCCGTGAAACATTTTAAAGTTATTGTATAAATGTTGTATAAGTTACCCAATGGATTATTGTTCTCCTGTTTCCTAAAAAAGTGCTAAATATTTATATACACAAACCAATACTTTTATTACCTCAAATCAGAGTAGAACACTTATAACGATTTCTCTGCTTCGATTACTTATATTTCCTGCTAAAGACTTACCACCAACACACCACAGTGCCAGAATTAGCCCCTGTAACAGGTACATGACAGATGCCTAAATGTTAGAGACAACACTTTCAAGTCAAGATCCCTTAGAACACAGTAAAGCAGGCATGAATGAGCGCATTACTACACAGAAACAGGAAAGATTCGCTCTCACCAACGAGAGAAACAGACAGATGAGGGAATGCGAAGTCTGCTGGTTTCGGTCACATGAAACTGACAGTATGAAGTGGCGCCACGAGTGGCGAGTAGGCGATGGTAAAAATTGATTCGTTGAGAAATAACATTCAGGTATAAATACACACTTTGTGTGCTCGAAGGACAGAGGATAACGTCCACGTGATGTTGAAAGCTATTTTAAAATAATAAACCCGTAAAAAAAAAAAAAAAAAACGAAACCCTTTGAAAAATCAGATAACAACTACGGGACTTTTTATTTTTATCAAGTGTAGACTGTAGAACTACCGTGATATCAAGTGTAGACTGTAGAACTACCGTGAGAAGTGATGCAGAATTCAAATTACATTTCAAAGAACACGAACCAGTCTTGTATCAATTTTCACAAAATTTGTGATAGAATCAGAATATACATTTAACTATCGCCCTCTATGTTCAAAATTACTAATTAATGATGATTAAATCAAAGTGTTATCAAACGTTTTGAGGATAAATACATATATTTAACAAACAAATGGACTTGACTAGTTCCATGAATATGCTCGTTTTGGTATGATTGCATTATGTTACTTTATTTTTCCTTCGTTTAGGACAAAACCCGAGATTTTTCACGCGTCGAGGGAACCGCGAGCTTTGTAAATGTTCCTTGATGTTATAAATGTTATTAGTGCACGGATATAAGTAACAAAACAAATGAATATGAGATGAAAATTATATGTTTGTTTCAATATTGAAATAAAAATAAAATCTTGAACACGTGTCTTTAATTTGTTTATTTCACTTGCAAATGGTAGTGAATTTAAAATGCATTTTCAAAATAAAAGCGAATAAACATTGGTTTCGAATATAAGGCTTTGGTTTCAGACAAACACTATTCTTATGTAGCCGATTAAACTTGTTTATCATTTGTTCCAAATTTCAGATGTTACTTCTAAGAACTGAGTTTAGTTATTTAATGGCCTTTTGGTCTTCAGAGGTTTTTACATAAGCCCGTACAGCCTCAAAATTAAACGTATGGAAACTGAATGTAGACCAAACCATGGCTGTTGACATGACAGTTCCCTTGGCATCTTTACTATCAAGGCATAATTCGCCAAATGTGTTGTAGGTTTGGAATTATTATCCTGAAAAAAAAGTGAAGCCCCATCGGATGTGTTGTGCTCAGATCCCCAACAATAAAGGCTGAGATGCAGACCTAAATCTGTATCGATCCCAGATCATAGTTGCTACAAGTTGAATATGGTACCATTCTCCATTCTATCGTCTAACAAGTCATCGTTTATTATATTTTAACTATTTCAAGAAGGTCGTGTTCCGTTCATACCTTTAACTTTCTGACTATAGGGGGAGGGACACCCACTAAACCGCACCCATCAAAGAAAGGATTTATCTGGCTCATTGAACGAAACAACAGAATTAAATCGCACTGTGCACACACTTCGAACTTTTGACTTACGTACCACAGCCCGGTACGTTAACCACCAGTCTGTGCCAGCCCGAGTTTAACAAGAAGAAGAGGAAACAAAATGATAAAAGAAGTATAGGTCACGAGATGTTTGAGTTCTGCTTTAGCTAACAAGAAGACTTCAAGAAAAATTAGTTTTTGAATTTACCATGCATACTTTGACGCTCAACGAATATCAAAAGTCGAGTAATTTTCGTTGAGAGACGAGTTGTCAGAGAGATTAATTTGTTGTTTTATAAAACAAAGTTTAATCACAGATAAACAACTGTTTCAGAGAATAACACTCTGCTATCGGTTACTCAGATACATCAGCAGTGCTTGTCTTCTGGCAAAGAAAATGGAGAATCGCCTCTTAAAAGGTGTAAAATCTTATGTATAGGAAAACAGTCAGCTCCAGGGTATACCGTGACAAGCTCCGAACATTTAATTATTACAAAGAAGATTCTAGCTTCATGTTCTTCAGCCTACTTTAAGATTACTGAAAGTGACACACGATAATTGAATTCTATTGGTCTTTAGGGCATTTAATAAAAGCTAAGAAATCCATGTACACGTGATTCACCCTATAGTAAAGAGCAAACATATGGCAAAATCTTCTATCGGACTTTGCATTTGAAGTTTAGAAGTGAAAAGTAGATTGAGGGTATGTATGTCAGAGTTCATACCCTTACTCCAAGGGTATATACACGAAATATAATTCTGACAAATAATGGTTGGCTGTAGCTTTGTATGATATACATATGACAGGTTTGTAAGTGTTGTAATATAGTCTTACTGGTCTGTGAGTGTTGTACTAACATGCTATTGGTCTGTAAGTGTTGTAATAACATGTTACTTGTCTTAAAATGTTGTAATAACGTCTTACTCCTATGTGAATGTTGTAGTAACGTCTTACTTTTTTGTGAGTGTTATAATGACATGTTACTGCTCCATGAATGTTGTAATAACGTCTTACAGGTCTCCAAGTGTTATAATAACGTCTCTCTGGTTTGTAAATGTTGTAATAACATCTTCTTGGTCTGTAAGTGTTGTAATAACGTCTCTTTGATCTGTAAATGTAATAAAGTCTTACTAGTCTGAAGAGTCGTGGTAACGTCTACTAGTCTTACGTAATTAAACTTATGGAATAGTCCCTTGTTACTACGACACTTCCAAACTTATTAAACATCACTGGAGTACTTGGCCCGGCACAGCCACGTGGTTTAAAACATCCAATACCGAAATTGAATCAAATTTTGTTGTAGTTATAATACCTGTTTCATTAATCACGAGTTTTTCGTAACAAGGTTTTGAAGGGTACTTCAGAACACATTGATAACACTGTATCTTAAGGCACTTGACTCTTAATCCGAGGGTCGAGAGTTCGAATACCCTTCATACTAAACATGTTCGCCCATTCAACCGTGGGTGTGTTATAATGTGAAAGTCAATCTCACTATTCGTTTGTAAAAGAGTGGCCCAAGAGTTGGCGGTGGGTGGTGATGATTAGCTGTCTTCCCTTTAGTCTTTACTGTTAAACTAGGGACAAATAAGTGCAAATAACCCTCTTTTAGCTTTGCGGGAATTTCAAAAAGAAACAAACAAACTGAAGTGCTAACATGCTATATAATATTTAAACCATTCTTAACAAACTATCAGCGATGTTTAACAAGTTTGCAGGTGTCATGGTAACAACTTGCTACTCCACAAGTTTCGGTAAGTCGATTTGCTAAACAAGGATGGAGGCTCGAATTCCGACGTTCTCAGTTTTCGCTCTCTATTATATAAGTTAGGGCTTATGATGTGGGTTGCAGTTGGTACTTGTACACACCATCCACTGAAACGAAGTGTGCTCACATAAAAGTTAAGAATGACAGCCCACAAGTGACTGTCGCTCTATAAAATCTCCCATTTTTCTTTGGTGATACTCCAAATCAACACCCATCAGTAAACTGTCTCTGTTTTTGTTCCATACGACTTTATAAAGAATCCAATATACGAATCCCGCCAGCTCCGAACGACCACTTTGTTAAAATAGGTAACATTTTTAAATCTTTAAAATATTAGCCATGTGCTTCTACAAAGATTAAAACAGCACTTGCTACATATTCGTAATTCTATTAATGTGTAGGCTGTTTATTTGTTTGTTTTGAATTTTGCGCAAAGCTACTCGACGGCTATCTGCGCTAACCGTCCATAATTTAGCAGTGTAAGACTAGAGGGAAGGCAGCTGGTGATCACCACCCACCGCCAACTCTTGGGCTACTCTTTTGCCAACGACAAGTGGGATTGACCGTGACGTTATAACGCACTCACGGCTGAAAGGACGAACATGTTTGAGTTTCGGACCCGCGACCCTCGGATTACGAGTCGAGCGCCTTAATTCGTTTGGCCATGCCAGGCCATGTGTAGGCCGTAGTAACAATTGTATGTCAAATTGTTTCTACCGTGTCTAAATAGCGCGGCCTGGCGTGGCCAGGTTGTTCAGGCACTCGACTCGTAATCTCATAGTCATGGGTTCTAATCACACCAAGCATACTCATCCTTTTAGCTGTGATGGCGTTATATTTTGACGGACAAACTCACTATTCATAAAAGAGTAGCCCAAAATAAAAGATGGTGGTAGATGGTGAAGACTTACACGACTAAATTAGGAACGACTAGCACAGATAGCCCTTGTGTAGCTTTGGACGAAATTCAAACCAAACAAACTAAACTTGTTGTCTCCTTCCTTCTTTAGTATATCCCAAGTGCGTTTTCATTTCCTTTTAAAGCGACAGTAAGATATATTATAAAACATTGTAATTAAACTTAGAACATATTTTAACTTGGAGACAAACGATTCTGTTTATTTAAATCAACATTTTAAATGTTTTAATAAAATATACACATGATTACATGAATCACAGTTGTCACTCGTGCCAGTATATACATGAATCACAGTTGTCACTCGTGCCAGTATATACATGAATCACAGTTGTCACTCGTGCCAGTATATACATGAATCACTTTTGTCACTAGTGTCAATATATACATGAACCATAGTTGTCACTCGTTTCAATATATACATGTTTCACAGTTGTCACTAGTGTTAATATATACATGAATCACAGTCGTCACTAGTCTCAATATATACATGAATCACAGTTGTCACTAGTGTCAATATATACATGAATCATAGTTGTCACTTGTGTCAATATATACATGAATCACAGTTGTCACTCGTGTCAATATAAACATGAATCACAGTTGTCACTCGTGTCAATATATACATGAATCACAGTTGTCACTCGTGTCAATATATACATGAATCACAGTTGTCACTCGTGTCAATAATACATGATACATAGTTTTCACTCGTGTCAATATAAACATGAATTACAGTTGTCACTCGTGTCAATATATACAGTAAACTCTCATTGTTTCGAAGTCGCTAGAACCGAATACATCACTTGTATCGAAGTTGTTGACTGGTCCGGCCAACTGTCCATATAAATACATAGTAACAAAAGCCCCTTGAACCGAACTGCTTGTATCGAAGTGTCGGCTTGTAACGATGTATAATTATAGTCCCTAGGGTGTGAAAAGCATCAACATTACATCTTTTGTATCGAACCAGGTACGAAGATATTTATTTTTCTCTTCTTCCCTAAATTAATTGTCACCGCTGCCGGCTGCCGACCACCCTCTACGCCGCTGGCAAGTGCAATTAGTCAGTCTCCGCGCAACAATGTGTGGTGCCACCATCAAAATCTTACACTTGAGAAATAGCGAATAGCAGATGGGGTAGTAGATTAGCCTAGCAATGTTTTTACAACAATTATGGTTAATAACACTTTAAACCCCTGCCCGTCCACACTCACCCGCCCTCCCAGCAAAAATTAGCTTAGATATAAAATTTTCAGATTACGGCTTGAGTAGATTATGCCTGGGCAGCCTGCATGCTGTGGCCTATAAAAGGCTAATCACAGTCAAACTAAACAGATCATTAATCATTGATCATGGCGAAGCGCAAGCTTGTATCGATAGAAACTAAAATTGCAGCAATAGAAGAAGTTGAAAAAAAGTTAAAACAAAAACAGAAATAGCAAAAGCATTTGATGTGCCTCTGAACACTTTGTCAACATGGTTGAAAAATAAAGAGGCCATATTGTCTTCTCCAGACAACTTTTGTCCCAATGGAAAACACATGCAAACTGCAAAACATTTTGTCATAGAAGCGGCATTGCTTCTGTGGTTCATAAATGCTAGATCAGAGAATGTTCCTATCTCTGGGCCTGTTATGCAAGCAAAGGCAAAAAAACTTGTTGATCAAATGGGAATCACTGACTTTTGCATGAGTGATGGGTGGTTAATCCGATTCAAAAAAAGACACGACATTCAATTTCGTACAATCTGGTGTGAGTCTGGTAGTGTAGAACCAGAGCAAACAAACCAGTGGACATCAACAATACTGCCACGCCTGCTAGTAAAGCAATCAACCATAACCAATTGCTTCAGAACTTGTGGCTTCTCCTCTCCAGAGCCAGAAGAAAACAGTGAGGACTCCGAGGATGACATACCATTGGCCCAGCTCTTGACACGGCTGAATGACACTGGGTTTACTGTGGATGGCACAGCAAAGGACTACGAGACTGCTGATAATGAACTGATCACTAGCGCGCCCCTGACAGACAGTAATATTGTGGCCATGGTGCAAAATAAACAGACACCAGAAAATGACAGTGAAAGTGAAGATGAGGACAATGAGAAACCCCCCATCCCAACACATTCTGCAACTCGTGAGATGTGCCTGCAACTTCAGAGATATCTTGAACACCAGGCTAAGGCAGGACAGTTTATCTCTCAATTAAACATGATGGAACGTTTTGTGACCAAGTGCCAGAGGGGACAGCAGTTTGCAAAACTGCATTGTGCAATATTTCAAATGACTCCAGTTAGACGTTCTTGCTGGTGTTTGTATCTTGTACATTATAATTACATACATGTATGTCTGTATTATGAATGTTATTTTTTATGGGTTTTTTTACAAGTGCTGTTAATTTTCTTTTTGAATTTCATTAAATGTGTTTTAAGTGTTTACACACGTGTGACTTCTGAGTCTTTAATCCAATTACTGGTACTGCAACAGCCGTCAGTTATAGGGCCTACCATTACCAGACTTGTCAGTTATAGGGTCTACCATTACCAGACTTGGCTAGTGAATGAAAACAAAATCCTTTTTAACGAACTTCTTTTGTAACGAACAATTCTCTTTGGTCCCTACGACTTCGTTACAACGAGAGTTTACTGTACATGAATCATAGTTGTCACTGGTGTTAATATATACATAAACCACAGTTGTTATTAGTAACAATATACAAATGAATCATACTTGTCACTAGTGTCAATATATACATGAACCAAAGTTGTCACTCGTGTCAATATATACATGATACATAGGTTTCACTCGTGCCAAAATATACATGAATCACAGTTCTCACTCGTGTTAATACAAACATGAATCACAGTTGTCACTAGTGTCAATATATTCATGAATCATAGTTGCCACTCGTGTCACTATATACATAAACCACAGTTGTCATTAGTGTCAATATGCAAATCAATCATACTTTTCACTCGTGTTAATATAAACATGAATCACAGTTGTCACTCGTGTCAGTATATACATCAATAATAGTTGTCATTAGTGTCAATATATACATAAATCACAGTTGTCATTGGTGTCAATATAAACATGAATCACAATTGTCACTAGTGTCAATATATAAATGAATCACAGTTGTAACTCGTGCCAATACATACATAAATCACAATTCTGAGTAGTGTCAATAAACACATGAATCACAGTTGTCACTCGTGTCAATATATACACGAATCACAGTTGTCACTTGTGTCAATATATACATGAATCAAAGTCGAGACTAATGTCAATATATACATGAGCCATAGTTGTCACTCGTGTCAATATATACATGAACCATAGTTGTCACTCGTGTCAATATATAATTAATCACAGTTGTCACTTGTGTCAATATATATATGAATCACAGTTGTCACTAGTGTCAATATATACATGAATCACAGTTGTCACTAGTGTCAATATATACATGAATCATAGTTGTCACTTGTGTCAATATATACATGAACCATAGTTGTCACTCGTGTCAATGTATACATTAATCATAGTTGTCAATAAATACATGAATCACAGTTTTCACTAGTGTCAATATGTACATGAACCATAGTTGTCACTCGTGTCAATATGTAGATGAATCACAGTCGTCATTAGTGTCAATATAAACATGAATCACTTTTGTCACTAGTGTCAATATATACATGAACCATAGTTGTCACTCGTTTCAATATATACATGTGTCACAGTTGTCACTAGTGTTAATATATACATGAATCACAGTCGTCACTAGTGTCAATATATACATGAATCACAGTTGTCACTAGTGTCAATATATACATGAATCATAGTTGTCACTTGTGTCAATATATACATGAACCATAGTTGTCACTCGTGTCAATATATAATTAATCACAGTTGTCACTTGTGTCAATATATATATGAATCACAGTTGTCACTAGTGTCAATATATACATGAATCACAGTTGTCACTCGTGTCAATATATGCATGAATCATAGTTGTCACTTATGTCAATATATTCATGAACCATAGTTGTCACTCGTGTCAATGTATACATTAATCATAGTTGTCAATTTATACATGAATCACAGTTTTCACTAGTGTCAATATATACATTAATCATAGTTGTCACTCGTGTCAATATATACATGATTCATATTTGTCACTGGTGTCAATATATACATGAATCACAGTTGTTTCTCGTGTGAATAGATTCCACGATTGACTGGCCGAATGTATTGTGATGAAGGGAAATATATATGAGAACGGCTGGTTTGATATTTACACGTTTAGTAATATATAAGAGTGAAACACTATTACCTTCCTCGGCTTTCCCTTGATATATTTGTGAAAGTGTCACACACCAGTCGTTCAGAGATACATTTTTACTTCAAGTAGGTTTTTCGTCATCAAGAAAGGAAAATTAGGTGTTCTCATCAAATGTTCAGGATAAAGGGTCAAGGTACTGGACAAACTGTCCGAGTTTTGTAGATATTTGAATTTACCACTTTTGTGCCACCATTGAGGGGTCAATTGAGCGAGAAAGTCGAAAGGAACGCGCATGAATCCGACGGCAAATGAAAGTTTAATTCTGCACGAAGCACGTGCTCTTTTGGAACTGACGAATAGTTCGTGTGCTGGAAATAGCGTGAGGAAATGAAACTCGTGCTTTATTATATCATTACCTGATAAATTCGCTGGTATCTCAGGTAGTAGAAAAACTTCAAGAAACAGAATAAACCAAAGGAAAAACAAATAAACTAAAATGCAAGACAAAACTCAAATATAGATTTGGTACTTTGAAAGAAATTCTTACATGGGGCGAATAATACTTAACGTAATTCAGTAATTTCGGGACCCGGCATGGCCAGATGGTTAAGGCACTCGACTCGTAATTTGAAGATCGCGGGTTCGAATCACAATCACATCAAATATGCTTTGCCCTTTTTCAGCCTTGGAGACGTTAAAATATGACGGTCAATCCCACTATTCGTTGGTAAAACAGTAGCCTAAGAGTTGGCGGTGGATAGTGATGACTAGCTGTCTTCCCTCTGGTCTTACACTGCTAAATTAAAGACGGCTAGCGCAGATAGCTATCGTCTAGCTTTGCGCGAAATTAAAGACAAACAAAACGAAACTTATTTCTATATCAACAGGACCAATAAATTACCAAAACAATTATTCATTAATTTTATTTAATAATAGTTTAATTTACATGTCTTTCTTACCTTTTGTTTCATTCTAACTCCCACGCAGGGTCACTTGGTCAGTACCGCCTAGATGTCATCTTGGGAAATGAGGCTTATTCAAAGTTATGGCTACCTTTGTCCAAACAATATTGGAGTAAGGCCCTGGATAAACGAACAAATTATCATTTGTTACTTATCATGTTATGGCTTCAATTCGTAACCTGGTTCATTATATCATTATATGTAATAACTTATGGACTGGTTTAGTTTCAGTCATACTGTAAATTTTGTTTCCTGAGATTTCTTTCTACTGGTTTATATAACCAATATTTTTATTTTAGAGAACAAGATAAACCAAAATGGACCAAATACAGTTTTGAACATAATCATCATAATTAGAGCTGACCGTTTCTTTTGTTTTTTTTTAGTTCTGGTCACTTAGTTGTCAGTTGCAGCCAAAGAAAAAAAACGCTTTAAGTTGATTTTCTTTCGATCATCACCAACCTTTCTGGGAGACATTAAAGTCAACTCTATCATTGGGTTTGTTCAAGTTTTGCGAAAGATCGTTTGTCTGTGGCTTCTTCCTTTATAAGATACCAGATTGGCCCAGCATGATTAGGTGGTTAAAGCACTCAATTATAAGTCTGAGGGTCGTGGGTTCGAATCCCCGTTACTCCAAACATGCTCGCTCTTTCAGCCGTGGGTGCGTCATAATGTGATGGTTTATCCCAATATCAGTTGGTGAAAGAGTGGTCCAAGAGTTGGCGATGAGTGGTTAGGGTTAGCTGCCTTTCCTCTTTTATTTCACTACCAAATTCTGAATAGATAAGTCACATAAACCTCCTGTAACCCTGTACGAAATCCATAAAAAATAAACCATACCCCGGAGGAAACATAACAGATAATGACAATTACCCATTACTCAACCTGGAAAGGAAAGGAAGAGGACCCTTAACAACCCACTAGTATAATTTCTTGCATTATTGTAAAGGAATTACGGGGTAATTAATTAATGTTATTTATCTTAATTATAATCTGGTTAGGGTTAGTTCACTGATTCTTCGTTGTGTTAAACTACTAAATGCGTCGCTGCTACCTTTATAAAAGAATATCTTTCAGTGATGCCGAGAAAACCCACTTGTATAGAAAAATATACGTAAAGAAAAATGGAAACCAGATTCACAGAACATAAAAAGTCACCTTCACACGTTTTCTAACACTGCAAATGAAATAAACACAACATAACCATAGAAAACACTCAAATACTAAATAAAGAAACAAACATAAACAAACGCAAAATTAAAGAAGCCTTACGTATACGACAATTCAAGCTCAAAATAAACCAATACGAAAGAACACCTTTATACACTATATTAAAAATATTATAATAAATAATAATATAAATAATCTATAATTTTATATTATTATAACTATTTATACCTATATTTAAATTAATATAATAAATAACAATAATAAACTAAATAATATAAAATTATATATTCAAACATCCAAGCACGCTCTGTACATCCGACATTCAGTTGCACGACCCCTTTCAAATATGTGGTCAGCTTCCGGTCAGTTACCTTTTTCTTTCTTTGTGAATTTGACGATGACCGAAGGTCGAAGCGTTGTTCGCTCCTCTATGTAAAAAATTTTCTCAACCCAAACGCCCCGACACGGCTAAGCGTGTCAAGGCGTGTGACTCGTAATCTGAGGGTCGCGGGTTCGCATGCTCGACTTTTCAGCCGTGGGGACGTTATAGTGTAACGATCAATCCCACTATTCTTTGGTAAAAGAGTAGCCCAAGAGTTGGCGGTGGGTGGTAAAGACTAGCTGCCTTCCCTCTAGTCTTACGCTGCTAAATTAGGGACGGCTAGCACAGATAGCCCTCGAGAATAACCTTGACATTTATATGTTGTTGTTTTTTTAGATACACATATAAGTTATTTAATTTATATATAGCTTCTTTAGTTGTTGTAAGACCAAAAGTATTTTCAGACACAATTACCTGAAACATTTCACGCAATTTTCATGTGGAAAATTCCATAATATATAAACTTTTATTTTATTTTTTGAGTTTCTATATACTATGTGTCGGGTGTGAGTACTTCGATGTGGCTGACGCATCGATGAAAAAAGAATTTTTAACGACCTCTGGTGAGCAAAAATATATAAACATTAATTAAATATTATTAAATAAATAGAAATGATTAAAACAAAAATATTAAAAGAAAATAAAAATCTAAAGATAAATACAAATATTAATTAAAAACTAGGTGTAGTTAATTAATGTTACTGTTCGTTTACGACGTAAACAACTTACGGATGAGACACTGGTCTCGTGACTGCAGAATGTGACCGTTAATATATTAACAGTATAAAAAATATTCTTTAGAATTAAGCACAAAGCTTCATAATCAACAATCTGTTCTCTGCACAGCACGGGTATCGAAACTCGGTTTTTAGGGATATAAGTCAGCAGACATACTGCTGTGTCACTGAAGACAGTATAAAAATAAATGTAAACGTGTGTATAAAGTCGTTTTGAGACATTTTTAACCAACCCACAGTCGCTGAAATATTTTTAAATAATTTCTCTTTGTCAAGAAACAGAAATCAAAAGTAAGAAACAAAGAGCTAAAGATCAAATTATTTTATCGTCTTGAAAACTTCAAACTGCTTACTATTACTTTATTTATTATGGTTTAATTATTTTTATTTGTTTATATACATTAGTTACTCTTATATAATTTAATACTTTAAATTTAATATTTATTTATTTTACACACTAGAGGGCAATACGAAATTATTATCCATCAGAAATAGACAGTATTGATGTTCCCCGCTGGGAAAGTGATGAGTTTACAAAGCTCAAGTCTGTGGTTCGATTACCCCCAGTAAAAGCATTTGGCTTTGTTCAAAAATAAACAAAACAAACAGCCACAGTTCCAATAACATAATTATGGCAATATTCACGAAACGTAAAATACTTTAAAATACGTTTTCTTTGCTACATGATGCAGCTTCGAACAAAGCAACAAACAAGGGAAGAATAGTAGACATTAGAATTATATTCACAAATGTTTTCTCAAAAGACAAATATAACAAAGTGAACATTTTATTCCAAACCTATATTAGCAGTTCTCCTATCTTTCAATCTCTCTCAACGAGGCCTAACCTTTAACACTGTTATATTTATAGAATTAGAACCATTTTAAGGAGAGTTAAGGCTTCTATAATTACCGTGATTAATGACGTTATTACGCTTAAGTGATAACGTTATTAGTAATGAAATTTAAAGAAGGACCTCTTAGAAAGAATCAACGTAGAGAGAAAAAGGCTAACCAATAGACTAAACAACACCTGCAATTTAAAAAAATGACTTTTATTTTTATATCAATTTTTTTATCGATTTAGCTGTTGATGGTAAATTAGATGTCCGTGTCATGCTTTACCCTCTAATTTACTTGTAGCATAATGTCGATTCTTTGTATATTATTAATGAACATAACGTGACGGCGAGTATCTCGATAAATATAATAACCTCGAGTTACTCATATACTTGGTGTTAAGTTCCCGTGTTTTAACACCTTTTAGATCTTCGTTCTTTAATCGACTCAACAGAATATTACAGCTAACCTATAGACTACCATCATCATAATTAAATATATTATAATGTAATAAAGGTTCACATAAAATACCGTAATAGGAATATGCAATAAAGAGTCACACGAAATTCTGTATGTGTGTGTGTTTTCTTATAGCAAAGCCACATCAGACTATCTGCTGACCCCACCGAGGGGAATCAAACCCTTAATCTTAGCGTTGCAAATCGGCAGTCTTACTGCTGTACTAGCGGGAAGCAAAACTTTGTACTAAGAATGTGTAATAAATAGCGATATGAAATTCTATAATAGTGTCCCAATGTTGAACAAAAAATCGAGTATTTAGAGGTGATCAGTGTACGGTTCAAACGTGTTTATATTTCGTTTCATGTTGACGAATTAGCAATACAGAGTTAAAAGAAACTTCAAATTTTCTTTGATGCTCAGTTAGTTCACAATGAAATGTTTAAACTTTCTGGAATTTGATTAGCTGTTCAACCAGTTAGCGGGCATGGCATGGCCTGGTGGTTAGGACATTCGACTTGTAATCTGAGGATCGCGAGCTCGAGTTCCCGTTACTTTCACGACTCAAGTGTAAACATTCTTGGTTTACAAAAATTTCGGCTGACGCCAAATTTAAAGTCGTAAAGAAAAATAAACAAAAATCTCCAGTTAGTAACAGAGAGTATTTGAAACCGTATTTGTTGTTAGGCCAATTGGTAAAAAAGATTTAAAACTGTTTTAAAGTACAATGCTTGTTTTACACTGTATATAACGTTTGAAGTGTTTTATCCGTAGCTTGTTTCCACACTTAATGGATTCAAAGTGTTGTTAATTAAACCTTTTTTCACAAAGACATCAACATTGTCTACCCATCATTCATTGCTTGTTTTCCATGTAATCGTGAATGATTCTAGTGGTTATACTGTCGGATATATTAGGTCTCCGGTCGCGAAAAACGGATTAAAAGTTAGGGGGAAAAAAACGTCAGAGTCGAAAAACTAATTGGATGTACCGGACTTCGTAACTGTAATTCAACAACACAATATGAACACTTGTTCTGATTGAAGAAAACATGAATGAAACCTGTAATAAACGTCTTGA
Organism: Carcinoscorpius rotundicauda; assembly: GCA_011833715.1. Taxonomy (NCBI): domain Eukaryota; kingdom Metazoa; phylum Arthropoda; class Merostomata; order Xiphosura; family Limulidae; genus Carcinoscorpius; species Carcinoscorpius rotundicauda. Next base: position 77,612,083 of record CM022400.1, on the reverse strand, counting down.
CAGGAACATAAACACAGAAAGAAAGATGCTGCTACCTGTGCAAGCGGTCCCTAATTTAGCAGTGTAAGACCAGAGGGAAGGCAGCTAGTCATCACCACCCACCGCCAACTCTTGGGCTACTCTTTTACCAACGAATAATGGGATTGATCGTAACATTATAACTCCCCTACGACTGAAAGCGCGAGCATGTTTGGCGCGACCGGGATGCGAACCCGCGACCCTTAACACGCTTGGCCATAATGGGTCAACTAGCTAACACAGATATAAGTGTGTTTGTATTTTCTTATAGCAGAGTCACATTGGGCTATCTGCTGAGCTCGTCGAGGGGAATCGAATCCCTGATTTTAGCGTTGTAAACCTATAGACTTACCTCTGTAATAGCGGAGGTCACACATATATATGATACAAAAGAAATCGAACCCGTTAATGGAGATAACTAGTTAAATATAATTTTCTTACGTTCGTACTTATAAAGACTGAAATTGTCTCATCAGTTGGGTATCGTAACTCATTGCGATACGTTCTATAGTAATAATATCTCACAACAAAATTAGAACTAAATCCAAGATACTTTCTATAGTAATAATATCTCATAGAATTAGAACTAAATCCACACATAAAACATACTTTATAAATAAAGCACAAGTGTAAAAAAAACAAACTTTAAATAGGAATATTGGGAAGTAGGAACAAAAACACCATAAAATAAGGGAACAAGGTAGGAATGGGAGAGAAAACATTACAACGCTTAGTGGTATTTCGTTATTGTTCAAATTATGTCGCCAAATTCCTCTGTTGTCAACTGTGTTTCAGCAACCAACTACAGATACACGAATATGATCAAATTACGTGATCCTGACCAAATACATGGCGGTATAAAAGAAGATTTCGATGTCAAAAGTGAGAAAAAGTATTAAGTCGTGATACCTCGATAATGTGAGACATTATAACTATCCTACTGGTTAGAGGGGGGCCAACAAAATACTATAAAAACAACCGACTTTTGAAATTTGTTGAGTGTTTAGAAAGAATTAGGTACTAATGAAACTCGATTCAAGTCAATAGTTGGACCAAAGCTCAAAGTAGGAATATGTGGAAGGATGAGATTGCACTGTGTACACCCACTTCGAGATTGCACGTGTACACTCACTTTGAGATTGCACTGTGTCAAAACCCACCGTGTATTGCGACGTTACCCTGAACATTTTGCGTGCATATAGATTTGCTTAAACTAAAGACACGAAAAAACAATGTCTTCACAACAATGTTAATCTGTCAAATAGTAAGATTCACATATTTTGGGTTTTATGATACTTTTGTTTTTATTCTAAAGACTTTTTCGACTGTTTTTGTGACTCGTCACTCTGCGGTTGGTTTGTTTATAACTTAATAGTGTGTGTGTAAAGTGCTTTCAACGTTCTGTTTACAAGCTGTGCGCAGTGTATTTGAGGGTTTGAGATTTTAATTTTTATTGCACAATATTGTTGTCTTTTCCAACAATAAGAGCTAACATAGTTATGATAATGGAAATTATGAAACTATATATTTTAGACACTATAGCCAGTACTGTTAGTCATGGTAAAATTAAAGTAAGACTGGAGACTGCTTTACATACAGGTCATCACGTATATTGAAACACGTTGTCCAGAGTAATAAGTCCGGAGACTTGCTGCTGTGCCACTAGATGGCGCTAGCTTCAAGTACTAAGGTAAATTTAATGTAACAGCTTCTTATAATTCGTTTGTAAAAACCCTAAACACTAATTAATTTTTTAAATAAGCTGAATTTCTTCAACCCGTATGAAATAGCTTCCTGTACTGAATAAGTATGTAATGTCAATACCATATCTTTAGGCCCAGCATGGCCGGTGAGTTAAGACGTGCGACTCGTAATCTGAGGATCACGGGTTCCCATCTCTGTCGCGCCAAATATGCTCGCTCTTTCAGCCGTGGGGCGTTATAATGTTACGATCAATCCTACTATTCGTTGGTAAAAAAGTAGCCCAAAAATTGGCGGTGGGTGGTGATTACTATCTCCTTTCCCTCTAGTCTTACATTGCAAAATTACGGACGGCTAGCAGAGATAGCCCTCGAGTAGCTTTGCGCAAAAATCAAAAACAAACCATGTCTGCAACACCTGATAATTCACAAAGAAACCTTTTTTGATAAGACTTCGTAACAAAAAACTACTTGTGCGTGAATATTTTCAACAAACATGTGGGTGAGTACTTTATTTAACAACAATTTATAATGTCAGGTTTTACGTATGCATCGGCAAGGTTATTTAAATTAGTTATGTGTGAATTGTTGGCGATAAATTTCAACAATAAACAAACAGTACGTAGTCCACTTGATTTAAAATAATATATCAAAACAACTTATCTATAAATGTCAGTTACTCCGTTAAATATCACAGCTGTATCCAAAGCTTTAATTTGATGTATCTTTTTCGTCAGAGTTTGCACAGTGACTCAATTATTTCAAAACGCAATTGTGAAGAAGAATTATTCTTTTCTGCTCTGTTATTACAATAACGTATGTGATAACCAGATTTTCAAGACCGCTACAAGAGGCTCTTTGTGGCTAAATTCAGAATCATGCCGTCTAGATCTGTCTATATCTGACTAACTCGAATAACATTTTGGACACGTAATTATAATCTGACAGGGGCTTATAACGTTCTACACGAGACATTATAACGCATTAATATTAAATCAAAATAACGAGAAATAATTTGAAGTTTCTGTTAACACGATAAGATAATAAAACAGAACAACACAATTTGTTATTCGAAAACAGTTACGTGAACAAACCTGCAGTAAATTATCTTTTCTATAAATAGCTACCTTTAACATATAAGCTATATTTGACCTATTTAAAGAATAAACCTCACATTAAATTTAAGCATTTAAAGAAGGGCATTGGCCAATACGTTGTATCCACAAACTAGATTTATTAATATATATATATATTTGTAGCTAACTGTTTGTTGCCTTTGGTGTTTTGACCTTCAACCTATTTCTTTTTAAATTTAAATGTGCATAAGCCTATAGATGAATACTCTGGCTTATAGATACGTGTTTTATCCAACGATATATTTAAACATCTGTATATAAGTACTTTAACCAACGACACTTTAAATAAACTTATACATAAGTACTTTAACCGACGACACTTTAAATAAACTTATACATAAGTACTTTAACCGACGACACTTTAAATAAACTTATACATAAGTACTTTAACCGACGACACTTTAAATAAACTTATATATAAGTACTTTAACCGACGACACTTTAAAGAAACCTATAGATAAGTAGTTTAACCAACGACACTTTAAATAAACTTATACATAAGTACTTTAACCAACGACACTTTAAATAAACTTATACATAAGTACTTTAACCAACGACACTTCAAATAAACTTATACATAAGTACTTTAACCGACGACACTTTAAATAAACTTATACATAAGTACTTTAACCAACGACACTTTAAATAAACTTATACATAAATACTTTAACCAACGACACTTCAAATAAACTTATACATAAGTACTTTAACCGACGACACTTTAAATAAACTTATATATAAGTACTTTAACCGACGACACTTTAAAGAAACCTATAGATAAGTACTTTAACTAAAGACACTTTAAATAAACTTATACATAAGTACTTTAACCAACGACACTTCAAATAAACTTATACATAAGTACTTTAACCAACGACACTTCAAATAAACTTATACATAAGTACTTTAACCGACGACACTTTAAATAAACTTATATATAAGTACTTTAACCGACGACACTTTAAAGAAACCTATAGATAAGTAGTTTAACCAACGACACTTTAAATAAACTTATACATAAGTACTTTAACCAACGACACTTTAAATAAACTTATACATAAATACTTTAACCAACGACACTTCAAATAAACTTATACATAAGTACTTTAACCGACGACACTTTAAATAAACTTATACATAAGTACTTTAACCAACGACACTTTAAATAAACTTATACATAAATACTTTAACCAACGACACTTCAAATAAACTTATACATAAGTACTTTAACCGACGACACTTTAAATAAACTTATATATAAGTACTTTAACCGACGACACTTTAAAGAAACCTATAGATAAGTACTTTAACTAAAGACACTTTAAATAAACTTATACATAAGTACTTTAACCAACGACACTTCAAATAAACTTATACATAAGTACTTTAACCAACGACACTTCAAATAAACTTATACATAAGTACTTTAACCGACGACACTTTAAATAAACTTATATATAAGTACTTTAACCGACGACACTTTAAAGAAACCTATTGATAAGTACTTTAACTAACGACACTTTAAATAAACTTATACATAAGTACTTTAACCGACGACACTTTAAATAAACTTATATATAAGTACTTTAACCGACGACACTTTAAAGAAACCTATAGATAAGTACTTTAACCAACGACACTTTAAATAAACTTATACATAAGTACTTTAACCAACGACACTTTAAATAAACTTATACATAAGTACTTTAACAGACAACACTTGAAAGAAACTGATAGATAAGTACTTTAACCGATGACATGTTTTAAAACCTATTGAAAATATATGTCAGTATTTCTTCTTCCACTATCAACAAGCAAATTACATTCTAATGTCCCACACTGTGAGATTAACTAGAAAGGTAGCTTAAGATATCAAATCACAACAATCTCATTTGGTCTGACATTGCCAGGTGGTTAAGGCATTCCACTGGTATTCTAAGGATCACGAGTTCGAATCCTCGTCACAACATATATGCTTCTTCTTTTAGCCCTGGAAGCGTGATGATGTGACGGGCAACCCCAATATTCGTTGGTAAAAGAGCAATCCAAGAGCTTGCGGTGGGCGGTGATGACCATCTGCTTTCCATTGAGGCTTACACTGCTAAATTAGGGATGTCTAGCGCAGATAGCCCTCGTGTAGCTTTGCACGAAATTCGAAAACAATCAAACAAATTCCCCGAAGCAGCTTCAACACAGTAAAGTGTTTTTGGAAAACGGGATCTACATACAAGTACGTTTGTTTGTTTGTGAACTTCGCGCAAATGGAAATAAGAACAATCTGCGCTAGATGTTCCTAATTTAGTAGTTTAAGGCTTGTTGGGATTTTCCCAACAAATAGTGGAATTGACAGTAACATTATCATACCCACACGGCTGAAATGGCGAGCATGTATGGTGTGACGGGGATTTGAAACCCTCAACTCTCGGATTATGAGTCGAGTGCCTTAACCGCCGGCCCATACAAATAGGTCTGTTGAAATGTTTGCAATTTTAGATCTCATACTTCTATATAGAGGTTTATTGCACCGTTTTATACAGGAAAGCCTTATTACACCATTTTATACAGAATTTTATTACACCTTCTGTACAAAAGTTGACGACACTATTACATAAAACAGTTTATTACACTAACTATACAGAAGTTCATTACACCGTTCCATAAAACAGTTACTATATCTATAGTACAAAAGTTTATTTCATCGTTCCATAAAACAATTTATTATACATACTATACAAAAATTTATTTCATCGTTCCATAGAACGGTTTATAACACCTTCTATACAGAGGTGTAATAACCTACACAATAGATATACTAAGCACGATTGGTTATAATTCCAAGGTAAACCAGATTTGATTTTATAAATGACACAATTAACCCTTTTTTAAACTCACAATATAACAAATGATAACTCGATAAACATATTATTAATTGGAATAGACGACTAATTCTGATTTGAAGGTTCATCTATCGACTTTGTAACGAATCCACAAGAGATTTAGATTACCACGAATTGGAACCATTTGTTAGATACCCTCTACCTTCAAATGAACAACATTGATGTTGTAATGTTCCTCGAACTTCCAAAGTTCTGAAGTTAAACGAGGCCTTATCAACGTCCGTTACGCACCTTTTGTGCAAAATTTAGGCATTAATACTATAATTATTTATCTTCGGATCTAATGGCAGTACCATTCGGCTTTAGGGTTAACCCAACTGTTATTAACTGTTTTCACTTAACTTCAACATTAAAACAGTCTCACTTAAACCGCCCCTTTAGCTCGAGTAATAGATTTGTTCGCAGGTCCTAAATTACACGTGATAATTCTGAGGCAGTTAATACAGGAAGCGTGTGTGATAAAACTTACGTTCTAACCCAAAATAAATCAGATATATTCGTGAACGTAAATTATCACTTTGCAAATAATACGAGCGAGGTAACTTCGTTATGTTTCTAGACATGATGTGGTTTGAAGATTGTGTTTTTAAGTCAACAGTTGCAGTGAATCTGAAACCTACGAGTTCTGTTTTAAGCTGATAAATCAGCCATTTTTAGATTTCAAACAGAGAGCAAAATTACGGCCTCAGTACATTAATGAAGCTATTCAAATTAAATAATGCGACTTACTTATATCACTTGTCAAATTGTGTTGACAAGTTACTCAGTCACGTGCTTTGGACACATCCAAATCTTAACTGTAAGAATGAGCTGAAGAAACACCAGGGAAATAAACAGAAAGTTGAAAATAAAAACAGTTTTTAATTTTATCAAGTAATTTATGTTAATGTTCATGTATTTACAGAGAAAAAAATTATTAATTAATGCAAGTGTTATTTTCGTATTATTAATTAATGTAAGTGTTATTTTCGTAGTTAAGTACAATACTGTGTGTGTGTTTTCTTATAACAAAGCCACATCGGGCTACCTGCTGAGACCACCGAGGGGAATCGAACCCTTAATTTTAGCGCTGTAACTCCGGAGACATACCGCTGTACTAGCAGGGATCTAACACAATGCTACACAATAAATTATCTATGTCGTGTTAATCACAGGTATCGAAACCCTGTTTTAAGCGTTACGAACCTTGAGACTTTCCGATAAGCCACTGTAATGGTCAGTTTAAGGAGAAAATACATTAAGATGCTGTAAACAGTAAAAAATATAAATAAATGTCAAGTTATTAGATCAAATGAAGTAAAAATATCATCATCCTATCTAGACATTACAGTTAGAGGTCAGACTATAATTGTATGAAGTAGTTCAAGTGTTAGAGCATCATTATTTTAATTTCCATGGGACCGAAGTGGAAGAAATGACGACCCCATATCTATGTATTACACCGCTGATACAAATATTAGTTGTTCCAGGTACATAACTAGATTTTCTGATTTCAAAGTTGCACGCAAAGCTATTCAAAGGCTGTCTGTGCGAGTGTTTTCTAACCTTGAAATCAAAGCAAGAAGTCTGAGGACTTACAATCCTAAAATCCAAGGTTTGATTCCCTGCGGTTGACACAGCAAAGAGCCTAATATGACTTTGCCCTAAACACACACACACGCACGCACAAACAACAACAAAGTATTTAGCGACATCTACTGGCAACTTTTGCACCTATTAGTGTCTTATCAAATAGTGAGATATTATCGCTGCTCATATAACACACCCAAAGTCCTAAAATGCAAGAGAGTGCTAATCGTCAAACGTTAAATTCTGGGATATGTATAATCCTAGGTTTCATTTCAAGGTTTGTTAAAAACGTCAGAAAACATACACTGGTTTCTTAAATAAAGATAGAAAATCAGGTGTAGAGATAATTTTTTACACTTCCATCATTTCCTGTTGTATTTATTACTTGTTGAATTTATACAGAGTGAAAGAAACCTATGTATGGTAAAGGAAAGTTACTACATTAACACATCAAACCCAGCACATCTAATAAGCTAGTCTAAATCCATTACTGCGTTAAAATTGTATTATTTAACTTTATAATCTATGATTTGGTTTGTCTTGAATTTCGCGCAAAACTACACGTAGGCTATCTGCGATAGCCATCCCTAATTTAGCAGAGTAAGACTAGATGGAGGGCAACTAGTTATCACCACCCACCGCCAACTCTTGGACTACCCTTTTACTATTGAATAATGAGATTGACTATCACATTATAACACCCTCACGGATATAAGAGCTAGCAGGTTTGGTGGGATGAGAATTCTGTTTAAATAATTTTAACAATATTTTATATATAGTAAAATATTTTCTATTCAAACTTTCTTTGTCACAAAACTTCAAGTACTTATTTCCTATGTAACACAAATTTTATTTCTAGATAGTATGTGTTATTACACTATGTAACACAAATTTTATTCCTAGATAGTATGTGTTATTACACTATGTAACACAAATTTTGTTCCTGGATAGTATGTGTTATTACATTATGTAACACAAATTTTGTTCCTGGATAGTATAAGTTATTTCTTCTTCTTTTGTGTTGTAAAAGTACACAAAATAACCATTATTCCTTTTAAACTCTGCTTTTGTGACCTGGATAATGAAATTTACAAATTAACCTATTTTGTATGTAAAAACGGACAAATTTCCATTTACATAAGGTCTGAATAAAACACCATGTATTTATACTAAAGTTATACAAAAATAACAACAATTTTTAGAAGTAAGTGGTTTTCCGAGATTTGCGACTGTAATGTGAATCACTGATGTATCAACCACCAAATATAATAAAATAGTGCTGTATAGATATATGTATTGTTCTAACTAGTCAAAAGTTTGGAGATTCTGGTTCAATTAATTTTCAGAAATACTAAGTAATGGAAACTGAAATTAAAACACCAAAATAACGCCACCTGTAATAAAAATGTATTTTTCTTTACGAATTCTTCAAATCAAAGAAGGGATTAACAAAGCCTCGTAAAGAAAAAATAAAACTGAAACAAAAAACATTTTATTTTTTAAATTACTGAAAGGCCCGGCATGGCCAGATGATGAAGGCACTCGTAATCTGAGGGTCGAGGGTTCGAATCCCTGTCACACTAAGCATGCTCGCCATTTCAACCGTGGGAACGTTATAATGTGACGGTCAGTTCCACTATTCTTTTGTGAAAGTGTAGTCCAAGAGTCTGCGGTCGATGGTGATTACTAGCTGCCTTGCCCGTAGTCTTACACTACTAAATTAAGACGCAGATAGCTCTCGTTTAGCTTTACGCGAAAATTCAAAAAACAAAACAAACAAACCATCCCTAACGCCCCCCAGTGGCTCAGCGGTATGTTTACGGACCTACAACGCTGAAAACCGGGTTTCGATACCCGAGGTTGGCGGAGCACAGATAGTCCATCGTGTAGCTTAATACAAAACAACAAACAACAACTACCCCTTACGGATCGGCGGTAACTCAGATGGCTTATAATTATAGAAATCGAGTTTTTATACCAGTAATGGACACTGGTAGCTCATTTCTTAGTTTTGTACCTAACTGCATGTGACATTTATCTACAGTCTAAATATTTCATGAAGAAAAAACAACAACAGAAACTATTTTAAGGAATTTGTCGTTTAAATGAGTATAATCTTGTGTGTAAATCATTCATAACACTCATGTTTAGTGACCCCCCCTCCCTACAGCGGGATTCGTGGTGGTCAGACCAATGAAAGCCCATTGTGTAGGTTTGTGTTTAACTAAAAACAAATAAATTTAGTGAAATAAGAAACATAAATATTATTTCTATGTGTTTACAGTTCTTATTTGTTATCATTAAATAAATAACGTTCGATGTAAAACTTTGAAGTAGAAATTTGGTTGCAATAATAATACGCCAACTAACATTCTACCTCAGAGTTTTGCAGTCGAGGTCAAACTTCATTATGACATGATTCCAGCTCGGTTGATTCAACACTTGAAACTTCCGTCAGCGAACTGTTTGCCCTCTGATAAAACTATACAAAACTATCTGTCTCAAATGGCATTCAAACCCATTATCCCACGAGGCGGTCTTCGATACCCTCACTCCTCGAGCCCTCAGGCGCCAACATCCTTTGAATGTTTTATTTTTCTACTAACTACTCAGCTTGAAAGATCTAGAAATCTTTTGTGTTGAATCAAATCACGACATATATCATCTATCGTGCACAATACCAAATAAAATAAACAAGGCTTTGCAACTATCGCTCTCTGGTGGTTTAGTTCGGGCTTAATATATCAGTAAAAGCATCTCAGTTATAATTCTAACGAGTTAACTGTGAAAACGATGAGTTTTTGCAGGACAACATAACTGATATACAATCTTAAAAAAGAAAGAGCTCTACAAATAATGATTCGATGCATTAAGTACACATCAATAGAAGGTGTTGGATCAAAGTGAGCAAGTCAAACGTTATACAGCTTAGCGGAGTCTCATTTCTTTTTGTCAAAATGGGATTTATATCGATTTCCTGTCATTCGCATATCTTAAAAATGTTCTTTTTTTCACATTGTTTGCCCTAATGCGATGTTTTTTTTGAACGAAAATTCATGCATTAATAGTAGATCTATAGCACCTTCTGGACACCAGATGGCCTGTCTTAATGGACACTCCCATGTAAAAATACTGAAAAAGGACAAGTAAAGAGAAAAAAATTCACTTTAAAAAAATCAGAAACATTTTCTGTTTGAAATGAATCTTTCGAACGAAAGAAATATCTCAGAATTATTTCAACGCTTCTTTCTTGATGTGTAAAAGAGGCCCGGCATGGCCTAGCGCGTTAAGGCGTGCGCTTGGCAAGCCGAGAGTCGCGGGTTTGCGCCCGAGTCGCGCCAAACAAGCTCGCCCTCTCAACCGTAGGTGTGTTTTAATTATGACGTTCAATCCCACTATTCGTTGGTAAAAGAGTAGCCCAAGAGTTGGCGGTGGGTGGTGATGACTAGCTGCCTTCCCTCTAGTCTTACACTGCTAAATTAGGGACAGCTAGCACAGATAGCCCTCGAGTAGCTTTGTGCGAAATTCCAAAAAACAAAAAATAAACAAATTACATGTAGAAGACGAATTATTGTTACCCGGAAAGCTGCAGAATAAGGTATATCGCACTATGTACACAGCAGTATTCTAACCCAAACATTATAAGCACTCAACTTTACCTCTAAGCCACCAGGTGGCTATTTGATAGAAAAATTAATTTAACTGTTCAAAATTTAAAGATTAATAAATATATTTCAACAGTCTCGTAAACGATGGATATAAAATAATAGATTTTGTTTTTCACGTCTTCTATTATTAGTTTCTATTCATTACGAATAATTTCCCAAGTTTCAGTGGAGACAGCCATTATCAGTCTACAATAAGAAGAGACAATCTTTATCAGTTTACAGTGAGAAGAGGCAATCTTTATCAGTCTACAGTGAGAAGCGGCAGCCTTTATCAGTCTACAGTGAGAAGAAGCAATCTTTATCAGTTTACAGTGATAAGAGGCAGCCTTTATCAGTTTACAGCGAGAAGAGGCAATCTTTATCAGTCTACAGTGAGAAGAGGCAATATTTATCTATCTACAGTAAGAAGAGGCAGCCTTTATCAGTCTACAGTGCGAAGATTGTTGTTGTTGTTTTGAATTAAACACAAAGCTACACAATGGGCTATCTGTACTCTGCCCACCACGGGTATCGAAACCCGGATTTTAGCGTGTAAGTCCGCAGACATACCGCTGAGCCACTGGGGGACGCACAGTGAGAAGCAATATTTATCATTCTATTGTGAAAACTTGTGAAATAATTACAATGTGAACTGCATGTGAAGCAGCTTAGGGACGACCTGAAACCCAAACTGATCAACTGTTATCTGTTAAACTTGGTAACATTTGAGATAAATATTTACGAGTTTCATTCTTGGAAACTCTCTCTAATACCGTGTTTATATATTCTTGAAAAGCTCACGCTAAACATACACAAAACTTGACTTTAATTCTAGGTGAGCCATATTCATATGGTAACAAACTGAATATTACGGTAACTCTAGACTTATCTTCAAACCGACAGTCTTCTGAAAGCGCTCGTGTCGTAAACACCTGAGTAAATTCACTTACATGTTCTTATTCAAAATGTGGATTATTATATTTCTCTTAACCTTAGTGAAGCTGATTTTCAGGGCTCACTTATTTCGTTTTTTTCAGCGTAGAGTTATTATTTATGGTGTCTTGTTTTGTAGACTAAAATTTTATTAGTGTGTGTTCAAGCACAAAATTGCGTTGTGCCCACTTTGAATGTCGAATATCGGTTTTCACGTTATAAGTAGGGATAGCAAGAGAAATGTATAATTGAAAATAAAGAAATTAATTGAAAACTAAAGAAAATAATCTCTGAAATAAACGGGAACTTTTTGTGTTCTTATTTCGTGACGATAAAACCAGATTATAATGAATCTAAAATTTACTATTTAAAAGTTTTAAATTATAAACTTTCATAATTTATCGAAAATTCCTAATGAAAGTACGTATTAGTTTAAGGATTTCATATGTTTATACCTATGTCTACGAAAATAAAACTATTCAACTATGGCATATGTTCACGAACCGTGAGTATCTGTGTTCTTATCCTGATTCCTACAAGAGCCTACATATAAGTCTAATAAGAATCTGGCTACGTTAAACAAAGCCTTTGATACCTTATAAAAAATGCCAACAGAGGGCTCAACTTGAACAAGTTTTAAGTTTCTTAATTAGAAATTATCAATCTTTTCACGCATGAACGTAATTTTTTTGTAATTACTGTATCGCTCTATTAATTGGTTGTAACTTCATAAATGCGATCACGAACTTGAGTAAAACCTAATTTGATAAAACATCTGTGGTTAAAGTAAAAAAAAATAAATTCAATCTTATTTGCCTGGTGGCCCAAAGAGGTAAAGCTCGTGAATAAATGCTCGTGCAGCTTCGTGTGGTACAGTCACGTTGAATGCAACATCTATTAGCGACACCTTTTGGTAAATTGTTGCATCATTCACTGCCACCATGCAAGATGCAGAATAATACAGAAACATAATGCTGTGAAGCTATGCACGATGTCGAGTCAGTTAGTTTCACAGTTCGAAACGTACAACAGTGGAATATGTAGTGTCATATAGAAAAACCCTGCAATACAATCGTGTACTATTTAATATTATACAGCACCATCCTGCGGTACAATCATGTGCTATTTAATATTATACAGCACCATTCTGCGGTAAAATCATGTGCTATTTAATATTATACAGCATCACCCTGCGGTAAAATAATGCGTATTTAATATTATACAGCATCACCCTGCGGTACAGTCATGTACTATTTAACATTATACAGAACCATCTTGCGGTAAAGTCGTGTACTAGTTAGCATTATATCGTGTAACAGATATAATTCTGTATCTCAGAATGGCTGGTATGAGTAGTAACTCTCTATCTCAGAATAGCTGGTATGGGTATTAACTCTGTATCTCAAAACGGCTGGTATGGGTAGTAACTCTGTATCTAAGAACGGCTGGTATGGGTAGTAACACTGTATCTCAGAATGGCTGGTATGGGTATTAACTCTGTATCTCAGAACAGCTGGTATGGATAGTAACACTGTATCTCAGTACGGCTGGTATGGGGAGTAACTCTGTATCTCAAAACGGCTAGTATGGGTAGTAACTCTGTATCTTAGAACGGCTGGTATGGGTAGTAACACTGTATCTCAGAATGGCTGGTATAAGTAGTAACTCTGTATCTCAGAATGGCTGGTATAAGTAGTAACTCTGTATCTCAGAATGGCTGGTATGGGTATGAACTCTGTATCTCAAAACGGCTGGTATGGGTATTAACTCTGTATCTCCGAACGGCTGGTATGAATAGTAACACTGTATCTCATTACGGCTGGTATGGGGAGTAACTCTGTATCTCAGAACGGCTGGTATGGGTAGT